>PVIA01000760.1:0-363375 GCA_004024845.1 Tonatia bakeri
AGCCCTGGCTGGTGTAGCTCAGTGGATTGAGCGCGGGCTGCGAACCAGGCATCGCAGGTTCGATTCCCAGTCAGGGCACATGCCTAGGTTGCAGGCCATGTGTCCCAGCAACCGCACATTGATGTTTCTCTCTCTCTCTCTCTCCCCCTCCCTTCCCTCTCTAAAAATAAATAAATAAAATCTTTAAAAAAAAAAAAAAGGAAAACAAAACATGGGAAAAAAAAGAAAGTAGAGCCAGAATATATAGGTAAACAAGGCTCAGCTCCTCGCACAACCACATCAAAATTACAACTAAATTATAGAACAACCATCACTTAGAACACCAGAAATCAAGTTGAATGGAAGTCTGGCAACTAAAAAGTATAAGAAATCACATCCATCTGGACGGGTAGGAGAGGCAGAGACACCAAACAGGACAGTCTCACATCCACGTGTGGTGGATAAAAGTTCAGGAGGGATATCTTGGGAGCCAGAAGTCCCAGCCTCACATCAGGTCCCCCAGCCCAGGGTTCCAGTGACAAGAATATAAGTCCATATAACTTCTGGCTGCAATAACCAGCCCAGATTGAGTCAGTGGAAGAAACAGCTAGGGTCCCAAGTAGTTCCTCTTAAATAACCCACACACAGACTCACCTACTCAGACTCACTCCCTCTGAGCTCATGCACTGGGGTAGCAGCTTGAAAAGCACCAGCAGCATACAGGGAGAATCTGAAGTGTCTGTCATCAAGGTGAGCAGAGGCCATTGTTCCTTTTCTGAACCCTCCTCCCACAGAGCCATAGAGCCAGCAGGCTGGTGCCATATCTGAGACTTCATCAACCTAACATAGTTTGCCCCACCCTGGAGATCCCCTGAAACTCCCTCCTACCTAACTTACAGCTGTTAACAGTGGCTTTTCCACATGAATGGCTGGTCTTGGCTCAACTTCACAAATTCCTAAATTCTTTTGAACAAGCAACAGCTGGCCTCAGTGAGCCCCCAGCCCCTGTACCTCTTGCTAAGTGGCCCCAGGCATGGCACTAGTAGCAGATCCAAGATTCACAGCTTGGCCTCACCTAGGAATCTCCAAGCCCAGCACAAGTAGCAGCCATCTCAGATTGCTTTATAGCTCAGGCAGGATGTCCTAGGCAAAAACCAATTGCTGACCTTGGCCTGCACCACCCAAAAAAAACCCAGAGCCTATGCACCCAGTGGACAGCTACAGACCTATGGAAGCATCACCATCCTGCTCTTAGACAGCTGATCCTCTACAGAAGGCAGAGAGGTTGGTGGTCTGTGGTCACAGCCAATCCTTGCATCTGACTGGCCTGGGTAAGTCCCTCTCATTGACCTTCCAACAGCAACCAAGACACAACTATAAGAAGAGGGTGTATTTAGCCCACACAAAAAGCACATCTCAAGTACCCAGCTTGGGTGATAGGAGAAGCTGTGCCACTGGACTCTACAGGACAGCTACTACATTAGGCCATGCTACCAAGACAGGGAATCATAGCAGCTCTACTTAATACATAGAAACAAACACAGGGAGGCTGCCAAAATGTGGAGACAAAGAAACATGGCCCCCAAACAGAGCAAAACTCCAGGAAAAGAGCTAAATGAAATGGAGATAGGCAATCTTTCAGATGCCAAGCTCAAAACACTGGTTATAAGGATACTCAAGGAACTTGAAGAGGACCTCAACAGCATAAAAAAGATCTAGTCAGAAATGGAGGATACACTAATTGAAATAAAGAACAATCTACTGGGAAACAACAATGGATTGGATGCAGCCAAGACTCAAATCAATGGTTTGGAACATAAAGAAACAAAAACAACCAAGCAGAATAATAAGAAGGAAGAAGAATCTAAAAAAGTGAGGATAGTGTAAGCAGCCTCTGGGAGAACTTCAAGCATTCCTACAGTCTCATCATAGGTGTGCCAGAAGGAAAACAGAAAGAGCAAGAAATTGACAATCTATTTGAAAAAATAATGAAAGAACACTTCCCTAATTTGGTGAAGAAAATAGACATGCAAGTCCAGGAAGCACAGAGTCCCAAACAAAGGGACTCTCCAAAAGGGATGCAAAGAGGCCCACTCCAAGACACATCATAATGAAAATGTCAAAGGTTAAAGATAAACAGAGAATCTTAAAAGCAGCAAGAGAAAAGCAATTAGTTACCTAAAGGGAGGTTTGCATAAGACTTCCAGCTGATTTCTCAAAAGAAACTTTGCAGGCTAGGAGTTATTGGCAAGACATATTCAAAGTCATAAACAGGAGGGACCTACAGCCAACATTGTTCTACTCAACAAAGCTATCATTTAAAATCGAAGGGCAGATAAAGAGCTTCCCAGGAACCAGAAAACTGAAGAAAGTTCATCATCACCAAACCATTACTATATGAAATGTTAAAGGGACTTATTTAAGAAAGAGAAGATCAACACTATGAATAAAATGGAAATAAATATGTATTTATTAACAACTGAATCTGAAAAACAAACTAAGCAAAGACAGACACAGAATAATGGGTACAGACAGTTTTTGATGGTTGTCAGATGGGAGGTGGGTATAGAAGAATGAGTGAGGAGGTGAGGGGATTAAGAAGTACAAATAGTTACAGCATAGCCATGGGGATGTACTGTACAGTATAGGAAATGGAGTGGCCAAAAAGAACTGACCCATAGACATGAACAACAGTGAGCGGATTGCCTGAGGGACTGGCAGGTGCTGGATGGAGAGGGGCAAAGAGGAAAAATTGGGACAACTTTAATAGCATAATCAATAAAATATAATTTAAAAAAATGTAAACCAGAAATGGTTAACACAAAAATGTATTCCTTGAAGATACAAAAGTCAATAGTCAATCCATAAATGTCTCTAACTAAACTTGCTAGCAATCCCTACTACGATGAAAAAAGTCACATAATTAAGAGCCCAAAATATAAAAAAGCAAACATTCTCTAGGTGAAATTGTGACACCAAAATCAGAAACTTCTCCCAGGCATTCTCATAAAGATGTCACTGTAGAAAGACAAATCCCACAGGACTGTTTCTCAGACAGCCTCTGCATAGGCCAATGCCAGCATACAAGGTTGCCCACAAAGTATCCAGCCATGTGATATGAAAAATAGAGACATTTATTTAAGATACAAGAAACATTGTACATATGACAGTGACGCCTCAGTCCCCCTTCAAAGTAGGCACCTTGGGACCTCACCCTCACCCAATCACCATCAGCTACCCCGTCTTATTTTCCTGAATCTCACTGATGGTCTGAAATCTCTTCGCTTTCAAAGGTGATTTTAGTTTTGGAAAAGCCAGAAGTCACAGGGCATCAAATCTGGGCTGTAGCGGGCCTGAGTCACCTTGGTGATTTGATGTTTTTCAAAAAAACTCTGCATGAGACATGATGCAGGAGCAGGCGTGTTGTTGTGATGAAGCTGCCAGTCACCAGTTGTCCAAGGCTACGGCCTTATGAATCACTGGAATAGTTTCCACAGAGGAATGTTCAAGCTTAACACAAAATCTGATGCAGATTCATTGCTCTACGCACTCAGTCATTTTGAATGTGACAGTCACACAGTGCACATGCTCAACAGCATCTACTGCCCCCACTGACCAGTGCAGTGAAGTCATCATTGTTCACACATGCACATTCCATTCTCCTTGGCTACCAGGTTATGTTGATATCTTGCAAACTGTTCTCATTATATTAACAGTGGCTGGACTTTTTCAGGACAGACCCCATACAACAAGGGCTAATAAAGCCCTGGTAAAGCATAAGACCCTACACTCTGGCCTCATTCAGAAAGGATGTCCTGGTGTCAGAGGCAGTGACAAACCTTGCCTTATCTGCTTTTACAATGTCTTCCCCTTCTATTCTCTCCTAGTTTGGGCCTTCACGGCCTCTCACCTGTTTAGCTGCTCTCCCCACCTTTGATCTCTCTCACTTTCAACCCATCTTTTACACAGCACAGTCCAACTGATCACGCACCCCTAAAATTGACTGCCTCGAACCTCCAATGGTGGTCAATAGATGGATGCTCTCTTCAAAAGTTGTCCCAAAAGTCCTCAATAGTTACCACCATTTAGGCTCAGTTCATATCTTACCTCCTCTAAGAAGCTGTCTCTCATTCCCTCAGTCTGAAAAAACCATGTAGGACTCACAGTACTTACAGCACTCTGTGACTACCTTTGACAACAGCTCTCATTACTTTCCCAATTATTTATGTAAGAGCCACTGGTTGAAGTAGAAAACTAAAATGCAGGTAACGAGTTTAATTCTGTTATATGAAGGTGGAGTATTTGAGGAACATAATTTTAATAAACATTTTTTATAATGATAAGAACAACTTTTTAGGAAAAATATTTTAGGTATCACTTTTCTAGGTAACTAATCTATACGCAATAAAGTAGAAAAGAAGGATGCTTGAAAACCTAATAAAATTAGCTTATCAAAAAAAAAAGAATTGATGCTTTGTCTAGTAAGGACTAGGCACTAACCTTAAGAAATTTTGTAATGTTAAGCTTTTATTTATATTCACCACAATTTCCTACCATTTCCATCCACTTGACCTGACTTTTTCATTGCACAGATGTTTAAAAGTTAATAGCATTCAACACTTCATCTGGTAAGTAAGAACAATTTTTTTTTCAAGAACAATTCTTCAACGGTTCAATTTCAGCTCCTTGCCACAGGTGCACAGATGAAATATATATTCTAATCTACTTTCTTCTAAGTTTTTTCACATTTAGCTCTTTTATTTGGTTGGAATGTAAGGTGCATAATACGAAACACAAGACCTTAAATAATCTGTTTACAAGTTTCCTGTCATTTTAGCAGCAATTAGTAAAACACAATCCTGTTCTCCTTTGCTTCCCCATTGTCACATAATTTGCTCCTGAGGAACTAAATCTACTTCTGGAATCTATATAATATATAGTTTTTAACACTGAAATGCCATATAGCTGTGGAGGTTCAAACTTGTGAAGGTTAAATACTATACTTTTTCCATTTGTTCCGCATTTTGATTCTGAAAAAAACCTGATTTTGCCTATTTCTTATTTAAAAACTTTGTAAAAAAAAATGACACAGCATTTTGATTATTTTCATTTTAGAATATACTTTGAAGTTTGCTAAATTTAGAAACCTTCTCTCCCAAATCCTTGCATTCTCTGCCCCTCAAAATTATATGGTATATTTGCTCCCTTGTTTTCTAGACTAAACAACATAATATTGTAATTTAAATATTTTAAGTGTTCATATTAACCTGCAGAGTACTTGTAAATTTATTTTTCTCAGCTAGATCACAGATGTAATCCTTAGTCTTTTATTGAAATACCTCTTTCTATATTAAAGTTATTAACACTTAATCTTATTTATTGCTATTGTCTTTAAAACTGCTATTTTTTAAGACCGTGCTAGGTTTTTTATCACTGGCACATCATACTGTAACTGAATTTTATGGACTTTATCTTGCCACGTTGGCATGTTGCTAAATTTATACCTCTGTTAGTATTGTTTTCCTTGGGATTATCCTCGTAAGATTATTTTCCCTGAATTTACTGAAAATTTATTTCCATCTATTCTAAAAATATAGAATTGCCAGACACTGTATAAGCAACAATATGAAAGATTAATAAAATGCTCAGAGAGAATTCAGCTTAAATGAGAAGACAATGCGAATAAATGATTATCTTCTTCCATGACAAATATAAGCCAAAAGGATAATGTGTCATGGGGCATGCAGGGAATCTCTCACTTCTTTTTCTTATTCCATCAATCGCCAACGATCATCTCGAAACAAGGATGGTGGTAGCAGCAGTACGTACTCTTGTTTCATTCCAATTCCTGTACAACATGACAGTGACTGTCACAAGAAAGGCTGTCTCCTCCATGCTCTGGGGTGTGGACCCAAGTAGACCCACAGCTAATCTACAGGCAAGTCCTGACCTACACACCCCTGCTGCTGCCTCTATGGGAAGGGAGAGGTGGGTCTCTTTGTGAGCATGCTCAGTAGGTCAAATACATGGCTTTCCCGTCAGTATTGTCAATTCCCAATGAGACCTCCATCTTTTGTTTCTTATATAACCCTAACATATGAATTGATCCAAAGAGATTTATATTGTAAATTCTTTAAGCTTCACCTTTGTACAAAACTCGATCTCCAGACAAATATACTCGTATCCACTGACAAAACAATTTTAGGCCCACTGAAAACACTTCTTCAGAGAACTAGTTTTAATATTATGCCTGGATTTCAAAGTGGACAGTCATAGCAGTAGCTTCATGAAGAATATGTCCATAAGAACATGTTTATAAATTCTAGTATCAAATGATTCTTTTGTTTTCTGATTCTCATTTTAAATCATTTTATAAAGTTCAAGTCCTTCCAATAAGCAAATTAGGCTTAAAATAAACAAAAGACAGACTACCATTATGGTGTTTGTGAGGAAATTTTTAAAAGTATTAAACCTATTAATTTAATTGTATTTTTATATGGGGGGGCTTAACATTTTAATTATAGTACTTTTACTTTCCTTTATTATGCTATAATTTTACTTGTTATTCCTTTATTTATATGCTTTCTACAACTTATTATTCTTTTTATCTACTTAGGTGCCTACCCTTCATTTGCACCAAACTGTAACACTTAATTTAGAACAAACTACACTCATTTCATTCTTACGATTATCATCACTAGTGCTGACTTTTAACTAGAAAGACTGTGGCCTGTTTCACTGGTGCCACACAATCACTGTGATTTTATAGTTCAGAAAATTCACTTCTATTCATATGCAGATTCACACTTCATTTTAGAATGTAAAATAACTCCCCTTCCACTCTGTCCTTTTATCCTGCTTTAGGTTCCTCCTAGGACTTACGGCTGTGCTGTATTATAAATCAGTTTGTTGTCCATTTCCTCCACCAACGTGTCGGCCCCACGAGGGCCCTGCTCACCACCGCATCCCCAGTGCCTGTAACATAGCCAGGCACAGCGCTAGCTAGGGCTCAGTGTTAACTGAACAGAAGAAGGAATGAATGTGGCTAGTATAGTTCTTCCCTTTATAATACTAGAAAGATGTTGGAGACGATTCTACATAGATCTCTTATACTTCCACACATCTTGTGGCAAGAGGCACTGACTCCCTTTCTTCAGTACTCTCTTCAAGAACAGCTGTGTAACTAACAGCCTTGAAACACAAGGAGAGCGCCTCCCTCAAGTGAAAAACAGGGTAAATTGTTTACTGCTCAGTACAATACTTCCCTCTGGGGCAAAGGTCAGGCAAGCTCATGCCCATCATAAAAGATCCTTTTCTGTAATGTAACTAACTGCATTCACAGGCATTGCCCTGTGGGAACTGACACTCAGGAAATTGGTGCAAATGCTGATATACTCTGGCTACTCCTACTGCTGTTATGAACTCACCGTTCTTCCTGACTTAGGAGACCTGTGTCTTCTGCCAGAATCCATGAAACCATGGCAGGCTAATTTGTTAACTCACAAGTAGGGTAAATCTCAGATCCTTTACACTTCTGGCCAAAGGGCTAAATGACAGCAGATTTGTATTGGTTAATTATTTTAGGTTCTACAAAATTCCAAACATTTGTTCGCATAGCTTTATAAGAAAAAACACAGCATAATAGTGTAAAGCAATCATTTTCTTTAAGTATTCTCTAACCATTGCCTGGAGTTATCTTTTCTATAAAGTCTGTATGAAATCATTTTACTTTTTTCCTAAATTTTTTTTTCTTTGTAGTTTAAAAGGTTTGACAAGTGGGTATATTCCTTTGAATATTAATACTGAAAGGTTCTCTCTATACCTTTTTAATCATCTGGCTGAAGTCTTTTTTTCCCCGCTTCCAGTTAATAAAACCTTTATTTGACTATTTCCGTAATTATGTTTTCTGTGTATTTCATCTGGAACTCCCACTGGCCGGAACCGAATCTCTGTGACCATGTCCTGAATTCATTGTTTCTGTTGCACTACAGTTGGCTGTTTTAATAATTTTAGGTTTTAGCTTTCATGCCCACACTTTCCATATTGCTGGTTTCTGCTGCAATATTAGGGCTTTAATCCTCTTAAATAAAATTTTAAAATCAAACTAACATTTAAAGTGTATCAAGTATCCAGTCCTCATATTTAAGACAGTCTATCTTACCAGGGAATATGCTCTGAGGTCATTAACAGCTAGCTAAATATAAATTAAAATACTTTTACATTTAGATAAGCAAAACTGGGCAAAATGTAAATGATTGTCAAATTTAATTACTGGCAAAATATAGGTGGTAAGAATAAGGTACATATGTTCCTTTTCTATCTTTGAGGAAAATCTAGTAGTTGCTCATTTTTAGCATCTGGATAAAGTTACTAATAACAAATGAGTTTACATATGTTCTTCACAAAGGTCACTGTAAAATTTTCTTTTAGCAAAATAATGTTTAAATTCTTTTCTTTCATTGAATGAAATACGTTATGGGCTAAGAATTCTAGTAACTCACAAGCTATAGTGCAGTGAGATGCAGAAATACTGTGGGAATTCTAATCTTTGGTCATGTAGCCAAAGATCAGAATTCCCAAAGACACTGCATTAATTTAAAATACTTTAATGTCACCAGACTTTAAGCAGATACTGAGGTTAATTAGTATCCTATTGGATTCTTCAGTAAGTATGTTAAGCTATTAAAATTATAGTCTTGAAAATCAATGAATAGGCTCCTGAATCAGAGTTCACGAATGCAATTGTGCAAATGCATGTTTAGCCACTGGTTACTTGAGTTTCCCCACAACATCTGAAAAAAGATCAAAAGCATTCACAGGTAAGCAAAGTAAAAAAGGCTTTCAAGAGTTATAGAAGCTAGTTAAAAAAAACAAACAACCCTTCAGGAGGCAGCTAGGTTTCTTCCACCTCACTCCCCAGGGTGGGTCTCAGAGTGTGCCCATGCAGACTTTTAACTAGATCACTGTGCCCAGCTCTTTGCTCTCAACCGATGTGGAAAACAAGCCCTTAGGCATGTAAGGTTCAAACTTGGTTCAGTCTGAATCATGAATTGTTCAACTTGAGTAAGTCCTGCTTTATGACTACCTTCTGAATGTGGCCTTCAGTCATCATGAGGTGCTTCAGGTGAATATCGTCCTTAATTTCTACTTTTGGAATACATTATGTTGCCTCCTCCAAAATGTCTACAACCTCTAACATGTCCTTGCAGAAGCCCTAAATACCATGCAATCTGCCACCTCCACCATTTTTGGCTTCTCTTTAAGTTCCCAGTATCTGCCAAAGCTTGTTTACATTTTTCCACAGGCTCTTTTAGCTGCTCTTCTAACTTGACTTTCTGTTCCATGAGTAACTCCTCTGTAGAGGGAGTATTTCTCTCTGGTGCCAGTTTGACCCATATCCCCTTCACTATGGCCATTGTTGCTCTGTTTTATATCTGTGAACAACAGGAGAGGGCCTGAGGGAAAAGGCCAAACCTGGAAGACTGCGTCTTGCCAGCCTCACCAGCAAGTCACCCTCATTAATGTTTTAAGTTTGCCATTTCAGCTGCCCCTCATTAATGTTTTAAGTTTGCTTTCAGACATCAATGTATTTTTAATTATTTTGTTCATTCCTCACTTTCAACATAGCCATCAACTCACTCTTTTATCTATTTTTGTTTCTTATGATGCACTGATTCCAGGAGCTTAGGTGTTTTCCCATTGTCTTTTGCCTCACTTCTCATCCATGCTGCTTCTAATTTTAAAACTGGGAGTTCCAGCCAAGATGGAGGTGTAGGTGGATATACTTTGCCTCCTCACACAACCAAAAGAAGGACAACCACAAATTTAAAAACAAAAAAATGACCAGAACTGCCAGAAAATCGAACTGTATGGAAGTCCAACAACCAAGGAGTTAAAGAAGAAACATTCATTCAGACTGGTAGAAGGGGTGGAGATGGGCAGCTGGGGTGGAGAGGAAGCGTGGCAAGGCAATGGCTGGAGGACTGGGCTGTCCCACATTCCCATGCAGATAAACCGGGAGGAACAACTAGGGAGCCAGGCAGACTGCACAACCCAGGGTTCCAGTATGCAGAAATAAGCCTCAAAACGTCTGATAAAAACCTGTGGAGGTTGTGGTGGCAGGAGATACTCCCAGCCTCACAGGAGAGTGCATTGGATAGACCAACAGGGTCCTAGAACATACACAAACCCACCCACCTGGGAATCAGCACCAGAAGGGCCCAATTTGCTTGTGGGTAGCAGAGGAAGTGACTGAAAGCCTACAAAGGGCTAAGCAAGTGCCATTGTTCCCTTTCAGACCCCTCCCCTCATACAGCACCACAATGCAGCAACATGAGTTGCCCTGCCCTGGCGAATACCTAAGGCTCCGCCTCTAACACCATAACAAGACTTGAGACTAAAAACATATGGCCCAAATGGAAGAACAGATCCTTTGATCTGTTCCTTTGAGCTCTAAAAACAGAACTAAGCAATGAAGAGATAGCCAACATAAGCAATGAACAGATAGCAGAGTTCAAAACACTGATAATCACGATGCTCATAAAAATGGTTGAGTATGGTCACAAAATAGAGGAAAAAGTGAAGGCTATGCAAAGTGAAATAAAGAAAAATATACAGGGAACCAACAGTGAAGGGAAGAAAACTGGGACTCAAATTAATGATTTGAAACAAAAGGAAGAAATAAAAATTCAACAAGAACAGAATGAAGAAACAAGAATTCAAAAAAATGAGGGGAGGCTTAGGAACCTCCAGAACATCTTTAAACATTTCAACATCAGTATCATAGGGGTGCCGGAAAGAGAAAAGGAAGAGCAAGAACTGGAAAACTTACTTGAACAAATAATGAAGAAGAACTTCTCCAATCTAGCAAAGTAAATAGACTTCCTGGACTCCAGAAAGTCCAGGAAGCTCAGAGAGTCCCAAAGAAGTTGGACCCAAGGGAGCACACACCAAGGCACATCATAATTACACTACCCAAGATTAAAGATAAGGAGAGAAAAGGAGACAGTTACCTACAAAGGCATTCCCATAAAACTATCAGCCTATTTCTCAAAAGAAACCTTCCAGGCAAGAAGGGGCTGGAAAGAAGTATTCCAAGTCATGAAAGGCAAGGACCTACATCCAAGATTGCTCTATCCAGCAAAGCTATCATTTAGAATGGAAGGGCAGATAAAGTGTTTCCCAGGTAAGGTCAAGTTAAAAGAGTCCATCATCACCAAGCCCTTATATAAAATGTTAAAGGGACTTATCTAAGAAATAGAAAAAGATAAAAAACTATGAACATTAAAATGACAACAAACTCACAAGTATCAACAAATGAACCTAAAAAACAACAACAACTAAGCAAACAGAACAGGAACAGAATCACGGAAATGGAGATCACATGGAGGGTTATGAGCGGGAAGGGAGAGGGAGGAGAATGGGGGAAAAGGCACAGGGAATAAGAAGTATAATTGGTAGATACAAAATAGGGGGAGGTTAAGAATAGTATAGGAAATGGAGAAGTCAAAGAACTTATATGTATAACCCATGGACATGAACTAAGGAAGTGGGGGAAATGCCAGAGGGTGGGTGGTGCAAGGAGGTGGGGAATAAAGGGAAGAAAAAAATTGGGACCACTGTAATAGTGTAATCAACAAAATATACTTTAAAAAATAAAATTACCCTGGGCATATAAGGCTTGGTCTAAATGACGACAGAAATTTATACATCCTTCTTTTCATTGGTAACCATATACACTTCTGGATTCGTGGCCATACTTAGTTCTAACTGAAGTCTGGTTCTTATAGTGAGATTCTTATAGTCATTTTGTAATGATAAGTTTAAAAAACTAAACCTTGTAAATTCTTAGCTTCTTCATAGCCCCTCCCCAACCCCCTGGCCATTTCTACAATGAAATATAAATTCTTACTATGGTGACTTCTAAACAGAGAAAAACAGCTGATAACTGTATGTTCAATATGAATGGGTTTTGCATTAGTAATGTAGTTGCCTCATTTGCAACAGAAATATATTTTACATTAAAAATATGAAAAGGGACTACAAAACAACACATATCTTAATATTAAGTATCTAATAGGATTAAGCAAAAAGAAAAAAAGGAAATACATCAGTTTCAGAAGAGTCTTAGCAAATAATAATATCTGTTGAATAGTAAAGCATCATATTGCAATGATGCGGTGCTGTGTGAATGAAATTTTAGCCAAATTTCTCTTTTGGGATGAGAAAAAAATTTTTAAAGTCTAAGTGCAGATAAAGTGCTCCTTGATAAAGATAAAATGGCTGAAAAATTTTTAAGAGAATCCTGAAAACATGTATTTCATTTTCTAGACTTGACCTATATGCAGAAAAGGTTGCTCACCCCTGGCATATACTAGGATTGGAGAAAACGAGAAAGAAGCAGAAAAAGATGTAGGCAAGAGTGGTTCGTATTCTCAAACTCCCAAATTAGGGAAGAATACTACTGTATGTGCAGTAGAAGAATTATCAGTTAATGGCAATGTCAACAAGGCGATTTCAAACAGAAAAGAATGAATTTTCATATTGAGTAGTTCATAAGAATAAGATACCTAGAAAGTTTAGTTGGTGAGCATATATTAACTTCAGATTTTTAAACAGTTTTGATGAATTGAGTACAGCGAGCACCTTGCACTGTAACATCTCCTTACCTCACAGGAATTATCCCAATTTGTACTTGATCACATTCTCTCAAGAAATGTATACAATTGAATGATTTGAAGCTAATTAGGTAAGGTTGCTTTATTCAGGTGTAATAGCTGTTTTATTAGAAACACCATTAACTTGAACCTAAAGACAAGAAGGGCTCCCCCAGAGACATTAAGTTTCACAAACATCTGTTCAAGTATCAGGTATGTGCTAGGCATCACGCTAGATGCTGAGTGCACATGCACAGGGCTTGACCATTTAACCATAAAACACACAGTGTTGGTGTAGAAATGGAAAATAGGTTGTACAGTGGTTCTTAAACAAGGAGGACTCTGAGGCCATATCCAGGTTTCTGATATCAATTATGATGCCTTAAAAACAATTAAGTATGACAATATCTGTGTCAGTTAATTACTTCTTTACTTTAGTATATTGATTCAGAAGTCAACCAATGTATTACAGAACAAGGGCACATTACACTTCTAAGCAAAAGAAAAATGAACAAATCCGAGCTGAGAAGTTTTTAAAAATATAGTATTATAACAGCACATGCACTATATAGTATATATGCCAATAGAGAATAGATATCCTGCAAACATTTCATAGGGCTGAAGAGTAAATAACTGCAAAACTTAGTTTTTACTTTTGCTAAAAATTGAAAGTTTCATATCATATGAAACCTGAATCTTTTCATATTAAAGTTTATCATTGCTTCTAATTCAAAATGTCAGTGATATCTTGCTGGCTTTATTTAACTCTAAATATCACTACTTGCTTACAAACACTTTCAGGGGAAAAAAAGAGGCTGCTTATTTATTGTCAGTGTAATTGCACACCAAAAAACAAGAAAGCGAGCTTATTTTCTCCTTCACTAATTGAATTCACCATTTAAAAAATACTTTGACAGAGCTAATTCTAAGTTTAATGGGTGAGGTACATTACAAATGAACTAATTACTATTTACAAAATGAACCCCATTACAGGTACTCTTATGAATTACTGTAACTAAAATTATCACTTAGAAATTAGAGGTTAAAGATACACATGTGGAAGACACAAGTTCTAGTTCTGACACTGGCAGAATCTAGCTGTGCAACCTTGGACAAGCAACTTATCCTCTCTCGCTCTCGACTTCCCCATCTAAAACAAGGGGACTAAAACCAGATAATCACTGTGGTCCCTTTCAACATCTAAATTCTAGCTTTCCCTTCTCTACACCTCAGCAAGGAGAAGAAAATTAAAAATCAAAATACAAAACAAAACATAAACAAAAATACCCTAAAATGACTGCTACAGATCTAACAATTGTTAGTTACTTCAGAGTCCAGGATCTACTAACTGTGGCAGTTCATACTATTTACAAGCTGACGAGGTAGGAAGGCTTAGCACTCAAGTGTGCCACAGAAGTGGCTTGGGCGTCACACTTTCCACGCAATGATGGTCCAAACACCGCTGAGTTGCAGTGGAAAAGCACTAGCCAGGGAATCAGGTTTTAACTTGGTTCAGTGGCATTATTTCTTAGGTAACTTAACATGTCTGGGTCTTGATTTTCTCAGGTGTCAAGTGACAAAGTTGCACTAGATTATCTCTTAAGACCCTTCCTAAAACCAAAACTCTGTTTCTAAGTGGTTATTCTCAACCTACCCTTTTGTAATGCATTGCTTCCAAAAACAGCTTGGTCTGCTTATAGATTTCTTGGCCTGTCTTGTGGAAGGTCTTGAGAAATTCTATGAACTCTTTAGACACTCTATCCGTTTCAATGCTGGTTTGCCGGTTTATGGAAGGACTGGGAGCTTTTGCTTCCTGAATTTCTGCTGGGAAAATTAAAAATAAGTTTCATTACACAGAAGAGCCATGCACAGAATTACTTTAAGTATCTAATTTAAGATTATTTAAATGATATTTAATCAAAGTTAAACTTAAGTTTAAATTATTTTATGCTTCAATATTTGGGCAACTTTCCTACAAGTAAGCTAAATCTTCTTTATGAGTAGGAATACAAATAGATAAAACTATATGACCTAAAAGACATCCCTATTCAAATTTAAGTTGCTCCATTTGGATTTTCTTAGACAAAACACATCATGCTTTGATCCATGTAATCATTAACACTAAAATGACACCACTATCTTGAACAACTTTCTCAAAGGTCTGCATGAGTTTATAAAACTAATCAAGTGAAATAATCAGTAGAAGTACAAAAATGTTCTGTGACTTTTAAAATGTTAAATTTTTCAAATCCATTTTACTTGCTCAAAAGGCAAAGGCTAATTTATTTATGTGGAGATTAACAAGTATTTATCCACCATTCAGTGTTCAAGTCAGACTGCTCAAAGGGAAAGAGTGACATTCAAATCAGCATGCCGATCATGACAGAGCACACATCACAGGGGCAGGGGAAGCGCATAAAGCAACTCAGCTGAAAGCACCGGCAACTCAGCTGGCCACACAACTCCTCCCGCCTTCTATAAATACACTGAAAGGACTACGGGACCTTCCCAGAGGTAAGGGAGATACAAGAAAAGCAGGAACTATCACTTGGTCTCTTACCACATCCTAAGCCTCCTAACTTTGAACTGTGCTCCCTAATTCAATACCTATTAAGGCTGGGTGTCAAATTCATTTTTGCTGGGGGTCACATCAGCCTCACGGTTGCCTTCAAAGGGTTGAAATAATTTTAGGACTGTATAAATGTAACTACTCCTTAACTGTTAAGGAGCTGAGATTACATTTGACCCTTTGAAGGCAACTATGAGGCTGATGTGGCCCCTGGTGAAAATGAGTTTGACACCCCTACTGTAAGTAATTAGGTACCTCATAAACCCATGATTCCCTTTTAACACAAAAAGAAAGACAATTAAGAAGAAAAAGTATCTTTCAAAGGTATTAAAATCAACCTATTACATGTTTCTCAGAGCAGTTTCTTATAATCTTATTTTTGGAACTTTAGTATCTGATGTACATTTTAATGATGAAGTTGAAATGAAGTTTTAATATCATAAAGGCACTATTCCTATTACAGTGCCTGGTTTATTCAAAGTAAGACAAACACAGTATATTACCTACAAGAATATGCTATTAACTGTAGCAAACTAAAGACCCCACATCTCATTTGTTACATACCTGGTTATTAAACTGTGTTACTTAATTGCTTGACTTAAACTCAAATTAAAGCAAAAACACCCTCCCCTGACCCTGCAAACTGTACTATCAAGTAGTTAGAAGAACAAAATTGCATTTTAGTTATCTTTCCAAAAAATCAAGCATTTGCCCATCTTTAATTAGTGCTTCCTAATTATGATTCAACATGTGGAAGCCCTTAAAGAATTCAACCACATTCAGAGAAAAAAATACAGAAGAAACAAAACACAACCCTCCCTCAATATGTATAGTGAAAACACATCATTCAAAAGTCAGACAGCAAATCAGAAACAACTGTTTGTACATTATATCACAAAAAGACTCCTATAACTAGAGAAGAAAAAATTCTTAACAGTTCAATATGAAAATTGGTCAAGAATACTAACAATTCACAGAAAGGAAATGAACATGGATCTTAAGCAGGACAAATGTGCAAATTAATACTACTATATGAGATGCCATTTAAAAAAGTAATAAATAGACAAAAACCTAAAGTTTGACATTGATGAGGATATAGGGGGAAGGTGCTCATACTATAGGGGTGTGAATGTAAAATAATATAACTGCAATGAGGTGCAATCTGGCAATAATCATCAAAATTTTAAAAAAACTCTTACCCCACGACCAAACAATTCCATTTCTCAGATATTTTCTACTCACATCACCGCACATGTACAAAATAAAATATGTGCAGTGCTACTCTTGTTAACACAATACTGCAACTGCACAAAATGGTGATTAAGTGACCATGTAAATTATGGCTTGATTCACAAAACAGAATGTATCATTTTAAAACAAAAAAGTATGCTTTTATGTACTGATAAGGAAAGAGTTCTTAACTGTATTGCAAAGTTAAATAAGTAGGGTATGGGTAGTGTGCTATCTTTTATGTAAAATAAGGAACTAGAATAAGAATATACACATTTATAAATGAAAACAAAAGCACACAAGGATACACGAAAAAAACAGTAATAAAGGTTGTCTGAATGTGGTGGTTAAGTTGTAAACTGGATGAGCCAGGGACTATGTCCCTTTTATTTTTCGAGTCATTTGGATGCACTACCTATTTGCCGTTGCTGCTGCTTTGTCCCTGGCTGTTGGGAACATGAGTTTTTCCAGCCACGGGTGCTCTGGGAGTTGTTCTGCTCACTCCTCAATCCTTCACCCAGTCTTGGGCCATTCTCTCACATGCATGTGCAGCTATCAGGAATTTTTCAGTGCAGCTGCATCCTCTCTGCGTTGTGTCATGTCAATTCCAGTGACTCACTGTGCTCTAAACTCATTTCCCAAATTCGGGGAGTTCCAGTTGTGTCTCTCTGTGCCACGGCTTAACACCTCTCCCTACAGTGAGCTGGGGCACTCACAGGACTTACCACGTTTGTCCCCTCTCTCAGGGGTTCCTCACCCAACTGCCTGTTGGCCAATGTATGAAAACTATTATGTCTTGTATTTTGTCTAATTTTCTAGCTGTTAAGGGAGTAGAGTAAACACAGCCCTTGTTATTCCATCAGGACTGGGAGTGAAATTATCAGACTGAGTGAAGGATTAAATTCCATGTACGGAAGAATGGTTTTTAGTTACACACAAATACATTTTTGGTTTTCCATATTGATAAAAAAATGTTTCAGAAAAAATACTGCCAGTTGTTACTTTTGAGTTAAATTGTACCTATTTATTTGCTACACATCTGTGTATTATTTTTTCTAATATTTTTTTCAGAGTAGATTGTACATATCGTGCTCTTTACCCCCTTAATATGAGTATTTACTAATAACAAAGACATTCTTTTACGTAACTACAATACAGCTATTTTTAAAACTTGTGTGATTTTTTTAAAACAGGATACAACTGAGGGTCATACATTCATTTACTGGTCACGTATACTTAAATCTTCTTTAATCTGGAAACGTTCCCCAGCCTTCCTTTGTTTTTCAAGACATTCAGAATTTTGAAGAATACAGGCCGGTTGTTTTGTTGAATGCCACTCTGTTTGGGTTTCTCTGCTGTTTCCTTGTGACTGAATTCAGGTTATAAATTTTCAGGTTATAAATACTACCTACTTCTTGTTGTGCTCTTTTCAAAGTATCGAATCTGGAGGCACATAATGTCCATCTTCCCCCACAGTTATATGGATACCATTTCTCTATGTGTAATTAATAAATAAGTTACGGGAGTTCACTTGAGACCACGTTCATAACTTACTCCGCCCCTCAACCCAGCTTTAGCACCAATTAATGAAACTTGCCTGAATTAATCCTCATTATAATGACTGCAAAACCGTGATTTTCTATTTCCATCATCCCTTCTATATTGATTAGTCAACATTCTTTGGTAAAAAAGAACTTTCCCTTCTCTTTTATTTAACATTATCTACTTTACTAGTGGACGGACTAATGTATTACTACTTTATTCAGTTATATTCCACTGATTATTCTTATTTATTTGATACGCTTATGTGGGAACCCCTTCAAGGTGGCTTCTGGGTCTTTGACATGTCCCCAACATTTTAGGGGGGCCTTCTTTCCCTGCCCCCCTAATCAATGGAATCAGTCACTTCTCTAAGGAACCCTAGTGAAGAACAGTATTCGAGTCTAAGAATTGGGTGGAAGACCAGTATTTTAATTCTAGGAGCACAGCCTTCAGAGTAATTTGTAAAAGATGTACACAAATTTCTACTCAGGGTGACAACATCTATTTGAGCTCTTAAAAAGGGGACATTTTTTAATGGATGAGCAATTATTCCCACTGGGCCAACCCACCATAATTTATTCTGAACTACAGCTCACTCAAACTTACTTTTGGAAATTAGAAAACTGAAAGTAAACTTTCTGAGTTTTTACAGTCAAGAAGTTCCATCACCCTCTCTGAAGGGGCATCCAACTGTTGTTAAAATAGTCTTTAAATCCCTTAGAAAGTTATTTGTGTTCTGTTTATTGCTAAGCTGCCCTGGCTTAAGAGCTTTCTTTTGCACTACCAAAGAAGTGCAGTATCAAGAGCAAAGGCATCATGCATTCATGAAGTAAAATAAAGAACACAGAATGAAAAAAGCCTATTTTAGTCCAGATCCAATAAATTAAAACTGTATTTAGTACAGGCAAACCTTATCCACATGCAAAGGCCAAACCATCAGTCTAAAGTGCAAAGTTCGTCTGGCAAAGCTACGTAAGCAACATGTGAGAGACAGATCCAACCGCATCCTCTTCACTAATACACACGCGTTCATTTTTTCAATACTTTGAGGTCTTTGTCCCTATATGCTTTCTATAACAAACAAAAAAAACAACTAAAGGTCAGAAATTTAAGGTAAAAATCTATCATTCTAAAAGCAAAGAAAAAACAGTAAGAAATACTCTGTATAAAGGTTTATTAAACAAAAATAAATAACTTGGAACTTGTTTCTTTTAAAGTAAAAATTTTCTTTCTTAGAACATTTTTCTAAAACTGTCCATGATGGTCAGTGAGCGCACATGACTCCTACACACTTCAGTAATGGGAACCTCATCATATACCTATATAGATATAGATACAGATATACATACAAACACACACACATGAGTGCAAGGGAAAAAACTACACCAGGATATAGAAGACCTGAGTTCTAATACATCAACTCATATGACCTTGAGTAAATTAGTTAACCTTTATGGGCTATCATGTCATTTGTAAAATGAGGCAGTCAGAGCTGATGGTTTTATAATTGCTTTACTATTTCATCTGTTGTCATATACCATTTCATCATCTATCATAAATTCATAAGGTTAGTGAGACCTTCCAAAAACAGGGAATGGAATGTAAGCTATCAGAACAAATGGCTTTGATCAATGCCCTTGAGCTTCTTACTAGCAGAGACTATTCTCTCAGAAAAGCATTTTAAAATAATTAACACTTACTGGAGACTTACAATATGTGCCAGGTACTGTACTAAACTCTTTAGATGCATCAACTCATATGGTAAGTATTAATGTCCCTCAGGACTGACAAGGCTTAAAGAGATTAGCTTGCCCTCAGTCATACAGCCAATGAACCTGTAAAGCTGAGACTCAACCAAGGTGACTCTAAAGCTTATGTTCTTAACCACCCTACCTTCTGATAAATAAATCACAAGCCAAATATATTCTTAAATTAATCTCTAGCCAGTACGGATTAATCCCCTCCTACTGGAGAGAAAATTGCGTCCAGTTAACAGCCAACCAAGAAACAACTCCAAATTTATCATGTAAACTAAAAGATTGTTTAAAGGCTTGCATTTACAAGAGAAATGCTGTGTTTCTTCTGGTTATAAGTAACCTTTCCTTTAACAAAACAAAACAACAGTCATTAAATCCAAAAGATCAGCAAAGATCTTAAGAGGTGATGTTATTCATTACCCTGCCTTCGGGCAGGCCAAAAAAAAACCCCCTCATCACAACCACCCAGGCTGAGGAGTTGGGAGCCAGACAGGGGCTCTGAGAAAGGAGCTCTCTGATAGCATCCGTGTCGGTTCCCAGTCTGCCTCACCATTCCCAATTCCCCGCACAACAGACCACCAACATAAAGGTTCAGAGACCGAGTCCTAACAACAGACATTCCTTCTTGCTTCCTGCTGGTCCCTGTCAACTAGCTTGTCTGCTCACTGACAGAACAAGTATGATTTTAGTGATAATCCTTTTGCTGGTTATACAGCATTTTAAGAAGTAGGGTGAATAAGGTCAAGTACATATAAGTCCATGCACTAGAAAACACACACTAAGGATTACATTCACCACTCTAAAAGCCCAAAGGGAGCCTTTTTACATATGTTCTCTATATATTTCCTCAAGATACTGTCTCTCAGATAAGCTCTCAGAAAACTTCCTTTTTAGATGACTCCAAGCCTAAAAACAGCCATTTCTGTTAAGGCATGGATGGTGAGGATATTATGTAAAGAAGATTAAACCAGCATCCAAAAATTAAAGGCACAAAATATAAGACAACCAAAAAGATAGCAGTTTAGATGGAATGAATTTTATAAAGAAAACTATGTATTTCCTTATAAAGAAAACTATATGTTTCAATTATCTTTATTTCTCCTAGAATAAACAAGCTTCTCTAGAACACATCATCTGACCAAATAGATTTTCGGTTTCATTTACCGCCTAACCCTCAAATCCAACTTCAGTCTCAAATCTGAGTTGATAGTCTTTAAAAGCTTAGAGAAATCAGAGGGCTGGGCCCACATGCATTGTGGATCTACTCAGTACTTCATTTGAGCAGGGAAGAAGACAAGCAAATCAGAAAATTACCCTTCTTTGATCCAACCCTGGATGAAGCACTGAAGAACTTCTTCACCGTAGTGACCTTGCGGGTCTTCTCATTGGTTTTCTTTTCTTCGAACTTGGAAAATGTGAGGGACTGAGCCCCTTGGCTGCTCTGACTACTGGCAAAGGCCTCTTCCTCCTCCCGCTGCAGTCTGCAATTCAAGAGAGGATTACTGACTCACACATTCTCCAAGTTTTCCTTGTATCTAAAGGTTATTACTCTATGAATTGAGGAGGATCTAAAATGGGGTTTTTAGAACTAGAGGCTAAACACACCAAATACATCTGAGGTCTCTGATTTGTAACTATCTTACATGCAACTACAGACTTTTAAAAAAGACTTTATTTATTTTTTTTAGAGAGAGGGGAAGGGAGGGAAAAACAGAAGGAGAGAAACACTGATGTAAAGAAGAAACACTGAGCAGTTGCCTCTGGCACGTGCTCCAACCAAGTACCGAACCTGCAACCCAGACATGTGCCCTGCGTGGGGATTGAACCGGAGACCTTTCACTTTGTGGCATGATGCCCAACCAGCTGAGCCACACTTGTCAGGGTGTTACTGCAGACTTTAAAAGGGACTTTCTCCACGATCATGTTCATTCAGCAATTGTACTAGGGTTACACAAACAAAATAAAGTCTGGTCCTTTTACCTAACAAACTCAAGGTCATAAGACAGAAAAAGACAAGTAAATAATCACAATTCAATACGACAGTCCCCATGGTAGATGGTAAAGCACAAACACTAAGAGAACACAGGGAAGACCTGAATCTGCTGGAGGAGTCCAAGAAGGTTTCACATTGGTGACATTTAGGTCTGTCCTACAGGATTAATAAGATTCTGCCAAGTCAGAGGGCATTCCAGGGAGAAGAAACTACAATGTGAAGGCATGCTATTCTTGTTATCAACCAAGTTCAATGCAGTCAGAGCACTGATGGTGTGGTGGACTATACTGCTAGATGTGCCAGGTGGTGAGAGACCTTGACTGCCAACCCATTATCACCCTGGATTTCATCATGTGGTGGGAAACCAAAAAAGACTGCCAATCTTTTTTATCAACAACTCCAAATTTATCATGTAAACTAAAAGATTGTTTAAAGGCTTGCATTTACAAGAGAGATGCTGTGTTTCTGGTTATAAGTAACCTTTCCCTTTAACAAAACAAAACAACAGTCATTAAATACAAAAGATCAGCAAAGATCTTAAGAGGTTATGTTATTCATTACTCAATCCAATGAGTTACCATGATCAGATCTGTACTTTAGAAAGATAATACAGGTAGCTGTGGGACAACCTGAGGGGCAAAGAGACTAGAGACGGGAATAATAATTAAGAATATGTGACAAAGATTTAAGTGAGAGAAAATAGGGACCTGGAAAACAGGAGAGGGTGAAATTCAAAAGACTATCATTCTAAGCTCAGAAAAGTAAAACTTGTACAATTAGTTGTAGAGAGTGTGAGAGGTAAAGGAGAAATTAAGAATGACTCCACTGTTTTCTAGCCAACTGAATAAACTGAAGTGATGTCATCAACTGATACAAGAAGAGATGTAGGAGAAAATGTTGAAAATGGAGGTTAGAGTAAATAAAAGCAGTAACTTTGGCCTTGATCAGCTGAATTTGAGGTATTTATAATAAATCTCAAAGGCTATCTTAGAACAATGGTTCTCAAAGTGTGGTCCCCAGACAACAGCATCAGCATCACCTAGGAACCTGTGGGAATGCAAATTTTCAGGCCTCACTCCCAACCTCACCAAGTCAGAAGCTCTGGGAGTGAGGTCTGGCAATCTGTTTTTACAAGATTTCCAGCTGATGCTCATGCCCGTTCAAATTTGAGAAATTGTGCTGTAGAAAACCTCAAGCAACGTTACAATTGGAAGGGGTAACAAACAGCAACAAAGTCACAGGGAAAGGTGTTAGTCTGAGAATGGAATAGGGACAAAATAGAAGGTACTACATATATTAAGACATTCTGATGTGAAGAGGGGAGAAAGCTAAAAGAATCTTGCTTAGGAGCCTCCAATTTCTTTATGAAATAGGACCAGCCTCTAATAATATCAGGGAAGCAGATAGAGCCCTGAGGAGAGAGTGAATGTTCTGTGTATGTTCTCGCTGATCGACCACAAAGTCACTGAAGGCAGTGAGTGTGCTCTGTAATTCCACGAGCTCACCACAGACACTAGCAAAGCAGTAACCCAGCAAATGTGGCTGATCAGATATAAAACTAGCAGACGTTGTCAGAGTTCAGTTTGACTTTCTTTTATTGAGAAGTTTTAGTAACTAGGATGTTCTGGCAAAGGATTAACATTATTTGTGGCATTTTATTAGTTCCTATCTTTACCAGATATGCCAACTTTTATTTTACCATAAACATATCTCTATATCATACAAACTTCTTAAATAATACTTCTGACTTACAAACCCCATTTTGGAAAAGTTAAACTTTTATAATTTAAGAACCATATACAACAATCAACAGATTTCTTCTACTACATGCTTATGACTGCAACAGATGCCACAGTGGATACATCAAACACGGGAGGAAACAATGCTTGACGAGGGCCATGTGCCAAGCCCTGTGCTAGGTATTGGGCTGGCCAAAAGTCTGTTTGGATTTCTCTGTACGATGGCTCTAGTAGTGCTTAACTTCATGCAGAACAATTCTGTTAGAATGTATTGTGACAGCTGTCATATCAGAATACATTTAAAAAAACCTATCAGAATTGGTGAATTTTTGTGCAGCCATTTTAATATTAAAGATGAATAAAATCACGCAACATTTTCAGCATATTATTTCAAGAAAGGTAAAAATGCAACTGAAATGCAAAAAAAAAAAAAGAAAAGTTTGTGCAATGTGTGGAGAAGGTGGTGTGACTGATAGAATGTGTCAAATGTGGTTTGTGAAGTTTCTTGGTACTACTGACATTTTGGCCACGTAATTCTTTGCTGTGGGGCTGTCTCATGCATTGGAAGATGTTTAGCAGCACCGCTGGCCTCTACCCATTAGAAGCCAATAGTGAGAGATAGCTGACATACATAAAATATCCAAATCAACAGTTAGTGGTGAAAATGAAAAATGTCTTTTAGTTTACAGAAAAAATGTAACAGACTTTTTGGCCAACCGAATACATCGTATATATTACCTCATTTAACCTCCAACATGAAGGGTGTTTATCTCTACTCTTCTACTCCAAAAACCTTCATGTCTGTATTAGGGAACCAACATACCTCAAACACAAAATACTTAAATGGTAAAACAAAAGAGAAAATGAAGTCACTAAAAGGTATTCATTAAATGTTGACTGAGAAGATGAGGGGAAAAATCTATTCTGTTAATATTAGGCTGACTTGCTAAAAGCACAAAGCAGAGGGGAAAAAATGTATTCTGACAATGACAGTATTATGTATCCAGCTGTATCATTGTAAAACCATCCCGAGTTAGGTCCATTTACCGCTCTGCCAGTTCCCAATCCTCCTGAATCTGCTTCTGCCTGGCTTTGTGGTACTCCTCCCTCCAGCACTTGGAACAGAAACCATGCCAAGCAGGGTTGCCATAGTAACCACATCCTTTCTTGCATAGGAGCTCTGATTGATCCACATGAATTCCTCTGCGTTCAGACTTAAGGCTCATCTTCTTCCTGTTAATGAAGTAACAAACAAGAAAGGGTTGAAAATGAATTATTTTATCAGTGCAGCCATTAAGACACACAAAATAGGTCCATATCTTCCAGCTATAGAGGAGGGGAGGAGGGAAGAAGAAAAGACAGAGAAGGAGGTAGAGGAGGAGAAAGGGAAGGGAAAAGACAGTTTAAATACAGTCATGTTAACGAAAAGACTTCTTCTTCCCTGCCCAGTAATATAACAAACACTGTAAGAAAGGCCTAATATGGTATTAAAGACCTAACCATAAAACATAAAACTACAAAACTTCCAGAAGAAAACACAGGGGAAAAACTTCATGACATTGGATTTGGCAATGATTTATTGGATATTACACCAAAAACACAAGTAGACAAATAGGACTAGAGCAAACTTAAAAACTTCTACACCAGAAGTATCAAACTCATTTTCACCAGGGGCCACATCAGCCTCGAAGTTGCCTTCAACGGGCTGAATGTGACTTTAGGACTGTAGAAATGTAACTGCTCCTTAACTGTTAAGCAAGAGCTTGGTGCTGCCACCGGTTAGAAACAAGGTGCTGGGCCGGATAAAACAAGGTGGAAGGCCGGATTCAGCCCTCGGGCCTTGTGTTTGCCACCTGTGTTCTATACAGAAAACACTAGAGTGGCACTAGAATGACATTTTGTCTCACATAAATTAATTCAACATTTACCAAGAAAATGAGTATAATTAAAGCCCAATCTAAACTCTCTGAGAAAGCATTCAAGGCCCTCAGAAATCTAGGACAAATTAACATGAGACTACTCTTTGCTACCACTCACTACATACACAATATCATGACAGGTACTTAATATAATTATTTATAGCAAAAAAACCCCACCAAAACCCAAGGCAGACATTATCTTCATTTTATTAGATGTGAAACATGAGGTTGAGAGAAATTTTCAAAAGTACATAAACACCAGTGAAAAGAAGCAAAAGAGAAGATTCAAAATGAGGTGAGCTCCCAAAATCCTTATACCACATAGTCCCCAATCTACTTGTCCAAACTCTGCTCACATCCCTGAGCACAGCAATATTCAATCATACGACCATCTCTTAAACAAACCATGCATGTTTATGCCTCAGCCTAGAATTCTTGCCTATAGTTTTCTTCTGCTTTTTCAAAGATGATTCACTATTCAAAGCTCATAAGCTTCCCATGAGCTTCTTTCCACCCAGAATTAACCTTGACCCTCCATTCTCATAACACTGCTTATTTAGGAACCAGTTGCATCCATTCTACTTCATTACAGTCATTTCTATGTCTGACCTCCTCCCACCTAGACTAGAAGCATCTGGAGGAGCTGCTTTATATCCCCAACAGAACACAGTGTGTGCTAAGGGAGGCAGGGCTGTTCTCTACTTAGTCTTTATTTGAACAGTGAATAAGCTTTCCTTTCAGATTTGGTAACAAACTTAAGGATTTATGTTAGATATAAGTCAGAACAAGAAACCAATTAAAAAGTATGTTACATCAAAGAGAAATTTTTAGCTGTGATTTTCCTTTTTAGACTATCAGCAAAATAATCTGAGTTTTCTGCACAGCTATTATCTAACAAGATTCCTTACTTGGCAAGTTAAATGTGTTAAGGTAGTCTTACCTCTGGCAATTGACTGGATCTTACCGATCCTGTTAGGTTGACTCATTTTACCACTCCCTATTTTACTCTTGCAGCTACCACATTATAGCTGTTAAGGGAGTGAGGAAGAACCACTAAGAGTTCTGAAAGAAGGGTGAGGGGGGGTGGGGGGGGCTCTTCGCTCTGCTAGCATACAGGAACAGATAATACTGATTTGCACAGAGAGGGATAAACAGTTGTAGAGAAACTACTTGTGTCAAGTACTTATAAAACATAAATCATTTATTCATCAAAGCCAAGAAATTAGTATCTTCATTTCTAATTTGAGTAAACAAAGCTTGAAGAGGTCAGACAACTGTCTAAGGTCACACATGTTACAATTAAGATTTGAAATAATACTTTAACAAGTTTCTAAGTCTGTTTTCTTTTCTACATCATATGTTATTTGCTCATACCACCAGGATTATATGATAAATTGCTACCCAACAAGTTTCATTTAAATTCATAGAATAAAATGGTCCTCATTCTTCTTCCCGTAAATAAACTGCCAAACAAGCACAGAAAAAAGTGGCACTCCACAGCATGTATCCATGAAACTCACATGTCCAGACAAAATTAAGTCCTATATCTTGGGGATCCTACAATAATTTAACACAAATATTTACTAAGTGCCAAGTGTGTGCACAGAAAGGTAGATATCACTGTTAATGCAACTGACAGAACGTACTCTTCCACTCAGGCCCCTCCCCTCCAAAAAACCAGGCATACTGAGCAATGCAGAAAGACACAGAGCTATGAAATTGAGGGGGAGGAAAAGGCAAGGTAATTCTAACTTAGGGAGTACGAGGGGACCACTTGGGCCAGGGGGTGCAGGTGTAGACCTGAAAGAGCTTTGAAACTTAAGAGGGTCTTGGAAGAATGATATAAAAGTAGAGGGACATTCTAGACAGGAAGAACATCTTTTACATAAAGCTCAGAAACAGGAAGGCAAATGGAGCATGAACAATGTGGTATAAGTAGGAGGTTAACTGAAGAAGTTAGGTGTGAGGTCAAATATGACTGCTTTTTAAAATTGTGGGCTACAGAGTCTGGATTGAAGCATCACTGGAAGCTCTTGCAAAGCATGATAAGATCTCTATTTTAAGACATTAAAACTTGAGAGATGAAGTTCTGTCTTGTATCACATAAAATGAGACGGACAATAAATAATCACCCCCAAAATCAGCTATAAAAATGGATAAAACTTCCTCCCTGCTGACAAATCAATGTGTTGGCCAAGGAATGTATTTAAGCTCCAGGCCAGCTGTTTCTGCCCACCTCTCTGGTGGCTCCTCTGTGTATGCACAGGCTCTGTTGGCCAGAATGGAAAGAAACCTTACAGGCTGGCAGCGTTTGCACACAAATTATTTGTCTAAACAAACAACCTTGGGCTGACCATTAAGGTATTATGGTATGCAAGCACAGGGGTGACCCTTAGAAGGAAGTCAAGTTTTAAAAATAAAAACAAGAAAAAAAACTGAACAAAGACATCAGGGGCCACATGAAGTCTCTCCAGAGATTCCACAGATTTAGTCCAGCTATAAAACTTGATGGTACACACTGAGCTCTGCTTTGGGGGAGTCTCAAAAGCAAAAGAGAGAAGAATTGGGGAAGAAGACCAGAATTCAATATATCACCAAACCCTCAGTGAGTTTACCATTCTCTCCTCCAGTATCACTGAGCCAATCCAAAAATGCATACCAAGGCACAGACACAGTGCCTCTAGTGCAGGCTCAAGGACGGAGAAAGGGAAACTCCTAACACTGGGAGAAAACATGAAAGTCCCTCCATTTAATTGTTTTTCCCCTTCTCTTGAGCCATAGCACCCAAGCAACCACATGCAGAACTGGCTGGAAAGGCAGACTGCAGAAATGAAACTCAAGGAAGGGAACTATCAATTTTTCCCACTCTCCATCCTCTCCATTTCTTGGCCCCAAACGTGCAAACAGCCATGGAAGTACAATGTTCATGAGAGAGTGGGGTAACTAACTGTACCATTTTCTGGCCAGAGGAAAAGAAAGATGAGAATCTAGGAGGGGGTGGGGGGCAGGGGGTAGTGTAGGAGAAGGCACTGACAAGGAGAACTTGAAAAAGCAACCTAAAACGGTTGTTGGTGAACTCCTGGGCTCTCACCCTTGGCTGTGCATAATACATCTGATGCTATTCAGGACAAAAGACTAAAATTCAAACTAACAGAGGCCACTACACAAGTTTCAGACTGGCACACATATGACACAGACAGAAACTACTGCAAAGGCCTTGAAAAATGAACTGACACTGGGAACATGGCCTACAGAAAGTGGGTTAGAACTTGCAGCCCAACTGGGCAACAAAACTAGAAACGTTTGCTCTGCAAATGACACCACTAAGAAAATAAAACGACAAACTACAGACTGGTAGAAAATACTTGCGATCACATATTTGACAAAGGACTTGCATCTAGAATATATAAAAAATGCTCAGACATTAACAGAAAGAAAAACCACCCAACTACAAAATGGACAAAAGACCTGAAAGACAGTGATCTAAAGAAGACCAACATGCTGGGAGACAATTCTCAAATTTCAGTCCAAGGGGCCTCTGCAAACATCCTGGTATCTAATATTCTTAAAAGAAACACATAATTATCTCCCTCTGGAGCCTAGAGCAAGTTTGTTTACTGTCCAGTACAATAAAATGTTTCCCTCAGGTCAGAGGTTGAGCAGATCTGTTTTCTGCCTTTTATAAAAGATTTTGGGTCTCTAAGCTTGGGTTTCTCAGCTGTGATGTCACCCTCATGGGACTTGGGAGTAAAGGTAGACCACGTGAAGATGAAGTTTGTTTTGTTGAAGTCCTGTGAATGATTAAGTACTTTGTCTCTGACTCAGAATCTCGTGTCTTCTGCCAGCACACATGAATCTATGGCAGGATCACGTTACCTGCAAGCAGGGTGAAAACTCGGGTCCTTCATAGTTCTTGACGAGATGGCAAATAAGCATGTGGAAAGTTGCTCAACATCATCCATGACAGAAATGCACATTAAAACCACCATGAGATATCACTACACACTTACTAGAATGGCTAAAATTTAAAATATCAACAATATCAAACAGCAGCCAGGATGTAGCAACTAAACACTCACACCCTAGTGCAATGTGAACCGCACAGCTGTCATGAAACACAGTATGACAGTTTCATAAAAGTTAAACATGCACTTACCACCCAACCCAGCAATCCCGCTCCTGGTTATTTCCTCCAGTGAACTGATGTTCACTCAAAAATCTATACATAAATATTTCCATCAGCATTTCTCAGGACCATTGAAAAAAGGAAACAACTAAATTATCCTTCAATGAGTGAATGGACAAACACACTGTGTGGTACAGCCATGCAATGGATGCTCCTCAGCAAAAAAAAGGGTGGGGGGCAGTACCTACCCAGGCACCATCTTGGATGAATCTCAAAGGCTTTACGCTGGGTGAATGAAGCCAGATGTAAAAGTTCACATATTGTATGATCAGTATTTCTTAAGAATTAAGACTGGGGGGAGGGTGTTTATAAAAAAATTACATGAAAACGTTTTTGGGAGGTGATAGAACTATTCTGTATTCAGGGGTTTACATAAATCTATAAATGTTTTAAAATTCATAGAACCATGCACTCCCCCCAAATTCAATTTTACTGTATGATTTAAAAAAAAAAAAAAACTTGAGAGGCAATTTCTAGGTTGGATTGAGGGGAAAGTACAGAACAGGAGACAGGGATAGTGACCAAAAGACAACTATAGTAAGAAGTTATAATAACAGAGGTACCAGTGATATAGTGGGAATGGGAAGGGGATGGTGGCAATGCACTTTGCAGGTGAGATGGCTAACAGTTAACGAATGAGGCATGGCAGGGAGACTCGCAAGTTTACAAATACTCTTTACTGCCTCTACGAGATTAAAGCCCTCAAGTATTTGTTTGTTTATTAGCCTAGCTTTTTAAAAAAAAGATTTTATTTATTTATTTTCAGAAAGAGGGGAAAGGAGGGAGAACAAGAGGGAGAGAAACCCGGATGAACGAGAGAAACATCGATTGATTGCCTTTCGCATGCTGACAAATGGGGACCTGGCCTGCAACCCAGGCATGTGCCATGACTAGGAATAAAACGTGCGACCCATGACCTTTCGGTTCTCAGGCTGGCACTTGATCCACTAAGCCACATCAGGCAGGAAGCCCTCTAGTATTTAGATTTAACATACTTATTTAGATGAGGATGAGGTAGAAAGAAGAATAACTAAATCTAGCCGGAGTCCAGATGTTAAGTTGAAGAAACTTTAAAGACCATCTACTTACTCCTCTTACAATAAAGATGAAGACAGTGAGACTGAGAAGTTACAGTTTGGTCAATGAAAAGGTACTAAGTGGCAGGGACAGCACTAGAGGCTGTAATACTAAGTCCTGAGTTCCATCAAACTATTCTGAGAGTCTGAACTAATCTTTCACTATTATCATCCTGTAGTCCCTTTCTTCAATTCCAAGAGGAATGGGCAAAAAGAAATGTCCATTTTCCTTGTATCAGAATTCAGTAAGTTTTTAAATTTTAATACTACAAATACTATAGCACAGGTCTGTGTCATTAAAATGAAAACATTTTAGTGAGTCTGCCTGCACATGAGCCAGCAACCTCCCTTTTCTTGGGCAAATGTTACCCGAACCCACAATGGTAGGCTGCCAGTAGCCATGTTTGTCTATCTGCCACTTCAGGGCCAGAACTGACTGAACCAGAGATGGGTATGTGACCCAAACTGGAGTTTTGGAAATGAATTTAATCTGGGCTGTTCTGTTGAGTGACGGAGGAGGTATGCCATGACCATCTTCCTTCAAGTGACCTGAGTAACAGGATAACCAGCCTGAAGAGTGAACAGATGCACACCAAGAAGCAGAGAAAAGAGGCAGAAGAAAAACACTCTCTAGATGTTGAGAAGTTTCCATTTCTCAGTTTCAATCCATTCCAAGGTTCAGCTGCTTGCCTACCCTCAGATTCTGAGATACACTCCTTGACCCTCACTGTTCGTTCCTTTTCTTCTTATACTTATTCCAATAAAGCTTATTTAACTGCACCCAAAGACTTGTCCAGGTGCTATTCTAGGGCTAGAAAAATATAACAGGATTGCTGTCACTACTCAGCATATAACCAGGAGCGCAATAGGTATTAAGCTGAAAACAATAAGAGTATCTATAAGTCTATGAAGACTGATTTGGTGTGGACATCAGATCATAATGATCAGTCAAATCTGCATTCAAATACCGGCTCTGCCACTTATTAGAAACATGACTTTGGACCAATTAATATTTCTGAAACTTCTGCTTATAGCTCTCTGTCCAACTTCTACTCCTACCATTCTCAACCTTTTCACAAATCTAAGCCCCACAGCCCTTGTGCTCCCATGACCTTTGCTCTCTGGTGTTACACCTGTGATTATATTACCTTACATGGCAAAAAAAGATTTGCAGAAAATTATGGTTACTAATCAGCAGACCTTAAAATAGGGAGATTGTTCTGGATTATTCAGGTGGACACAACATAAGCACATGAGCCCTAAATGAAAAAGAGGACAGGAACCCAGAACAGTCAAAACAATCTTGAAAAAAAGAATGTAGGAAGACTTACAGTTTTCAATTTCAAAACTTACCATAAAGCCATGATAATCAAAGCAGTGTGGTACTAGTACAAGGACAGACATATGGATTGATGGAACAGAATTGAGACCAGAAATAAACCCACACATTTACGTTACCACAAGGGTGCCAAGACTATCCAATGAAAACAGAAGAATCTTTCAGTACATGGCATTGGGACAACTGGGTAGCCACGTGCAAAAGAATGAAGTCAGACCTTTACCTCACACCATATACAAAAAACAACTCAAAATGGATCAAAGACCTAAATGCAAAAGCTAAAACCATAAAAACTCTTAGAAAAGAATTCTTAGATGACACCCAAAACAAGAGCAACAAATGAAAAGAAATATAAATTGTAATTAATCAAAACTAAAACTTTTGTGTTTCTAAGGACCTCATCAAGAAAGAAAAAAGATAACCCACAGAACGGGAGAAAATATTTGCAAATTATGTATCTGATAAAGAATTCGTATGAAGAATATATAAGGGAGGACAAAAGTAGGTTTACAGTTGTGAGTATACAAAACAGAGTTTACTTTTGTATTATTATTTGTTCATTATTATATTATTTTCCATACAAATTATAAACCTGCTTTTGCCCACACCTGTGTAAAGAACTGTTATAACTCAATATTTAAAAAATAAATAACCTAATTTTTTAATGAGTAAAAAGATGTGAACAGATACTTCCCCAAGGAAGACATACAAATGGTCAATAAGCACACACACAAAAAATATGTTTGACTTCATCGGTCATCGGTGAAATGCAAATCAAAAAACACAACAAAATACCATTTCACATCCAGTAAGATAACAAAGTCAGGTAACAAGGTTAACAAAATCCTGGCTGGTGTAGTTCAGTGGACTGAGCACAGGCCTGCAAACAAAAGGGTTGCCGGTTCAATTCCCAGTCAGGGCACAAGCCTGGGTTGCAGGCCAGGTCCCCAATAGGGGACTACAAGGGGCAACTACACATTGATGTTTCCCTCCCTCTCTTTCTCTTTCCCTTCCCCTCTCTCTAAAAATAAATAAAATCTTTAAAAAAACAAAAAAGAAAACAATTTAAAAAAAAGAAGTGTTAATAAGGATGTGGAAAAATTAGAACCCCCATAACACTGCTGGTGGAAATGTAAAATGGTGCAGCTACCTTTGGAAACCATCTGATAGTTCCTCAAATGATTAAACAGAGTTATGATATGACCCAGCGATTCCACTCCAAGGTTTTTACCCAAGAGAAATGAAAACTTATGTCTACACAGAAACTTGCACATGAATGTTTATAGCAGCACTATCCATAATAGCCAAAAGGTAGAAACAGCCAAATGTCCATCAACTGACAAATGGCTAAACAAAATGTAGTATATCACACAATGCAGGTATTAGTCATAAAAAGTACTGATATGCCACAATTAATCATAACATGATGCTTGAAAACATGATGCTAAGTGAAAGCAGCCAGTTACAAAGATCACATATCATATGATCCCATTCACATGAACGCCCAGAACAGGGAAATCTACAAAGACAGGAAGTCTTTAGAGTGGTTGCTTAGGACGAAGTGAGGAGGGAGGGAATGAGTGTAGGAGACAGCTAAAGGTTATCGGGTTTCTTTCTGAGGTGAAGAAGATGTTCTGAAGTGGTCATGCTGATGGCTGCCACTGAATTATGCCCTTTAAGTGGGTGAATTATAGCTCAGTAAAATTGTTTATAAAATGAAAATCAGAAGAGGAGGGCATAACGGAATATCAGGGCACTACTGTTGGCTTTGAAGGTGAAGAGACTATAATTCAAAGAATGTGGATGGCTTCTAGAAGCTGAGAATGACCCATGGCCGACAGCCAGCAAAGAAATGAAGAATTCAGTCCTATATCCACTTGGAACTCAATTCTGCCGAAGTATGTCTGGAAGCAGATTCTCCCCACAGTCTACAGATAAGAGCCCAGGCTGGTGAACCCCTTACCTTTGACCTCTTGAGATCCTTAACACAGTACCCAGCCGAGCTGGCCAGGAGTTCTTACAGAACTTCAAGATAATAAATGGGTGTTGTTTAAAGCTGCTAAGTTGGTAGTAATTTGTTACCACAACAGAAAACTGTTACAGGCCTCTGTTACATTTCTCTGGCCTTCGCACAGGTGTTTTAATGCCTAGAATGCTGTACCCTTAGCTGTTCAGATGGTGATTTCTCTCTCATTTAGGCCTCAGTTTTCACGTCACACTATCAGAAAGGCCTTCCCTGGCCACTCTATGTAAAGCAGTACCCAACCCTGGAGGGGGGAGATGTAAACGGGCTGGTTCTACACCTGCGTGCAGTGGATAAAAATTGGGAGGGATATCTCAGGATTGAGGGGTCCCAGCCCCGCACTACGACCTAGGCCAGGGTTCTACTGCCAGGAAGATAAGACTCCCTAACTTCTGGCTGTAAAAAGCAGTAGGGACTAAGGCTGCGGAAGGCAGAAACTGCCAGAATCATAAGCAATTTCATTTGAAGAGCCTGTGCACAGACTTACTCAGACTCACTCCCTCTGAGATTCAGTGCCAGGACAGCAAATGGAAAGGCATCAGAGACAAACAGAGGAAATGAATTGTCCGGCATCAGGGTGAGAGATGGGGGGCCAGCTTTTTCCCAGACAGAGGTGCTGTCAGAGGCCACTGTTCCTTTTCTGAGTCCTCCCCCAACAGTGTCACAAAGCTGGCAGGCAGACACAATATCTAAGACATCATCAACCAGGCTCATACTGTTTGCCCATCCTGATGATTCCCTGAGGCCCAAACACACCCAACCTTTAGGCCTACCCAAGCTGTTCCCAGTGGCTTTTCCATCTGAATGGCTCATCTTGGCCCATGCTTCAGACTTTCCTAAATCTTCTCAAACAAGCAGGACCTGGCTTCAGCAATCCCCAAATCTCTCACTAAGTTGCCTCAGGCCCAGGACTAGCAAGAGCCAGCCATGGTTCACAGGTTGGCCTCTCCTGGGCACCTCCAAGCTCAACACAAGTAGCAGCCATCTGCAGATTGCTCTGTAACTACTGCTGAGTGAACCTGGACAGAATAAAGGCAGTGGCTGACCTCGGAAATGCCAACAGCAATCAAGACTTAACTACAACAGGAGGGTGTACTCAGCCCACACAACGGGTGCACCTCAGGTACCCAGCTTGGGTAAAAGAGGAAGCTGTGCCACTGGGCATCACAGGAAACCTGCTACATTAAGCCACTCCATCAAGCCTGGGAGATGTGGTAGCTTTACTGAATACATAAAAAATAAAAGTAGTACCTACCCCAACCTACCCAACCCTCACCTCTGGGCCCAGCACTGTTCTCCATATCCTATCTGTTTCTAACAAGAGAGAATAAGGAAAGGTGTGGATTAAAGAGTTAGCTAAGCAGACTTGAGTTACATGAATCATGTATATATTCTCAGAAGGGCATGCTGTGTGACTGGCTCTTGGCCAGCTCCTGAGCCAAGAGCTGAGGTCTTGAAGTGTCCTTATATACTAACTGATAAGGGTGTTTTGCTTACGTGAGGCTTTAAACCACACTGTACCAGCGTGTCTAGACAGTCTGTATAAACAGTGTAACGCTTTCCTTCTGGGGCCTAAAGTAATAGCAACTATAGTCCATCACGAAGGCACTTGTGCCTATATGACCGGCCTCCAATAAAATCCCTGGAATCCTAGGTTTAAGTCAGCTTCCCTAACAGAAAAAACACATCACACATGCTACTACAGTTTGTTGCTGGAGAATTAAAAGCACCCTGTGCAACTTCACTGGTCTGAGAAGACTCCTGGAAGTTCATACCTGGTATCCTCCAAACTCTGTTAAACACAACATTTTCCTTTATTGATCCTGCTTTTGTATCATTTCACTGTAATAAAATATTGCCAAGAGTACTTCTAGCAAAGTACCAAACCTGGGGCAGTCTTGGGGCCTACTGACACAGGGTGTGATTACAAAGGGGCAGCATGAGGGGGATCCTACTAATAATAGAATGGCTCTGGATCTTGACTATCGTGGTGGTCACAGGAATCTACATATGTGATGAAATGACACGGAACCATACACACACATTGTATAGGTGTCAATTTCTTGGTTATGTAAGATTTAACCCCTGGGGAACACCAAATGACGCATACACAGTACCTCTCTGTATTATCTTTGCAACTTCCTGTTAATTTGTAATTTCAAATTAGTTTTTTCCAAATTCCACTTAAAACTGTTTTTAATATAAAAACACCTATGACTGAACCAATGTGTGTCAGACAACTAAACATATAACTTACATCATCTACATATGGCAAACAGAGCAAGCAAGTGAACCACCAAAAGCACAGGCCATGATGAGAAAGGCTGTGTAGTAGTGAGGCCGGCTGTGTCTCAGCGGGCAAAGCAGGTACAGTCAGCACACCCAGTGAGGCATCAGAGCTTTACAGACAGCATGTGCTTCTCAGTCGGGGAGAATCAGGGGAGATCAACGCTGAAACTCAATTCTGTCTTTTCCAGGCAGAAAAGACCTATCCCTGTTCAGTGAGGTCACAATCCAGAGGCAAGCTCCTGTCACCACTGTGGCAAGAAGAAAGATGAGAGGAGCCACACCCAGTTCCCTTTTGAGCACCACATTCCAAGTAGGCTTTTACTCAGCAACCTGGGCACAGGGAATGCGTAATTCAATTAACCCACTCACATTAGGGAGGACAGAGTAGAAAAACCGATCTCTACTGCTGAGACAGTTGAGATTCCTGTGAATTCTATGCCAGGTCTAGGATTTAATCTGGCTTGAGGTTCACTAAAAAGGGCCAGAGGAATACAAAGCCTAGAGTTATGTGTGTGTTCTTCTGTAAGGCTCCGCATGCAAACCAGATTTGTCTCATTAAAAAGAAAAAAAAAAAAAAGCAAAAAAGGAAAAAAATCTTCTGAATTTAAGTACCTTCCTATTATCTTCCTTGTTAGAGTCCTGCTTCCTTTCTGTTCTTCAGTTCAATGCCATGTCATCACATATTCCTCTGGGCAACTTACATGGGATTTACAGGAAACATCCAATCAATTTGACCAAAATAATAAACTATCCTTTGACTTCAGTTAAGAATTAAAACTTCTGGGGAGGAATATCTCGGGAGCGAGGAGTCACAGTCCCACACCAGGTCCCCTGGCAAAAACAAAAAGAAAAAAAAAAAGAAAACTTTTTTTCCTTAAATTTGCTTTTTTCCAATTATAAAAAGTAAAATGTTTATTCTAAAAACATCTGACCTATACAGACAAATACATAATAAAAGGGAAAGAAAATTAAAACACTGCCCTCAGAAGTCATTACATTCTTGCAGTGATTTCCCTACTCATCATTCTTCATCTATTCAGTAAATATTTATATACTGATTTACACGATACAAGAGGCACTTGGGATATAGATGTAAGTAAAACCAGTTCCACTCCCCATGGCACTTACTGTCTAGTATGAAAGATAAAACTAACTCTATACACCAAAGAAGAAATCAAAACACTACGAACAATGAGGAACTTTAAAGTTTCACAAAAGAATTTATTTAAAAAATTATTAATTTATAATTATAAAGTTCCACAAAAGAATTTATAAGAGGATAGCTTGTATAAAACAAGAAAAATACGTTTACATGTATTTACAGAACTCTTATAATAGCCTAACAAGTTAGGAAATACAAAAAGAGATCTCATTCACAATAGTATCAAAATTTTAAAACACCTAGAAAATATTTTAATAAAAAAATGTGAGCTACACAAAAATATTGAAATATAAAGAAGGTCTGAATAGTTGGTAAGGCATATTAGGACATATTATTAGAAAATTAAATATTATCAAAATGGCAAATGTTTCAAAATTTATGTTTACTGCAAATAACAACAAAAATCCAAAAGACTTCACTGAACTTGACAAAATTATACCACAGTTCATCAGCAATAATAAACAGGCAAGATTTTTTACAATTTCTAAATTAATTTAACTCATTGATTTAAAGTTTCTTCAGACTACTGTAGTAAAATACTGTGAAGTTAGCAACAAAACTGGCAGATCATACAGAACAAACTGACCCAAAAATAAATGCTACTATATGAAATAATTTAATATTAGAGGAAGCGGGAGAATGGAAGAATTTTCAAGAAACGGGATGTAATAACTGGTCAGCAATCTGGCAGTCCTAAAATTAATTACAGGTATCTCGAACAGTCAAAGTTTTTCAGGACAAATGAAAAAAGAGAAAGAACTAAAATCAAGTATTTATGAAACTTCTAAAGAGGAGAGGGCTATCTAAGCTTACAAGCTAAAGGAGAAATCAAAATGGAAACAGATTTCACACATAAATTGGAACTTCTATCTAGTTTTTAAAAAGCCCCACTGAGAACCAAAATAAGCATCGGTAAATAAGACAATGAAATACTTTATCATACTTAGAAAGGATTTATAAATCTCTGAATGCAGGATAAGGATACGAGCAGACCATTCACAAAATGGGAACATTGCTTCCTAGAAACAGCAATGGAATGTCAAAGGGTTTGTGCATTTTAAATCTTGATATACACTACCAAACTGGCCTCACAAAAAGATTGTGCCTACTTACATTCCCACCTACAGTGTACGAATCTACTTTCCCACAAACTCATAAACAATGCATTATTAACCTTTAATGTTTGCCAATCTCAAAGGCAAAAATAATAAATTAAATAATAAAATAATCACTTCTTGTTTTAATATGCATTTCTTTAAAAAGGTTAACCATCTTTACAGATATTTATTGGCCACTATTATATCTTCCTTGAGGAATTTAACTGATCATATTCTCTGCTCATTTTTCTATATCATTTTCTTTTTCTTTTTATAGGTGCTCTTTTTATATTATCTTTTAGTCTTTGACTTTATGTTATAAAGACCTCATAGTTTGAATCAAAGACTTAGTGTTTCAAATCTGTACCTGAATTTCACCAACTTTCATATCATTTAATACATTGCTTCCAAAAAGAATGTGAATATCACACAGAGAATCAATGGCAGAGTTCCAATGTTAAATATAACAAAACGAAGTACCCAAACACTAGGCTGCCCAAATAAACGCGAATGATAGTCAGACCCCGGCACAGAACGTAGAGCTTATGCTGCTGGCTGAGCAGAGCCGGCAGAGCAGCATTCTTAAGGAGTGAGTTCCAGACAACAGCCTTCTGTTGTACCAACTCACACCCTCTTCAAGTTACATACAATCGTAGCTCTAATCTGACATGCCAGTCTCCAGGCTAGTAACTCAAAATTACATGCAAAGTAACCTGGATGCATAAGTCCACTTCAACCATGCTCCGTTTTCCCACAAAAGCATTGCCAATTCCCCAAAAGGTGGATTTATTTGATAAGTAACTGACCAAAAATTATCTTGTAACTCCATTTAAAATAACAAAAACTGCAATACATAAAGTGTCTTCAACAATTAAAGTTGTTTTTTTCAAAGTCACACCTTAGTTTTTAGCTGCAGCTATTTCACCCTTAGCCAATTGCCGTGGCTGGGCAAAGTGATACACACGTCTCTGAGACAGGGAAAAGAAAAAGCAATAGCCTGGGCTGGAAATACAGTTAACTTTCAGATTTGTAAGAAAGCTCAAATAAATATTTGTATTATGTTTTAAGCTTTTGAGAAGTTCCTGTGACAAAACTTGAATCCAATTAAACTGTAGAAATTTTCAAAAGCTGCTAAAACCATCCCATCTGTTGTAGGCTGAATTGTGTCCTTCCTAAAAGATACACTGCACCCCAATACTGTGAATGTGACCTGATTTGGAAACAGGATCTTTGCAGACGTAAGGATTTAAAATGAGGTCATACTGAATTGGGAGGCCCCCTAAATCCAATGACTGGGATTGCCGAGGACAAGGCCCGAGAGAGACACACACAGAGGGTATGTGATGCAGCTGTAAGTCAAGGAACTCTAAGGATGGCAGCAATCACCTTCCCTAGAGGCTTCAGAGAGAGCACCTTGAAGAGAGGCTTCAGGTGCTTTGCTGACACCTTGATTTCAGACTTGTAGCCTCCAGCACTGTGAAAGAATAAATTTCTGTTGTTTTAAACCGCCCAGTATAATATAATAAACCATCCAATAAGAAGTGCTGTAAACTCTATGAGTTTTCCACAAACTCAAAAAGAACTGTGGGTTCACAGCACCACCTGCTCTTTACCCATAGGGTAATCATACATGCCAGCCCTGGCATAAGCCTATTGCTCTGGAGCCCCTTTGATTCTCCAAAGCAACCTGCTTTAAATAATAAATTACTTACACGGTTGACTAATTTATGAATAAGCCTAGAATACCCTTGTTTGTCCACCTTCAAATCCCACCTTGTTCAAATAATATCTAATTCCCCTTTCCCACTGACAGAATAATTCTCTCTCTCTGACTCCTACAGCATTTATAAATACTGTTATTAAAATGCTTACATTCTACTTACTTACAGCAGTTAGCACACAGGTATGAAAATAATGCCCTGTGATTATTTCTCATAAATACTTGCTTACGTGTCCATTCCATGTTTGTAGCCACAAGCATAGTGCCAGGAACAGAGTGAGTACTCAACAGATGCTTTCTAAATGTACTGAATGGTTTATTCAGAACACTGACAAAGTACCTGCACAGACAGGTTTCTTTCACTTTTGTCCCTTACACACTCTTGCGGGTCCAATGAAGGTATGAGTAGAAAATCTGATTGCCTGCTCAGTTTTTCGGTCAGAATCTAAGAACTGTAAAATTCAATAGAATCAACTTATTTCGCAAGCACTATTTTATTTTTATATAAATAAGAAAAACGTTGGGATTCTTTACATAAATATATGTGATAAAATTATTCAGTTAACAGACCAAAGTATTGAAAAAGCAAAAATTCTTTAAGGAAACAGCCTACAGCTTCTTACGGGGAACAAAAAACTTCTATCTGTAATTTGTTCCCAAACATGTACAAGAACAAAAGTAGGCCCTTGGGAGAAGGCTGTGTCTACTTAATACAGCCAATATCCAGAGGACTTAAATACTAAATTTCAGTATAGTCTCTATCATCAGCCATTCTATTTCCTGGAGCAGATAACATATAAGGATGTTTTGCAGAAGCATCAGCAGTTAGCACATAGGTATGAAAACACTGCCACCTGATTATTTCTCAGAGATGATATTTAAGATGTGTCCATTCATGACTATGTAACATTTGAAACCCTACACAAACAGAATCTACACACTAACTGCACTACAATCCTAACTGCAATGGCTAATAAATTTATACAAGTAAAAAGAATTTAATTTGCTAAATAGAAACCAAGCCTATTACTTCCTGAGACACTAATTATAATATAATGGATGTTAGACATTCTATTTCATCAACCAACGGTTTTTATTTTGCTTTCATAATTTTTAATTTGTACATTCTTACAATATCCTACTCAAAACTTTGGTCACTAGCCCAACTCATTTTTCAGGAACACATTTAAAAAACAATGTCAAAAGCTGTATGGAAATGCAATTAGGAGCCACCGTGTTGCATAACTATATTTAGGCAAGGACAGTTCTACCCATTGTTTACCGATTAAGGATGCATAAGGGTGTTCTCTACTCTCTGCAGAAACTCTAATACTTCACAATCAAATTGTTTAGATTTACCTGGAATAGTCTCGTAGGAAAACTTGCAACAAATAATGGTTTACTTATCTGTACAACTCTAATGCAATAAAATTCCTGATAAAACACAGAATGAGACACAAATACCCAGCGATATGACTACAAAAGTATAACCACCCTGTCTGGTGTGGCTCAGTGGATTAAGCACAGGTCTGTGAATTAAAGGGTCACTGGTTTAATCCCCAGTCAAGGGTACATGCCTGGGTTGTGGGCCAGGTTCCCAGTGGGGGTTGCGTGAGGGGAAACCACACATTGATGGTTCTCTCCCTCTCTTTCTCCCTCCCTTCCCCCCTGTCTAAAAATAAATAAACAAAATCTTTTAAAAAAAAGTATAACCCAAATTCATCCCACATCATACCACTGAGATCACCAGCTAAAATTTTACTGTGATATATAAATACAAACCTCTTTTTCCAAAATGGTACACTATAAATACTATTGTGGATTTCCTAATCTCATGAGACAAATTTATAGCAAGTAGAAAGAAAAAATATATGCATTTTAGGTACAATACATAAAATAATATTCCCACTTCTCCAGTCCTGATGGATGCCTAGAATATGTATTTTTTTCTCCAGCTTTACAAACCATGGCCAAATGCCCTGAACTTGTAGCTCCCACCCCATCTTCTGGATGGAAAGATCCGTAACCACTCCAGGCCCTTTTGTAATGGTGGGTTCTGACACTTGCCAATGTGTTTCCTTCTATTAACTGTGTGGGTCCAGTCCCATCTTGAAGGCGCAGTCTAGTCCACCTCAGGGAGTATAAAGTTAGGTACAGACACTAAGTCGGTCAGACTACCTGAGTTCAAATCTCTATCACCTTCTGTATGACCTTGAACAAGTTATGGCTTTGAATAACATTTGTTTTTACTTTTCTTTTAAGGGAAGAGGAGAGATGACAGCAAGGTAATGCATGTCAAGAGCTTATTATTAGCACAGTGCCTGGCCCACAGTAGCACTTGATCAATTTGAACTACTATTACTGAAAAGGGCAACTTTTTAGCTTAGGCAAAATAAAGATATATTAATTTAATTTACTGGACACTCAATCTAAGATAAACAGATCTGTTTCCTTCTTTTTTTGTTAAATAGATTTTTTGAAAGAAAGGTTGAGTATGTGTATGTGTGAGAGAAAGAGAGACACTGATTTGTTGTTCCACTTATTTATGCATTCACTGGATGACTCTTACATGTGCCCTGACCCAGGATGGAACCCGCAACATTGGCATATCCGGGACAATGCTCTAATCACACAAGCCACCCGGCCAGTGCTGTTACCTTCTTAAAAATAAATTACACACCTGGACTTTTCAAGCCAATGCTGTCTGTGCCACGCTAACACCCCAAACATACTTCCAGGAGTGAATCTTAGGTCTGCAGTTTAGTATTCCCCTTAGTCCATTTCTGTGGGGAGGTTAAGTGACTTTCATTTAATTTAAACATTTGTCCTTGTCGGATTCCTCCATCCTCATACCCCGCCACCCCCGCCAACTTGATACACATGCTTGCCAAAAATATGGCTCTACGATTAACCAATAATATAAAAAGTAGATATACTCAAAAAACTTGTCAGGAAGCACAAACTCAAACCCCACTGATGATAAATTCTTAACAAAAGTTCCACTCAGAAACAAGATATTTATGGAAGGTACCCGGAAGAATGTGCAATTCCCATCTACTTATCTAGATAATCTAAAACAGGTCCTTAAATTACTGGTAAATCAGTCTAGAGTTCTAAGCACTTAGACCACATTATTTTGCCAGCACTGGAAGGAACTGCCTTTACTGAATTATGTTTTGATATTATGTCATCAACCTACACAAGAAGACAATGAGGAATTTTACTAAAAAACAACGTAAAACACAACACAGTCCTTTGAAATGCATGGCGTATTTCCTTAAGGACGTATTTGAATTTCTCCATACAATGAGTCTTTGGGAATCCTAAGGAAGAAATTGTTTTTTTCTCTTATGATCACTGAACCATAACTGATTATACACGGTAGGGCAAAAACAGGTTTACAGTTGTTCGTAAGGAAAATAATATAATAATTAGCAAATAATAATACAATAAACTCTGTGTTTTGCATACTCGCAACTATAAACCGACTTTTGTCTCACCCTGTACTTCTCTCTGAACTGGCTACTAAAAAGGGGAGTCCAATCTGTGATCCTCTAACAAACACTTATGACTTCAGTCCACGTACTTTGTGTACAGAGCTTTTTCCTGTTTCCATCTTAAGCTTTCTCCCTCAGTCCTGAAGTAGCCAGCCCTTATTTCTGTATGTTACCAACAATATGCTGCAGGTGTCTCTGTAAGTCATTATGAACCCTTTCTGAAACAAGCTCTGATGGAAGTAAATGATATGCTCCACTTAAAAACATTATAGCACAATAAAATATTTTCTTCCATTAATAAACATTTTATAAGCTCAATTTCTAAAGGCATTATTTTTGTGCTTCAAAAGAAAAAAATCCTTTACCAAATATTATACCTAAAATTAGCAAATTCTAACAACAGAGGAAATACAAAAATAAAACACTTTCATTATGTACGTGTATTTTTAACTTTGAGGCACACGGAGTATTATAAATATATCCTTGTGTAAAAATCCCCTAAACTCATTTTTTTATTTAAAGTACAGAATAAATCACTGTACATGTACTATAATTGATTATTTATTCTGAATGTAAACTTACTGGACTTGCTTCAAAAATGAATCATAAGATTTTCGTACGACTCCTTCTGAGTTGCCCTGTGCCGAGTATTGAGAGTGCTGCCAACCGCTCCTTAATGTGAGGCAGCACAGAATTTAGGGCCCTAAAGGCTCTTCCCACATGCCCGCTTCAGACATGTCAGCAATCTCCTTGCTGTCACACAAGGAAAATAAACAGCTTAGGACTCTCTTAGTGTATAAAAACTTACGCATTCATGAACTCACACTTGTCATTTGGATCAAAGCTTCTGGCTTTTAACTTCATATATATCTTCATATATATCTAATTGACTATAATTACAGTTCTTCAGCTAACAGAAACATGAAAAAAATGTTCACTATATGAAAAAAAATTACATTTTCTGGCCAGACAAAATTCCTGCTTTGTCAAAAGCAGGAATCTCACTGGGTAATCTGAAAGCAGCATCATAAATACACAGCCTTTCCTGAAAGCATGTTAACCTTACCCAAATATCAAGCAGATAAAATATGAGTTACATAATATTAAGTGTTTATTCCTGAGTGTTTATTCAATAAGTCTAGCTTATTATATCAAGGTACTTCACACATATGAAACAACACAAATTTCTACAGTGCTTTATGAAAGAAATGAGCATTAATAAGACTTTCAAAATGTTTAACCTCTATTGTGAAACTTGTTTTTAGTGTGATAACTTTATTTAGGGGGTAAGAAGCCATTAATAGCATTTCTATTCTGAGTCACAGAACAGACAGGTGTTGTATTATGCAGGTATTGCCTCCATTTTAGGGATGGGTCATCTCTGCTGGAGATGTTTATCCTACAACCAATAAAAACACATGTGCCAAAAATCAAACTCACACTGTCAAGACTGAAATTCTATGTCTCTAGCCAGAGATGACACAGTAAATCAAATAGGATCTTAGTTCTTCAGTATGTAGATATTAAAATAAGTACTGATTGTATTTTTCCCACTGGACAATAATATCAGAAATCAATGATTTCTCATCAAGTCAAGAGGTACTCATGCAACATCTGTGAATGCCCAACTTGGATTTAGAATACAAAGAGGTAAAAGCAGAATAGAATTCCTGTTTACAGAAGCTTAAGAATTAGCAGGGCCAGTCACTCATACATAAAGAAACAATTAATAAATGAATATGCAATTTAACTCAAACATTTAACAAGCAGAAAAGATTAAAATACAAGATAGCACATAACCAAACACTATTGGGCACAATCCTCACCAGCCACATAGCAGCCTGTGTGTTAAGATCTACATAAAATTCCTTTTGAACTACACAATAACCCTCTCTAAAACCTTTCCCTGGTTCTGTCATCATCAGATAAAAGGCCAAGCTCCAGAATCTCTGCCCCTATCTGTCACCACCACGCTCTGTCCAGCACTTTTTCACTTTTCAAAAACCACCTCCAAGTAACCATTAGCCTCTTTTCCACCAGTTGCCCCACCCCCACATTCCCGCATACCCCTACATTTCCCGCCCCACTTTGTTAGTCTGAATGTTACTCATTCTTCCTGATACTCCCAGAAAGGTATTCCCTGATATCTTTCTTCACCCTCAAACACTGCAGTCTCTCGGGGGGTGAAGGGGGCCACTTAAGGTGCTCTAACTTAGCTCACACTATTTAGCACCTTGTATTCAAACTATTTTTGCAATCTGTCTGTCTCTCCCCTTTCCTTCCAGTGTCCCTTCCTCCCCCGCTTTTTCCCTCCCTTCTAAATTGGTTAACTTCTAGAGAGAAGAAACATGATTGCTTCGAAGGTTAGTAAAAATTCAAATCCTGAACACTTCTTAATATTCCGCATAAGAACTAGTAACTCTTAAAAGTTAACGTTATTTATTAAATGGACTAACAATGTAATCAAATCTTCTTGCACCTCTGGCAAGCTTTCTTGACACAACTCCTTTAATTAATAAACTTTAAGCAGTTCTGAGTTTACAGAAAAAAAAGTACAACTATTTTTCTTCTCAAAAAACAAAACTCAAAGAAAAAGAGAAAGAGAGCAAGCCCCCCCCCCCCCCCGGTTGATGCTGTAAACTCGTACTGTCAAGTTTTCACATCTAATCTCAAGGACAACAGAGCCCATCAGCGCCCACAGACACACTTCCCAACCACCGGGCTTGGTCACCAGCGCTGAGACACCACCGGCTGTCTATGACCTACTCTCTAAAGCGGCTCTGTCCCTCCCTCTCTCCCTCCCTCCTAAACTTCCGTAAAGGGCATCACCTCTGCTCTCCTCCAAGGGTTTGGAAGCAGGGACTTCTGCTCCTAACCGCAGGTCCTCAACGACGGCACGAAAGTTAAGTAGGACCAGTCTTCGAGTCTCCGCGCCACAAAAGTCATCCCCAACTCCGAGAGGTATCCCTCCCCAAGAACGACACGGGCTCGTGAAGTGCCAGCTCCCTGCCAACGCTGGACTGCGAAGTGGGTCCGAGCTTTCATCCAAACGAATGCCCGAGGGCCCCAGGGCAGGACTCGACCCGCCGCCACTACAGGTGCCTCTTCTAACTCCGCGGACTGTAGGGTGAGGAGGCAGCCGGCCAGAGGGAAGCCATCCTGCAAGCGGATGACCAGTGGCAGGAGGCGGCCAGGAAATGATAAGCGTCTATCTGTCGGAGTTGGGTTGGGCCGTGGACAACTTGGCGACGAGAGCCAGACACCAGCAGGCTCAGCACTAAGAGAATTAAGGGGACCGACTAGGGCCGCGCAGCCGGGCCCAGGGTGGGACGGAGGACTACGGACTCCGAAGCGAAACAGCCCGGCCGGGTGGACCGCACGGACAAATGACCAGCAGCCCCCGCCCGGTCGACGGCGCCCACTGCCCGGAGCCGAGAGCAGCGCTGTCCTCGGTCCCCGTCCGTCAGTTCCATACCTCGTCCGGGGAACCACCGGCGTCCAGATCGCCGCTCTCCCCGCGTCGTTCGAGTTAGTCCCGGCTCTGCCAGTCCACAGCCCGCCCTCACACCGACCCACCCTCTCTCACGCCCCGCCTCCGGCGCCGTGAGTCACGTCACGCACGCAAAACGTCACTTCCGGGGCCTTGGACTCTCCGTAAGAGGGTACCGTTGCTAGTTCCTCTGGAATCTGCGCTGGGTGGGGCGATGCTCGGGTGGGGCGAGGCTCAGCCGAGGCGCGAAAGACAGACGGCACCGGCAGTGCCGAAGGACCACGTGAAGGTGGCGGCCTGGAACACTGACCTGGAGCGTTCGGGAGCCAGCGGAGAAGCCGGCGTTTCTCTGTCCGTGCTTCTGGGATCCCACTCGCAATAGCGTGAGGACGACTGCCCGCCCCTGGGTCGCTGAAGTAACGTGGAATGGGAGGCGCGAGGCTGTAAAGGCTCGGGAGACGAGTATTTGGCCCAGAAGATTGTGCCATCCCGTAGGGTATGAAGAATTCCATCCCTTCAGGGATCTTAGGCTTTTACAAGTGATCAGATTAAAGGACCTTGAAGAGATTGGTTGATCTAGAAGCGTTTTTTAATACTTGAGCTTGAGTGAGAGTAAGAGTTAAATAAGTAATGGTCGAGTCATAAATGCAATCTAGTTCTTGTAATTCCTATTTTAGGAATGTTGTATTAGAAAACAAAATTCAAACGAGTAAAATTCGAATATCTAATTGACTTTATTAAATGGTTCATGGGTAGGGCAGTATCCTATCTAGCTAGCAACTAGAAAGGTGCTCTGAGGGGTTGTATAAAACGGAAGGATTTTATAGGAAAAATGGTGGATGGAACAGGGGCGCTATTAACAAAAGAAAAGAAAGGATTATTTCGGGGCCTGTACATCTTTTCTTTGGGGGAAGAGAATGGAAAGAGTTTTTATCATTAAGATTCCCTCTTTCTATAAGGGATGGAGAGGGCCCATGTGACAGGTTACCTTACTGGTGCTGGACCAGAAAATTTCAGACCAGATAATTGTTTCTGGGAGAGGTTGATACTGCAATTACATCAAGCAGGCATTAAATCTAGTTTGGTATCATGGGCTTTTAGGACAAATGACATTATTATTGGGCCTGTGGTTTTTACTTTTAATAGTTGGAAACAGCAGCTGCCTCTGTATCCTGTATCAAACGAACTCAAAAAGAGTCTGGAGCCTTTGGTTAGAAAGACTTACTCAAGGGCCTTAGGGTTTGCAAATGGGATACACGGTGAGGCAATACCCGAAGTGTTTTGTAGAAGAAAGAAAAACTACGAGTTCTTATAACAAAAAGGTACATTGAGAAGAATCAGTCCTGCATTCTTAGCATTGGATTGATCTGAGATGGAAATCCTCTAGATGACTGGTAGTCTGCGTGATGGATGTCAGGTAGTCAGGATACATGAACATTCTTTCCTTAGTCCAGGGGGTAATCAGAGGGTTATCTAAAGGTTTAATGTATATGCTTGCACTAACTAGGAAGCTCAAAAGTTTAAGTTCCCATGCTAGTTAGGATGCCAGGGGGCACCCAGGGAAGCCAAGGTGTAATGGGGTGCACCAGGCCTCCCCCCAAAGAGGGGATTTGTAACAGGGTCTGGAACTTGGGATGTCCAAGAATATAGAATATCCCCACCCCCACAAGTCTGGCTGGGGGATGGGACACATGGAGCAGGGACATTGAGAGTTATTTTGCATATCAATAATTACAGGCCAGCTTCATACCTGCTATGCAAAAATGGTTATTTTGTATATCAGTAATAGCAGATTAATCTTCCAGCCTGAATAGAGTCAGAAGGTATACATAACTTTGACCCATGACAAAACTGGGAGGCAGGTCCCCCTGATTACAGTGCCTGCGTGAGAGCTTGGAGATGGTTCCCTCCAGGCCACAGGGCCACGCCTGCTGGGACTTACCTTGGCAGCCCATAAAGGCTGAATATGGGACGGTGCTAGCTGGTGTAGCCAGTTGTGGGAGGAGTCAAATGGGGTTAGAGAGGTTTCAGTCTGGGATTTAAACCCAGGCATGGCAGCCGTGCTGGATCTTAACCACAGGGTTTTGGGCACAGAGAGGATACCCCCTTGACCATGTGGCTTAGGAAGAAGGAAAGCAAGAGGTAGCAGCCATGCAGAGCTCTCTCTTAGCAATTTGAAAGAATGCAGGAGAGACAATGCAGGACAATGGGAGACCATGCCGGAAGAAAAGAGGTGAAAAGACTCTTGCTAATGGGCCATGAGAAGGTGCCATGTGGTTTTGGATTAAGAACTAGAGATTGTGGCAACACAGCTGATGGTGCTGGGGATGGCGGGAGACCTGCCAGCCAAGCACAGATTACCGGGAGGAGCCAGGAGTCTAGATGAGCTACAGACTTCTATTTCTTTTTCCTGAGAAAGGATACCCTTGATTGGCCTGGTTGGACAAAAGGGGAAGGCAGGACTGTGTGTGTTTGTTTGTGGGTGTTTTAAAGGAACTTTGGGATTTTTAATGGCGACATTCTGCCATTACTCTAAACCTGTTTAGCTTTGAATAAATAGTTCCTTTCGTTTTCACCAAACTCTGACATTGAGAGCCACAATTCCTAACACATGGTGGCAGGCAAAGAACCCACAGAGAGACCTCAGGGGAGGGAGCTTATTTCAATAACAGTACCCGGGCCCCCACCACGAGTTCTTTTCTGTAACAAAGGGAGTCCTCCACTGACCCAGGTCCTTGTCACGAAACAAGAAGGAATTCAAGAACATGAGTGTGACAGAAAGATTTATCAAAGCACAGTACATTTATTAAAGCCATAGTATGCTCTTGAGAACAACAGGCAACCTTGCAGAATGAGACATGCTGGGTGATGGGGTATGGGTGGAAGGTTTTTATTAAATGTGGTTGAGAGAACATAGGGCAGTCCTCTGTGTCTGATGCTGGTGGGGTGACTGCCTATTTCCCTCATCCTTGTTCCTTCTCTGCAGATATCAATTTGGTGGGGGGGGGGTCCTCTCAATTACAAGAAATTGAGGAGGAGAAAGCAGGGGAACAACTGGTCAGTGAAGGTTGTGTCTGTGATGTTCTAGCTAAAATGGAGAAGGGGAGGGGCAGAGCTTGAGGCCTTTATTCCCTGTTCTAACTTTACTGCCTCAGTTACAACAACAGAATCATTTACACATGCCTCAACCTACTTTATTTTAGTAATTTAGCAGCTTGACTATAATGGCTCCATTTTATTTCTTCCCTCCATTTCTTACCTGGATGCTATCTATAGCATAAAGTACAGTCACCCTAGGAAAAGGGAGGGAGGGAGGGAAGGAGGGAAAAGAAGAAAAGAAAGAAGAAAGTGAAGAAAGAAGGGAAGGAAGGAAGAAAGAACCTTGCCTTGGAGATAGTGCTGGGTTGGAATTCCATCTTTGCTAAATGCTGGGATTCTGATGCTTTGACATCTGGGGTCTTGCTGACTCTGGAGAGACTGCCCCACCCCCCACCCCTAGCATTACCAATTCCTAGAAATAGTAAACAACTTGCCACCCAGCATGCTTTCAAATGCAAACCAAGGAACCCAGAGCTCACACCCACAGCTAATCCTTTCTTGGGTGCTCATACCCCAGGACACCAGCTACTCCAGGGGCAGGTATCAGATGACTGGGACAACACCTCTGCCCCAGAGCTTGCTGAAATCATTTTGAATAGCCAATCCTAAACCTGTCTGTCCCGCCTCACCCCTTCCTTCCATGGAAACCACAATAAAGGCTCTTGCCCACCCATCCCCCCCATTTTGACCAACCTTGATCATTATTTGCAAATGAGATTGACCAGTTCCTCAGATTATTCCTGAACACTGGAGGGTAGCAGAATATATCTCCCCAAAATATGCCTCTTTAGCATAACTTTCAGATGCTCTGAAAAACTAGAAGTTATCCTTTTATATGAGAAATATATACTTATAAAGGAAATCTCCATTTATAAAGGTGTCTCTGTAACTAGAAGAGGATGGCTCTAAATCACAAGAGACTCTTATCAAAGTGATGATAAAAGAGGGCAGATAGCTAGCATTTGGGTTTTGTCCTTTTGAAATTTCTGCATATGTTCTTTATAAGCACTATCTGGTGATGAGCCTTGACCAGAGGAAAAAGAGGACCAAAAACCTTAAAACCAACTATGAAGTCTTTGAGAAGACACGCAAGGAGCTGGGGATTAAGTACACCTTTCCCTTTCTAGCACCAAAAAGCCACCACTGCTGGGTGAACAAGAAGAAACAAGGGGCTGTGCATTGGGGTTTTTCAGGAGGCTCAAAAGCTGAAGAAACAAGAGAAGGGACTTAACAAGCCCAGACAAATGCAGAGAGCCCTCCCAAAGCTGGGGCAGAGGAATCAAGGAAAACCAGTAAGTCTTGTAAAAGTTAAAAAAAATAAAAGCAAGAGGAAAACTAAAACAGGAGTATTATGGAAGCTAAGAGAGAGAGAAAGCCAGGGGTTGGTTAAAAGAGATTCCATAGGAAGGTTAGATACGGTGACTCTACCCAACAAAGATGAAAACGTTAATTGACATGGTGGAAGTAGACATCCTTGTCTTGTTCCTGGTCTTAGTGAAAAAACTTTGTCTTTAACCACTGAGTATGATGTTACCTGTGGGGTTTTTATATATAAACTTTATCATGTTGAGGTAATTCCCTGCTATTCCTAGTTTGTGGGGTATTTTCATCATGAAAGGGTATGAAATTTTTTAAAAGTTAATTTACTTTCTTATTGTTGTAAAATATATATAATGTAAGATTTACCTGCAAAAGAATGAAGTTTGTCCCTTGTCTAACACCATGTACAAAAATAAAATAGATCAAACACCTAAATGTGAGCGATAAAATTTAGAAGAAAATACGAGAAATTATTTGGCAATAATTGCTTAGATATAACAGCAAAGGCACAGGTAATAAAAGAAAAAAGCAGATATGTTGGACTAACCAAGATTAAAAACTTTTATACCTCAAAGGCCACAATCCACAGAGGAAAAAGGCAACTCACAGAATAGAACAAAGAATTTGCAAATCACCTATCTGCTATGGGAAGGTTATCCAGAATTTATAGAGAACTCCTAAAACTCTACAGCAAATACAGGTTCCATAAGATGTCTTTCCATTTTTTTACTTCTTTAAGAAATGTTCAGTAGTTTTCAGTGTACAAATCGTTCATCTTAAGTTAATCCCTAAGTATTTTATTCTTTTTGATGCTATTGTAAATGGAATTTTTTAATTTCCTTTTCAGATTGATTGTTGTTAGTGTATAGAAATGCAACTGATTTTTGTGTGTTGCCTTGTATCTTGCTATTTTCCTGCATTTATTAGTTCTAACAGTTTATTTTGAGTGTGTAGAATCCTAAGGGTTTTCTACATAGAAGATATTATTATCTTTGAACACAGATAATTTTATTCCTAATTTGTATGCCTTTTTTTTTCTTGCCTAGTTCCTCTGGCTAGGACTTCCAGTACTATGTTAAATAGAATTGGCAAAAATGGGCAACCTTTTCTTGTTCCTGATTTTAGTAGGAAAGCTTTCAGTCTTTCACCACTGAGAATAATGTTAGCTGTGGGTTTTTCATTAGTGTCTTTCTTATGAGGTAGTTTCCCTCAGTTCCTATTTGTTGAGAACTATAGTCAAGCTGCTAAATTACTAAAATCAAGTAGGTCGAGGCATAAGGAAATGATTCTATTCTTGTTCTAACTGAGGCAGGAAAGTTAGAACCGGGAACAAAGGCCTCAACCTCTACCCCTCCCCTTCTCAGTCTAGTTAAAGATTTGTCAATTTTACTGACCTTTTATTTTTTAAAGATTTTTATTTATTTATTTTTAGAGGGGAAGGGGTGGGGAGAAACATCAATGTGTGGTTGCTTCTTATGCACTCCCTACTGGGGGCCTGGCCCCCACATGCCCTGACTAGGAATCAAACCCGTGACCCTTTGGTTCACAGGCTGGCACTCAATCCACTGAGCCACACTAGCCAGGGCTGTCAATTTTGCTGACCTTCTAAAGAACTAAGTTTTATTTTTGATGATTTTCTGTATTCTCATTTTCCTATTCTGATTTCATATATCTTCTCTCTAATTTTCTTTATTTCCTTCAACTAGCTTTGGTTTAGTTTTCTCTTTTCTAATTCCTTTAAGGTATATAGTGAGGTTATTGATTCAGGATCTTTTTTATTTGAAATCTTTTTAATGCACTGTTTTCACTGCATTCCATAGGTTTGGATATTGTTTTTATTTTCATATTTCTCATGTGATTTCTTCTTTGACCGTTGGTTAACAGCATATTTTTTAATCTTCACATGTTTGTGAATTTTTCTTGTGCAACTGATTTCTAGTTTCATTCCATTGTGGTTAGAATAGATTTTGATTTCAGTCTTTCAAAATTTAAGACTTGTTTTGTGGCCTAACAGATGTTGTAGCCTGGACAGTGTTCTCTGTGCACTTGAGAATGTATAATCCATTATTGTTGAGTAAAGCATTCTACACGTGTTTGTTAGGTCTAATTGGATTATAGGGTTGCTCAAGTACTCTCCTTATTAATGTGGTCTCTGGTTGTTCTAGTTATTATTGAAAGTAGGATAGTAAAGTCTCTGACTATTATCTTAGAACTATCACCTTCTCCCTTAATTCTGTCCCTTATGGTTCTGTTGTATATGTATATATACCTATAATTGGAATATCATCTTTGGATTCAGTTCTTTTCAGTATTTAATATCCTTCTTGTCTCATAACCATTTTATATAAAATCTGTTCTATCCAGTAATGTAGCCACCTCAGCTGTCCTTCAATGTTTGCATGGATTTTTTCATCCTCTTAGTTTGAACTCCTTTGTAACTTTGTATCTAAAGCGGATCTCTTATAGACAGCCTATAGATGGAACTTTTAGAAAATACATTCTGCCAATATCTGGCTTTTAATTGGAAGTAATTGATAATAAAATTAATTAATCATTCTTTATTTCTGCCATTTTGCTACTTGTGTCCTGTGTGCCTTATATGTTTTTGTTCCTCAGTTCACCCATTACTGAATTTTTTGGTATTCAGTTGTATTTCTGTAGCCTACCATTTTGATTGCCTTCTTTCATTTTTGTGTATATTTAGTGGCTACCTTGGTTTGTCTGGTGTTTCTTCATGATTAGACCCAGGTTATTCATTTTTGACCAAAACAAAAAAATCACAGAAGTAATGTTGTGTCCTCCTCAGGGCAAGATAGGCGGCACCCATGACATTGGTGCGTCCCATTTGGCTAATGTCAACTTTGGTTACATGATTAAATTTGAGTCTTTCAGGTGTCTCCACTTTAAAGTTATTATTTTTACCTTTGTAACTAATTAGTGGTTTGTATGGGAATACTTTGAGACTATCTAAATATCCTGTTTTTCTTTAAAATTTTACCAATTGGCTTTAAAATCCATTGATGATTCTTAACTAAATCAGTCATAAATGTTGCTGGACAATGGAGATTTTCTAACCCTGTCATTCCTTCTGTATTTCTTAGCTGAGATTTTACTCTAATTATTTTCTTTTCTTCCCCTTTTTATAATTACTTGTGTCAAAATGAATACATGTATTCTTATTTTATTCAGTGGGTTATAATACATTACTATAGTTTCAAATTGTAATGTGTGCCTAAGACAGGAATTTTAACTTTATATAATATTGAGTCATTATTCCTAACAACTGATTGGATGAATTTCACTCACATTATGGCAGGTAATCTGCTTTACTCAAAGGCCACTGATTGAATGTAAGTCTCATGTAAAAATACTGTTACACAAACATCCGGAATAGTGTTTGACAAAGTATCTGAGCACCATGGCCCAACCAAGTTGAAACATAAAATTATCCATCACAGACCTGACTGGTGTGGCTCAGTGGATTGGGCAACATCCTGCAAACCTAAAGGTCACTGGTTTGATTCCCAATCAGGGCACATGCCTGGATTGCGAGCCAGGTCCCCGGGTGGGAGGGTATGAGAGGCAACTGATCTATGTTTCTCTCCCTTTCTTTCTCCTTTCCTTCTCTTCCTAAAAATAAATAAAATCTTCAAAAAAATCAACCATCACAACTATATCCATTACCAACTTGACACCCATATGCGTCTCTGTAAATCTTAACCTAATCTCCATATTTAATCTCTTTATCTGGTGGGGTGACCCAAACTTTCATTCATGAAGGGCAGTTAGTTATCTTGCCCAAACTGAGTTGTAGTTTCCCACTGACTTTAATCACAGGTCATGGTAATGTAACGGTGCAGCCAAGAGGGGGGCCCCAAATAGGGATTTGAAATGGGGTCCATAACTCAAGGTGTTCAGGAAATATTAGGATGTCCTCAACCCCCCCCCAGGTGTGGGTTGGGGGAAGCGACCAATGGAGCAGGGCCTTTGAGAGCTGTTTTGCATAGCAACAGCTTTGCAGCTAACCTCTCGTGTGGTCACTGAACATATCTATAACCTTTACCTGGTTGCATAGATCTGTGGCCATGCTCTGAGCCAGGGAAATGGAAGTAACTTTTCCCCAAGATGTAACCAGGAGGCAGGTCCCCTGAGTTACAGCACCTGCGTGGGAGCTTGGAGAAGACTGGCTCCACATGGGGCCACATCTGCCCAGACTCACGATGGCAGCCCAGTAAAGCTGGAAGGCTTTGAGAGTGCTGGCAGGTGTAACTGATTGTAGGAGGAGTCAGAAATGGGGCTGCAGAGGAAGATTGGCAGGGGGATTTAAACCCAGACACGGCAGCCATTTGGGGGAGAACCATGCGGCTGTGGCAGTGCAGAGAGGACCACAGCCAGTGCAGGGGAGAACCACTTGGTCTTTAGCAGACTGGGGACTCCCACAGCCTTGTGAGAGAGAACCATGCGGCTTCAGCAGAGAATCGCCACCCAGCTTTGGCAGAGTGGCAACCCCCCTCCCTCCTCGCACCCAGTGGAGAGAGAATCACATGGCTTTGGCAGAGTGGGGACCCCCACAGCTTTAGAAGGGGGAACCACCACTCGGCTTTAGCAGAGATCCTGGTGACACAGCTGATGGTGTCGGGAACCGAGGGAGGCCTACCAGCTGAGATGGATTACTGGGAAGAACTAGGGGAGGCCTGAACCATGGACTTCTATTTCTTTTCCTGAGATACGGTACCCCAGACTGGGCAAAGGGGGAAGGAAGGACTGTATGTGTTTGTGGGTGTTTTAAGGGACTTTGGGATTTTGATGAAGACAATTAGGTCACTACTTTAAGTTTGTACAGCATTAAACAAACCTTTCCTTTTCATGAATCTCTGGCATTGAGAGATGTCTTTCCTCTGGCGGTGGACATAACGAACCTGGGGGCTTCTTTTAGGGTAATAGTATATTGCCTCAGCTGCCCCCTTGGCCCCTTGTTGTTCAGTAACGGTAACACTAAGGTGCCCTAGGTCTCCTGTCCATATACTGGAAAATCATTTGACAGACCTTGAACGAGCACCTTTTTTTTCCAGGTGCTGTTTTAAGCGTTGGGATAAAGTTTAACTGAGTTTAGTTTAACTGAGTTGAGAAAGAGGAAGGAAGAGAAACATCAATTGCTTCCCATATGTGCCCCAACTGAGGATCAAACCTGCAACCTAGGTATGTGCTCTGACCAGGAATTGAACCTGCAACCTTTTGGTGTACAGGAAGATGTTTCAAATAACTGAGCCACCTGGCCAGGGCTCAGGAAGCTTTTTTGAAAGGAAATAGACATAAGCAAAAAATAATTACTATTGATGTCACTGAGTATGTAACATGTAAATTTGTGAATGATTTCAAAATACATCCTGAAGGTGGATTCAAGTACTTGGTGATGGATTGCAAGTAGTAGGTGAGGTAAGGAGGGGAGTCAAAGATGACACTCAGGTTTTCCTTGACTGGGTGGTTAATGGTGACATTTCTTGAGACAGAGAAGATGAAATGAGGAAGATATTTGGGGAGGGGAGGGGAAATAAGGAATTCCATTTGGATGTATTAAGTTTGAGGTAGGTAACATATTTAAGTGGCAGTATTGAGCAGGTCATTAGGTGCATAATTTGAGAAAGAGGAAAGAAGGCTCGGCAGGAGTATAACTTGGGAGTCATCTGCATATAGATGATGTACTAGTTACTGTCTCTTAGCTCCATTTCATCATCTCTGCAAAAATTGGGTTGGGACCTTTGAAAATGTTTCTTTTGCAAATTAACATAATATTAAACCTTGGTTAGTAGAGACCACTGGTGAAAGATTGCAAGAGGGAAGATACTTTCCTTTTTGGTTCAGGTGTGCTTGCTCAGAGCTTCTCCAGTACCCAGCTCCTGCAGTGCATGCTTGTCAGCACAAAGAGACCAACAGCTTGCCCCAGCTCTCCCCTTGGGTTTTTTAGTGGAGTGCCTCTGGCAAGACAGTTCCCATGAACAGCTTTTCCCCCACCCTCCAGGGGAGTTTTCCAGCAAGTTCCAACAGCACAGCACTCCCCGTGACATTCCTGCCATTCAGTGAGCCATGGTCATGCCCTCTCCAAAGAGGTCTGAATGTCAGCTTGGGGTGTTCTTTCCTGGATCCTCTGTCTCAGCCCTAAGGGTAGTGTCTGCTTCTTATATGCACTACTCCTGTATTCTTTATAGTTATCGCTACTCTTCATTAGTGAATTCATCGTTACTCCAGTACCATTATAATTGTTCTTTATATTGAAGATATAAATTGTTCAAATTAGTGAGCTGTTTTTTTTTTCCTCCTAATACAAATAACTCTAAATACAATTCAGGCAAGATCACCCAAGGACACACAATAGATTGATATCTTGGATGTAAAGTACCAAGAAGTCTCTAGGTTATTTTTCCATTTTGAATGGGTGAGGAAGTAAAGGCACATGTGAGATGAAAATAAGGTGGATCAGGAGCATGCGAGTACAGTTTGTTCTGGCACACCACTCAGCCACTATAGGATACAATTACTTTTTATATCCACCTTGGGAAGCTCGGTTTTGGCTGGCCTCTGCTGCGGGTGGGTCCTACCTGCAGTTTGCAGTGGCTTCTGTCTATCAGCTACAACCAAAGCAGGAATTCCTCTGCTGGCTTCTTGGGCTCTTGCAATATGTAATGAAGCATCTTCTGAAGTCAAAATGTTTGAAACAACGTAGCCAGCCTTCACCGTGTGGACCAAACTTCCAGTTTTACCTTGACTGCTCCAGGCTGTTGTAAACAGACATCCCTGAAGGGGTTCTCTCAGATGTTGCCTATAGACCTTGAATCTGTTGATATTGCAACTCTTAGATCCGCAAGCGTTGTTGGCCTTGGCCAGTACCAGCATCAAGGAGATGTGTTGTAGAAACAAGGGACAGACATTGTCCATGCTTGTGCCTCCTGGTGACACTACCAAGGTGTTGAAGGTGCCATGGTGGTGTGAGACCAGGGTAGGAGAAAAGATGCGCAGGGTTTGCAGCTATTGGAACGCTGGACCCTTAGCGAGGGAGGATCGGGGAACCCACCTCCTAAAACGACAGAATGGTCACGTGAGGAAGCTGAGGGTCATGAGCCAGTACTGCCTGTAAGCCCCAGAAACCTGGAAAGCCTTGCACCTAAATGACACTCTGGTGTCATACCTTGGTTGCACTTATCTGGGAATTCCACATCCAACCTTAATCCACAAATTCAGGTTAACCCTTGGGTGCTGCTGCCATAAAGGGATCAGGATAGTCATCCCAGCAGGGAAGTCACTGACAAGGGTTCAGAATCAGATGGTAAATCCCACCCCATGGTATCCTCTGGGCTAAAGGCCCAGCTAAGGGAAGTGATGGAATATTCCTGCAGGTGACTACAGAGCGAACTTAAGTGTTCTGTCTCTCCGGACCAGTGGGTTTCCAAATAGAGCTGCACTTTGAAGAATAATGTTAGGCAGTTGGGTGGAACGTTCCCTGAATATGCCTGGAAGCAGATACGTTCTGTCCTGATGTGGGAGTGCTAAGTGTATAATGCCGCCCTCATTTCAGCTAGTAGTGATGTGGTCAGCCACCAGAGAAGTTCGTACTTTTGTTAGGTAAACTAGGCTTTCAGGTAAAGTATTTCAGTTTCCCGTTCCTGGGGTGGAGGAGGGTGAAACTAACTTGTCTGCTCAGTGGATCCTGTGGGCATCCTCTGCTGCACCTGTGGAGGTGGATACAGAGCTTAGAGAGGGAGTAAGAATGCTCTCCGAAACCTAGCAGGCCAGATGAGAAAGATGAAATGGAAGGCCAGGGATCCCAGTGCAAAAAGCACTTATTCACCTGAGAATAAGAGGCATAGTGTCTCTGCCACAGCTGGCTACCAGATGCTAATGATACATGGCTGGAAGTGGCCAATCAGCTGTGACATGCTGAAGACAGGGCAGTCAGGAGCAGAAGGAGGAAGCAAGCACCCACAAGATGCACATGCAGAGTGGGCCCCTGGGCAGACAATTAGCCAAGGTGCAGCTGGCGATCAGGTGTAATGCTGAGAAACACACTAATAAAGGCATGTATAGAGGTTGATACACACTTAAGCCCACTCATGACACCATCCCACTACCTTTACAAAAATGACAAAGGTATAAGATTTGACCCAACTTGTAAGTTTCTTCTAATGGACGTCAAGCTCCAAGTTTTGTGGTATGTTGGGGTTTTATCTCTTGATTTTAGTAATAACTGAAGTATGGGCACGTTTTATTCCAAAGATCTGCTGGAGCCAGGTCACCTGGTGAGGTCCATAACACAAGAAAACATCAGGGTCTGTAATACATTAGATTTCTCCGAAGGTCATGGCTTGAAGGGTATAAATCAGGCTGCTACTGAGATCCCAGAAGGCTAGAAAATGTGCATCATAACCTGATTGTGGGCCCCCCTTGTAAAGTGCTTCTGGATGGCTCGAGATGGTTCAATCCAAAGTCTCCCTCCCAGCTGTGTTGGAATTCTTCCTGCTACACAACAGTCCTCCTTCTGTTAGGTGGTTCGAAGAGGTGAAATCTCTGATCATGTCAAGTGTGTGAGGGAGAAGTCCTTAGCAGCCCCAAAATGGAAATGCCCTGTTCCTAAGGCTGCATGTACTGCAATTTTGTGTAGAGGGTGAGGGGACATTTTGGAGGGAAAGGTAAAAGTTTGATAATAGCCCTGTCAGTTTTCCTTGTATTTAGATTTTAGAATATATTCCTCTAAAGGGAAAAATGAAGTACCTAATGTTCACAGCAAATAAGATCACTGTAGAAATGACTAGAGAAGGGGGGGGAAAGCACATAATTACTCTTGCTCAGAACAAGAGCTACCTTCATTGGCATCCTATTCATACATGTATTTCATTTAGAAGTTATGTTAGAAATAAAGTTCAGTAAAATAAATTAAAGAAAGACAAATACCATACCATTTCACTTATGTGGAATCTAAAAAACTAGATGAACAAACAAAACAGAAACAAACTCACAGATACAGAGAACAAATGGTTGCCAGATGGGAGGGGTTAGGGTGGAGGGGTGGGTGAAAAAGTGGAAGGGATTAAGAAGTGCCTTATTGTCAGTCGCCAAATAATCACAGGGATGTAAAATGCAGCTGAGGAAGTGTGGTCACTGACATCGGAACTACACATGGTGTCAGGTGGGTGCCAGACTTCCTGGGAATCACTTCATAAGGTGTATAACTGTCTAGCCACTATGTTGTACACCTGAAACTAATATAATATTGAATGGCAACTACATTTAAGATTTTTTTTAAAGCATAAGCATAAGCTCTGACTTTAAAAAAGAAAAAGTTTAAAACCATGTTTAAAAAATAGAGAAAGTTAAAGTACATGATGGGAGAAACACAATGGTAAGGAGTCAAAGGACAGCAAGTTAAGTAAGAGCCAAAGGAACAGGCTGTAAGTTAAGCAGAGCAAAACGAAAAAGTATGTAAAGACAGCTAAAAGGTCATCATCTTCAAAATGACAACAAAGGACACACAGGCAGAGCAGAGACCTGGAGTCCAAGGGCCATGAGTCCCAAGTCAGGCACCCAATGTCCCCTGAGCTAAACTAGAGTCTCCCACTCAATGATTCTCTCAACCTACCAGGGGTCCCTGAAGAAGGGCCATGACCCTGGGTGTACTTCCCAAGGTCACGCTGCACAGCACATGTGTGTGATTAGTCCTGTAGGCTGCAGGAGTCAGATTCCCTTGGGCTGTCTCAGATTATCCCACCACAGGGTGTCCAGCCAGGGAGTCTCCACCCAGCTGCTACGTCATCCTCCACTATTGGGGGCCCCACCTACCTCAATGCTCTAGGCTACTTAAGACCACACATCTAAGGAAATCTTTCTAGTATTCCTTCTAGAGTATTTGCTTTGCAAATCTTTATAGGTTAGGCAGGGTGAAACCCTGAGCCTCAGAGGTGGGACAGTAAGCTGCCAGGTGGAAGGGAGGGCTCTGCTGGTGAACACCCATGAGGATTTCAGAAAAGGGCTCTGGGTTTGCATCCCAGCTCTGCCACTTACTGCTTATATGCCCTCGGGGAAATTATACCTCTACGAGCTTCAGTTCCCAATTTGTAAGATATTATTAGTGTATTATTACTATGTGAGTGTTGTACAGTAATTAGGTCAGGGAATACATTTGGCACAGATGCTACAGTGTTTTTGTTCAAAAGCTAGAATAACCAGAGATTTAAAGGAAGCAGTGGGAGGGTGGCACAGCTGCCCAGCACTGCAGAGCTCACCTTTCTGGGTGAATCCATGACGTGACTCCAAGGGCATCCTGGTGAGGACACTCATTGGCCAGGAAGGTGTCAAAACTCTGCTTTCAGAGGAAGCGCAACTGATACCCATTTTCCTGAAGGAAGGGTCTTAACCACCGAGGCTCAAGTACACTTAGAGCCACTCATCTCCCCCAAGGTAAAAGGTGGTGATCCAACAGGAGGGGTTTCTGTCGGAGCTACTGACACAGTTGCGAACAGTCCAAGTGACTGTGCAGCTGTGCCATCATCTTCCCCCGGAGCCCTCTCAACAGAAGAGGGCAGAGCTGTTTGCCTAGGCACACTCCTCCCTGGAACACGGTCAAGGCTGGAGTAACCACAGAAGGGGCTCCACGGGCCCATCCCCTTTAACTTCAAGTCAAGGCGAAAGTTCCTCTGCTAATCTCAGGGAAGAGCCTGTTTTGTTAAGTGTGGCATCCCTAAACACACCACATTTTAAGGAGAAATGAAGACATGTTTCCTAGCAAAGTGAGGGGCCAAAGAGGGACGAGAGTAAGTCTCAAAAAAAGCAAGGCACAGCACCCAGGTTCTCATTGTTGACTTTAATGCCACGGGAGGGCACAGCAGCTCCATGCAGCAAAGCGCTCACAGACAGTAATGGAAGAACACAGGAAGTGTTTACTGTGTACAGAAACCCAACACCATACAGAACACAATGCATTTGGGGACCTCCCACACTCCAGAGGCAACTGCCTGTTACTACACCCAGTCTTTGTTCCCACCTCCTCCAGCCCCCTGCCAACCCACCCTTCCCCCCATTAACATGTATACATATATGTTTCTTCCAGAATTCCAAAGAGTGCTTCTCCCACCCCAGCTCCCAGTACTCTGCCTCTGATGAATAAAGCCTCTCTCTCTTAAGGATCATGAGGCAGGGACCACCTTCCTGAAAGAGTCCAGCAAAGTGGTGCCCAAGAAAGCTTAATCACATATCAGAATTAGGAGGTATGCAGGAGGATGATATTTGAAATTCTAACCAGGATCAGAATGCTCAGTGGGAATGGTTTTTGTTCCGTTGTGTATCAACCTCTTCAGGATCTAGCTGAGACCAAGATCACACACTGAGGTGCACCCCACCCACTTTGTGGCTTGCAAATGTCAATTTCCTAGTCCTCCAATGAGCAACCCAGGACAGGAACACAGTTAACACCTGACTAGCTTGAGGCACAAGGCTCAGACAGCTCCCAGAACATCCTAAACTCCAGGACGAAAGAATGGAAGCTTTTCAGGGCACAGCTGACTGCTTTGCAAACAGTAAGCACTGGACATCCTGGTGAACCTACTAGAGGTAAAGTAAGGATGTGTCAATTCTTCTGTTTAGAGCGTTACCCACAGAATTCCTCTACTATCCTGATATAATGTATTTCATGTGGTTTTGTTTCTGTCTTTTTTGTTGCCATTAGTCCTATCCCCTAAAACTTTGACCTCCCCAATCAGTGAGCATGGAACCTGGGAGAAAAGGTGCCCAAAGTCAAACGGGAAGAAGCTCCAGAGGCAGGTGCTTTGTCCCATCGATAACCACTGGGCTGTCTCACGGCAGGATGAATCTAGTCCCTTGTCAGGATGAGGGAGAAGCATTCAAGCTGTGGAACCTTCCTTCCTGATCCAACCCTTCTAACACTCTGGGCCAGCCATTTAGAGTTAAAAAGGGATCTGACAGGGAGAAGCCACTTCCTCGGAGACAACCTGCATTTGGAGGGCACTGCCACAGCCCACTACATCCAAAAGCACTTTGAAGACTGGTCTCGGCTTCTTATAAGAGAAGGGCCAAACCGGGCCACTGAATTCTTTGACTCCATTTAGAAGGGGCTCTAAGCTGGATACCAGTGTCCCTGCTCTTCCTAGTCTACTGGCCGAGAACCTTGCTTCCCCACAAATGGCACAGAGCACACAACCTTGAGGACATCACAGGGGGACAGAGAAACAGGGGTGTCTCTAGTGACAAGCACAGGGACTGCATCCCTGTAGCCCCAAGAAAGTCTTCCAGAGCCTGTGTTTGAGCAAACCTGCATTTCCTCAAATACCAGCCACTCCCGGTCCTATAGGTACGGGCTCTCAAAAACCAAGCACTGTGATGTGCTGTGTGGGGGGTGAGAGGAGAAGGGGTGTCAAGGCCGGATTACTGGAAGCAATGGGCTTAACTATGTGCTCTCTACTCACACTCACTTTCTCCTGAACAGCTTGCCTCAGTGTCTGTCAAAACATGAACTTGTAGTAGGCAAGTTACACCAATCAGAGCAACTTAAATGAAAGACTTCACTGTTACAACAAGGCAAGAGCCATGCCGTTGGGCTAAAGCTGAAGCAGGGACATCAGCTCCAGAAAAGCTCAGCCATAGAACAAATATCTCGGAACCAGCACAACTAACTGTACTTTCCTTGAATCTCAGTCTATATCTCTGCTCCCCTCCTACAAGAATACAATATAAGAGTGTAAAAACATGCCCTGGAATCTCCGTTCCCACACAAGGGTCAGGAGGTCATTGCCCCAAGGACGAATTCAGCCAAGGTCCCGGGGCTTGGCCTTCTCTTCCTCAGAAGGATAAAGACATTTTCAGTTGCCTCTTCCCTGCCTCACCAATCTGTTCTTGTAAGGCTGAGACCAGTGAGGCTGTCCTCGCCAGCTTTTCACATCTAAAAAAAATCTCCCTATGTGAACAGCTGGAAATAGCCAAGTACGACGTGAACACAGGGAGAAGCCCTCACTGCAGCGCACAAATGTCACACTGCCATTGCTGGTGCTGCACAGTCTTCCTCTAGGAGAGGCATGTCCGCACCCTGTCTAGCCGCCCCAGGCTGCAGACAAAGCAAGAAGAAAACGCAGTGGGAGCAGACCCTTGCAGACCTTTCTCTTTCTGAAATGTGGGCAGTAACACACAACGGAGGTTTGCTGCTGTCTCTCTGCAGCTCCGGGGATAGCTGTGCCTCTCACCCAGCCATTCCTTTACTTATTCAGGACAGACTCTCTACTAGAAGCAGAATGTTAGTGGGATAAAGCAAGGTTTAAGAAGAGGAAGGGAGGCATAAGGGGATTAAATGGTAACAGAAACAAATACAATAAAGATTAAATAATAATAATAAAAAAAAGCCCTGGCTGGTGTCAGTGGATTGAGTGCCGGCCTGCAAACCAAAAGGTAACTGGTTCAATTCCCAGTCAGGACACATGCTGGGTTGTCTGCCAGGTCCCCAGTAGGGGCTGCATGAGAAACCACACACTGATGTTTCTCTCCCTTTCTCCCTCCCTTCCCCTCTCTCTAAAAATAAATAAAATCTTTTTTTAAAAAAAAGAGGGGGTGGTTCCACTATGTTGTATAGCTGAAACTAATACAAAATAATATAGAATGTAAACTGTAATTGAAAAAAAAAATAGGGATCTAAAGTACAGCATAGGGCATATGGTCAATAATATTGTAATAACTCTATGGTGTCATATGGGTACTTTGTAAGGTAGGTAAATGTCTAACTACTATGCTATACACCTGAAATTGATTTAATATTGTATGTCAACTGTAATTGAAAAATAAAAAGAAATATTTTTTAAAAAAAGAGGGGGTCCCCATCAAGGAGGTTCACCACAAATTGGATCCTGACAGATGAAAGAGCAGCCAAGGGGGTATCCTGAGCCTCCAGGAAGGATGTGACTTCTCAAAGATAACAGACACAGATATCTGTTACCTTGTGCCTCTGAAATTTACAAGCCAGCCCTCTGAGAAGAAAACCCTTCACCAAGGAAGGCTGGTGGAACATAGGAGAAGCCAAGGCCCAAAGCAGGGCTGTAAACATTGTGCTTTTCTAAGGCCAACCTGGTATATGTTTTGGCAATTACAGTTATATCTCCAAAAAGTGGTGAATATGTTTCATGAGAAAAAAAGTCTTTCACATCTTAAAACAAAGCATGGGACTATTCTTGGGGAAGAGGGAGAGGCGATACTCCTTCCTCAGCCTGGGACTGTGGAGTGGCTACTTGGATAGATCCCCCATCATGTTCTATGTTTAAACCCATACACTGAGCACAAGGGAGGAGCAAGGAAGGAATGCCCGAACAGGGTTCAGGAAGTGATTATGCCTAAATTATTTTGGTAATGTGATTCTAAAAAGGGCAGACACTCTCTTGCAAGGTCAAGAGAGTGACAAAACCTCTCTGCACTTCCTAGCCGAGCCCTAGCTAGTCAGACCCCACTGGACTTAGGAAAAGACTGCCGTGCCTGGAGGAAAGGCCAGGTGAGTGCAAGTACCAAGTCCCCATGGGCCACAGCCCTGAGCCTGACCCCAAGGAACGGCAGGGGAGACTAACGCTGCTGCACCTCCGTCCACTGGAGCTGTGCCTCTGGACTCAGTCTTCCCCTCGGTCAGCTCTGAGCAATCAGTAGCCCTTCTAGGGATCGGACTCCTAGAGTCACTAAGGGGAGAGGACACCTTCCCTGAAGGGACTCTATTCCCTACCCAGGCTACTCACCACCATGTGATCTTGAACTCATAGATGGGGCGCTTGCAGTAGTAGTGGTTGATGAGGTGTTTGTCACACACCCCAATGCACTGGTGGTCCACGATGAGGCCCTGGGCTGAGAGGTCTGTGACCAGGCAGTGCAGCAGGTCATAAACATCAGCCACAGCCTCCCAGGGCCCAAAAGACACATCCACCTCACAGTGGTGCTCAAACAGCTGCCCATCACTCTCGCTCCGCTCAAAGCGCAGAGAGTTGAGAAGTGGACACTCGTAGGGGGTGATAGGCATCTCCTCCTTGAAGACACAGACCTTGAGCTTGGCAAAGCGGGCCTTCCGCTGTACTGCACGCAGCCGGGCAATCTCCACAATCCGCTCCAAATGGTCTATGGGGTTGAACACAGCAGCCATCACTCTGATGGGGGTTGGCAGACGGGGAGTGGGGCAAGGCAGTGGGAGGGCACAGAGAGGCCAAGTGACAGCAGGATCCAAGAAGGAAGAGACAGATTCCTGGGGGAAGGGACTCTGTGGGCCTATGCAGGATAAAGATTTAAAGAGGGATCATGGTTCTCCACTGTGCAAGGAAACCAAGGGGATGGATGGGGACTGACTGTTTGAAATGTGATTTGACAACCATCACAGGCAAGGCAAGCCCTCCTGAACCTGTATCTTCCCAGTGTGACCAAGAGGGAAGGGCAGAAAGGGAGTGGGATTCTCTCCCTTCTTGAGCAATACACATGAACCCTGGACTCACTTGTTCTGGTGGAGAGCTAGGCACTGACAGATGCCTTGAGATCCTCCTTCCCCTCCCCTCACTGTCCTGGGCAGCTGACCCCTCACCTTTGTAATAGGGCATGAGCCCCAGGAAGGCTTGGCGCACTTTCTCCCCCTTCAGTGGCTGCATGTTCTCCAGCTGCTCCAAGAGGGGCCCGATGGCATAGTATTGGGCCTCTTTGTACACAGCCCGCACACGTTCCCGGGGCGGCAGGTCCCCGGAGCGCAGGAAATTCAGCACATCTCTGAGCAGGAAGAAAAGGGTGTTGGTGAGAAATAGCTTAGGGAACTGGGCAGTGCCACACAGTGGTTAGAGCACAGAACCTGAAACCAGAACACCAGCTATGTAGCCTTAGGTAAGTAAACTTAACCTTTCTGTGCCTGGATTTTCTCATCTGTAAAATGAGGGAAAATAAGAAAACTACTTCATAATGTTAGCAGGATTAAATGAACTAGTATGTAAAAACTGCTTAGAAAATACCTGGCACAGAGTAAGTCCTCAGTAAGTGTTAATAGTTCTTTTTAGCCATATCATGATTATAATTACAATTATTACTAGGTATATTCTGTATCATTATTAAGTGTATACAGGAATAATGAAAAGACATTATTAGCCTCTTAATACACAGGGTGGGGCAAAAGTAGGTTTATAATTTTGAGTATACAAAACACAGTTTATTCTTGTGTTATTATGCAACATTGTATTATTTTCTACACAAACAATTATAAACCTACTTTTGCCCCACCCTGTATGTATTTTAATTGAGGTAAGTAGTATTAAATGGATGGACATACCCAGACAATTACCACCTAGCTCAGGATATACAGCACGTCCATCTCCTTCAGGTTTCCTTGTGCCTCTTCCCAGTCACTTCTTCAGAGGCAACTACTCTACTGATCCATTTTGCCTCCTTTTTTTTATTGATTTGAGAGAGAGAACACCAATTTGTTGTTGCACTTACCTACACATTCATTGGTTGATTCTTACATATGCTCTGACTAGAGATTGAACCCACAACCTTGGCCTATCGGGATGATTCTCTAACCAGCTGAGCTACCCGGCCAGGGCTGTTTTGTCTCTTCTTGAAATTCATATAAGTAGAATCACACAGTATGTTCTCTTCTGTGTCTGGCTTCTTTCCCTCAACCTAATATTTTTGATATTGATGTTGTCCATAATAGTAGTTTGTTGCTTTGTATTGCTAAGCAGCATACCATTATATGATATATGTACTATAACTTATTTACCCATTCTCCTGTTGATGGACATTTGGACAATCTGGGGCTCTTAGGAGTAAAGCTGTGATAAACATTCCTATATAAGACTTGCTGTAAACACATGCACCAATTTCTCCTAGGTAAATATTAGTAGAATTGTTCAGTCATGGTGATGTTTAACGAAGTGATTGTAGTGTTTTACATTCCCACTAGCAATGTTGAAGAGTTCCATATCTTCTACAAATCTGTGCCACTACTATTATTCTGTAGCTATATAGAGATCAAATGCCTGAACCTAACATCTGAACAAATTGGTTCCAGGAGTAAATAAAATCACATTCTGCATTTTCTTTTCAAAAAATTCAGTTCTTGCCCTGGCTGCTGTGGCTCAGTGGATTGAGTGCCAGCCTGGGAACCAAAGGGTCGCCAGTTGGATTCCCAGTCTAGGTCATGTGCCTGGGTTGCGGGCCAGGTCCCCAGTAGAGGGCGCTCAAGAGGCATCCACACATTGATGTTTCCCTCTCTTCCTCCCTCCCCCTCTCTCTAAAATAAATAAATAGAATCTTTAAAAAATAAAATAAAAAATTCAGTTCTTTCAATTCTCTTTTCAGATTCTTTAGTACTAAGAATAATCAGATCCATCAATGGAAGGTGTGGGAAGGGCATTTCTGTAAGGATACATGAGTAAACGCTATGATTAAGCTATTACCTCTATAGTTATTCTATGACCATAATGCAACACCAGCTAACACTCACTTAGTATTAATTTGTGTCAGCTAATATTTATGTTATCCCACTGAATCCTTTCATTAATATGGGGTAAGTGCTATCTTATGTCCATTTTATAAATGAGAGAAACATGGGGCTCAAAGAGATTAAGGAACACCCTTGCTCAAGGAGCCACAGTTAGCCTGTGTGTAGACACAGTCCAGACTGTAGTCCAAAGAGCTCTTCACTGATCACAATGGGAAACCACCCCAGTGGAGGCCCGAGCAGCCCCTGTGGTGAATGCTAGGGGCCAGCAGAGAAATTTACTCCACCACATGCCCTAAATTCCTATTTTACTTTATCTGAGTCCTTCACCAACTTCATCTGCTGATGATGAATCATAGGCCACTGGAGCCCAGCCGTCTGAGGATAAATGCCACAATATCCTGCTTTCTGCCCCACACCCTCACCTGGCTCAGCCACTCTCCAACTACAGCCACCTGAACAAGGGCACATCAGCTTAAAGCCAAATTCTATTCCCCTTCCCCACAATCCCTTCCGAAACTGGTCCTCTAGGATCTTAAGCAAAGCTTGGTAAGTTCTGAAAAACATACCCTCAAGGCAAGGCCCAGCCAGGAGTGTGTGTGGAAGCTGCCAGCTGGGGCCAGCACTTTCCTCCCCCAAAACAGCCTGCAAACAAAAACCTTTTTATATCTCTACAGGGCGATGTGACACTTTGTTTTCTCAGCACTGGAGGCAGCTGACAACCCAATGGGGAAACTCAGATTCAAAGCAAATTATTTGACCTGAGCCTCCTTCTGATGATAAAAATGACCCTTCTCCCAATATGGAAAATCTTCCTTGGAGGCCATCACGGAAGTGTAGTAATTGGAGAGTCTCTGCCTCCCTGGTCATTTTGTTCAGGGTCAAGGACCATGTTCATTCTCTAGCCATCTCCAAAGTTAGACTGAAGGGGAAAAGAGCTTCAGCCTATACTCTGGAAGAACCTGGCCAGGGGTCACACCACAGCTCTTTACTTCATCCACATGACAGGCCTGCAAGGCAGCTGTAATTATTTCTCATTCAAGGAATGAGACAAGGAACAAACAAGGAAACTGAAATAAAAAGTCTTTACATTGTGTATGGGTAAAGTTCTCAGAAGTCCTTTCTTGGGAAAGGCTATCTATTTTCTGAGATTCTGTCTTTCCATGTTTTAGTGTTAAAATGACAGTAATATTGAAGGTTATTTTGTTTTGCTTTGTTTTGTTTTTTAAGACTTTCCTTGGCAATATTAAAGGATGGCAACCCCATGCTGGCCCTTCCCTCACCTCTTTTGTTTCTTTGTTTTAAACTGTTGAAGGAGGTCTGGGAACCTCTGCCACACACCACACCTCCTCCCTAACGGCAATGCTGAATCCAGAATCTGACCTGAGGGTACTCTCTGAGAAGTTGTTTCGGAACTCCCCCACCTCTAGGTGGGATCACACCTATTCCTTTCCTCAAAGACTGATAAGTTTACAGTCTTAAATTACATAGGGTAGAAGCAGTTTCATCACACCCAGCCAGTATGTATTACCCGGGATTTCTCCAGCTGTCCTTGTCTCCTCTGGAAAAGAAACTTAACATTTTGATCCAATTTAACAGGCACATTTGTTAAATTCTGTCTGTAATCTCCTCTTCAGGTACTATGGAAGATACTAGTCCCATATCCAAGCTCAGGCCACTCACTTGCTAGGACTACAAACATGATCGTAGAGGGAGAAACATACCCAAAGTGTGTGCCATCCCGATCAATGAAGTACCGGCCCTCAGCATCGGTGGGGATGTAATGACGCCCGCTGAACATGGCCGCCAGCATGGTGTCTTCATAGCGTCGCAGGGTGGACAGGCGTGTGGTGAAGTGAGCTCCTCCGATGTTAAGGGGAACAACCTCAGGAAACTGGAAAAAAACAGCTGCATGTTCAGCCAGAGAAGAAAAATAAGAGCCGGGCTGCTCCGTCTGCAGTCTTCTTGGGTCTGATTAAAGCCTCACCATTCACTCAGTCACCCAAAACCAAAACCCAGGAGTCTTTCTGAACCCTCTTCTCTCTCCTCCGTTTCCCCACACTCACCAGTGCCCATGTCCTATGACTCCCCCACCCAGATAGCTCCTAAATCAGGTCTCTCCACCCCAATCCTACTATCTCTGCTCTATAGTTCAAAGCCTTCACTCACTTGTCCTCCTTTCACTTCCTGAATTTTCCATTTTTTATGCCCTTGCTCATGCTGTCTTCCCTGTACAAAATGCTCTTACCACTCTCCCTTCGTCCATCTAGCAAACACCAGCACCGTCTCTGGTGGTGCACACTGTTCACTGCACAAGGGTGTCAAGATGAGAGGGATCTGCTAGCCCAGATGTGTGCCCTTTTTCTAATTCGCACCAAGGCACTGTATAGGTTAGCAGCATCCATTCATTCAAAGAGTTTCTATTCAAGTTCCACTACTCTGAGCATGTCTGCTCTGTTGTCCCTTGCCAGCTCCCAAGACAGAGTTAACTGAACACTCCCTCCCACTGTGCCTTCACTGTGCCTAACACAATACATTGGTGGTTATTTTCTTCTGTCAGCCCAGCCTCCTAGACCCCAAGCTACCCGAGGGCAGGGATGACATCTTGTTCACCAATCATGAGGCTGCCCACAGCAGGGCTCATGGATGTTTGTTGAATAATTCCTTCTTAATCTGGAGTTAGATCAATCCCCAGTTCAGCTAAGGTTCTGAAGGCAAGGGCAGGGTGAAGAACAGGGAATGAAGGAACAGATTTACCCTGAGAAGCTCTAGGTTCTCCCTAAAATGCTTGGGACCTTTTCTGTTCTTTTTATTTTTCTTTTTTTGACATCTTTCACTCCTTGTGATTTTGAAAGAAACAAGGCCTGTTCTCTCTAATTTTCCAACTCTTCTCCTCCAAATCAAATAAAAATTTGTCCCAGTGCACACTTTTCTATATTACAACATCTCAGTGGCTCCAGTGAGTCTATGTATATTCATCTAATAAGCCATTTTACCCAACTTTCACATTTTTCGTGCATAAAGTAGGGTCAATATACATTAACTAAAAGTTACCCAGGACTTTGTGCAGTGCCTGACTCAAATATGCATTGAGTGAATGAATGAATGAATGAAATAGATAGGTATTTACAGTTCCAGGTATATATGTACTGTTACTCTTCTGCACCCATAGGACAGGAAATGGCTTCTGCTTATCTATAGCTCCTCTAAAACTATTCTATGTGCATACCAAGGACTCAAATATTGTTTGGGGATAACTCTACATTTCATTTAAACCTTTCCCAAGGATACCTCATACCCATACCGATCCAAGTGCTTGCTCCATATTGAGTTTTTCTCATTTTCCCAAGTGTCCCATGATATTAACTGTATGAACTTCTAACCCCCCAGATAACACCATCTGCTTCCCCAAAGCCTCACCCAGCCTTGCCCCGCCCTTCTGGGGCTCTGTCCATTCTCCCATCTCTACACATCACATGTTCCCCTATCTGTCACTACCTTAGCTCCTCCTTCCTAGTCTATCTCCAGTGCCCTAAGCTCCCCACTTTCCCTCCTCTTTCCCCTTAAGGGTCAATTCAGGTATTAATATGATACTGTCACACACATTAAGATGAGTGGAAGCCACCATGCACCACAGCATAGCAGCTAGCGAGGGAAAGCCAGGGAGTTGTCAGGTGAGTGTGGACACATCTACCAATTGGCCTGCTTCTTACCTGTACACAGTCCCTTACTCCACTCAGAGCAGCTGGAGATCGGGTTTGGGTAACCACTAAGGCCTCTTGGATTTTCTAGAAGGCACTATCATGTCTTGGGGCTCCAAGTTATCCTTTCCACGAAGTAAATCAACCTTATAGGCAGTGAGTACTGAAGGGAGGGGGTTTGGGGCCAGGTGACCTCTGGGGCAAGGAAGAGACACCTGGTGCATTTCTCGGTGGGGAGGGGGCTGGAGAGCCCAGCTTCTTCGGCGCCGCCGTCAGCCAGACCCCTGATCTCCAAACCCAGCTGTGCTTACTTACCTCCCAAGGTCAGCTCCGCCCAGCACCTACTTTTCCCTCTGCGCCCCTTCCCAGGCCCCCCGCCTCCGCCCAGGTACCTCTTGGGGCAGCAGGGGCAGCGCGTGCCCAGCCTGCGTGGCCGTCGGGGTGGCCGGCTCCAAAAAGTCGTCTTCGGCGTCGGAGCTGGACATGGCACCGTCCGGACGACGGCTGTCTGGCTCCTGCCCCGTGACTACCACCATCCCTCTAGCTCTGGGCAGTGGGCGCGGCTTCAGGCAGGCGGGCAACAGACCCGGCGGCACTAGCGTGGAGCACCGCCTGGCATGACGTGGGCGGCCGACGGGAGCGGGGGTCGGGTGGGGGGGGTTGAGAGAGCAGCGCAGTGCTGAAAGCCGCCCCGCCCTCAGCCCACGAGACACGATAGCCCGGCCACCGCTGGGACCGCCGGCCGGGGCCTGACACGGCCGCCTCCCGCTACTGGCCGAGCCCCCGCTTGCCCCGCCCCTGATTGGCAGGAAGCTCGCCCAGTCCTAAAGCAGGCAATGCGGTCAGCCTGCACCTGGGTGGCCACTAGAGCCGGCCTGGTTTGCCTGCCCTGCTCTGATTGGACTTCTGACCAGCGGGTACGCCCTCTCCTCCCCTAAACACTGGTACCCTAAACTGTGGGGGTGCGGGGGAGGAGGGTACCATGTCTAAGTGGGGCCTCCTGGTTAGCAGTGAGGGTGGCTCTTGCTGTAACCTAGGGACCTTATTTTCTTTAGTCTGCCCTTTTGTTTTGTTGTTTTTTTTCCCCTTTGACTCAAACTGGTCTCACTTAGCCCCTGACTCACCTACCTCCTTCTCCTTGCTTGATCATTAGGCCTCAGGACAATGAGGTTCTGTTCGGCATCTAGTGCTCTTAGAAACAAAGCTTTGGTTCTATTGACCGCAGAGACAGTTTCCCGATCTAGAGGTAATATCTAGGCCTCAGTTGTGTTTCAGTTCCACAAAACCCCACCAACCCAACCCTTGCAAACCAGATGAAGCAATGCCATAGCTGACCTCAAGACCAGATGTGCAATATTCAAGACCAGCCTCTATCCTAGCTGCTGATCAATCCCTAGAGACCATGACCCTGACCATGACCCTAACTTACCTCCCTTAGTCACCATTATTAATGATTCCCCCGCCCCGCCCCCCCGCTCCGTATACCCCCACCCCCTGGAAGTCATAGGGGAAGCCAGGTCTTTAAGCATTATCTACCTGTGACTCTGGGCATGGTGCCATCTCCTTAATAAATACGTGTGTTCTTGGCTTCAAACTCCTGTTCATTTCTTATCGGGCTTTGATGCTCACAGGGAAACAAGCCCCTTCAGGTAACTTCAGTAACTTGAGAGGTGGGAGGGCTCAAGACATAATGGTTGGTCTGTCTCCAGGGCAGCGGGTCCTGTGCCTCCTCGGGCGTGGAAGGCCAGGGAAACAGGGGTGGAGGTGGGTGGGTCACTGCGACAGAGGTGATGGGGAGGACGGCTGAGGTCATTGAGTTTGTAAGAGAGGAAGGACAGCACTGGGACATAGGCTGCCCCTCCTTAAGCCACAAGGGTAAAACCTGGGTTTCCTGTTTTTCTGGATTGCAGGAATCCGAAAAAAGAAACCTCAAAATAGGGGCAACTGAATTCAATTAAGAATGACAGTCTCCACGGGCTCCCTGCCAGCTCTCTCACTGGGCACCTGGACACACAGATGGTGGTAGGTCCTGCACAAAGAAGCTCAAGCTGATGAGCAGAGTCCAGTCTGAACCCACATTCTGTCTGCAGCCTTGGACACTGTGTCCACTGGTACAGCTGGGTCAGCTCACAACTCTCCTGGGGCTCAAGGTTTTAGCTCTCTCGAACCATTTTTACACCCAGTCCACCATCTGATTCTCACACTGTTGTCACAGAAAAGGAAAATGAGGTCTAGAGGATTAGATCAGCATCGGGGAGGCCAGTAATGGGCCAGAATCACAGCACTTCCTCTCTTAGACCAATAACCCTCCCAGCTGTAGGTGCCTCCTTGGTTAGTGTTTTCTCCAATGTTAGTTGCACCAAAATTACAGCAGGGGGCCTTGTTAAAACGCAGATCCCCAGCACCACTTCTAGGGAATCTGATTTGGTAGGTCTGAGACGTAGCCCTTGAATTTGCATTCCTAACAAACTCCTGGGTAGTTCTGAACCTGCAGGTCCTTGAACCACACTCTGACTAGCACCACCTTGGCCCCCAGACAACTTCCCTCTATCGCTACCTGATCCAGTCCTTCTCAAAAATATCTCTAACAACAATGACAACAACAACAACAACAACAAATCTATAACAAAATTTCCATTCTATCCTATTACAGTTAGGATATTTCAGATACGACAGAAACCTCAACCAAAAGTGGCTTAAATAACAAAAGAATTTTATTATCTTACATAAAAAGTCTGAGTAGATCCTTGTTTGGTTCATTAAGTAACTTAACAAAGAGTTACCTGGACCAGCTTCCTTCCAGTTATCACTCTGTCAGATGGCCTCTCCTTCCCTAGGAATCCATATGAGAAAACCACAGAACTAAGGGTTATCAGGGGGACATTTATTCCAACACCTTAAAGCAAGGCTGTATACAGAAAATGAGAAGGAAGCCTAGAGGCTCAGAAGATAGGAAAACCCATGTGTAAATAGTTTTAGGTTTCTGAATGTGTTGGAGTTTTCATCTTCCATTTCTGCTGAGAATTTCCTTGAGGAATGTAGTTTCCCAGTTGGTTGTGTTTACACGGTGGGGAGAAATCCAAGGTCAGCAGCCTGGAATGAGGACTTGGTGAGTGAGTAGGAAGGGGCTGGAGCAGGCTTTCTGGGAAAGCAGGGCAGTTTGCTGGCAGCTGCTATGGCCACCCCCCGCACCCAGTGGAATGACTTCCAGGCCAGTTCACATAAGGCCTGCAGGGAACAGTCAGTGAGCCTTTGAGGGAGGGATTGTCCATGCAGACGTGGCAGCTGCTCTCTGAACACAGGCAGTTTTAGCTCAGGGATTACTTTTCTAAGAGTCAACTGAACAAATAGTTCTATAGGCATCAAGCCCTGAGATTCATAAACTGGATTCTATTTTCAATGCCTTCTCAAAGAAAAGAACTTTTGAATGCTGACAAATCTGCAAAGTACTGATTCAGCTACTGAATTTTCTCTCCTGATTCTAATTAATTGAATGAATAATTTAACAAAAATAAAGGAAATGAAAGCAGGAACAAAACTATGCACCTTCCTCTCCACATTACCTTCTTTACATTTTAATTCTTATTTAAGTATTTTAGACATATAAAAACAACTGGAAATACATTAAGTTAAAACCAATTTACTCAGAAAATGGGGAGAATTCCAGTCAAGGTGGCTAAGTAGGTAAATGCTGTGCTCACCTCCTCCCACAACCATATCAAATTACAATTAAACTACAGAACAACCATCATTAAGAACCACCTGAAGACTAGCTGAACAAAATTCCTATAACTAAGGGTATACAGAGGAAGCCATGTGAAGACTGGTAGGAGGGGCAGAGATGGTGAAGGAGCTAATCCCACACTCACATGTGGTAGTTAAAAATGGGAGGAATATCTCAGCCTTGGAGGCTCCTCCTGAGGAGTGAGGGGTCCTGCCTTCCTACTGGGCTCCCCAGCTCAGGGTTCTAGTGCTAGGAATAGAAGTCTCCATAACTTCCAGCTGTGAAACCCAGCAGAGATTATGGCTGAGTGAGACAGAGACTTTTGGAGTCCTAGGTGTTCCTCTTAAAGGTCCCAAGCACAGACTTAATGATGGACTTACTTGATCTGAGCTCCAGCACTGAGGCAGCCCCTTGAAAGACCCCAAGGATGTACAAGGAGGAATTAAATTGTCTGGCTTCAAGACAAGGACAGGAGCGGCAGCGTTCTCCCAGACAGAAGCGCTGGCAGTTGCCATTATTCCCTTGTTGAACCCTCTCCCCAGCTAGCCTACAGGCACAGGCAGATGTCAAGTCTGAGTTTCCATCAACCTAGCTAACACCATTTGCCCTACCCTGGTGATTCCCTAAGACCCTGCTCCACCCAACTTGCAGTCCCACTCAGACTGCTTCTAGAGGTTATTCCATGCAAATGGTACTGTGGAATTTCCTAAAATCTCTCAAAGGTTCAAAAACCCCAAACAAGTAGTGTCTGACCTCAGTATGCCCTGGGCCTCTTGCTAAGCAGCCCCAAGCCTGCCACTAGTGGCAGCCAGCCTCGGTTTGCATCTTAGCCTCTCCCAGGCTCCTCCAAACCTAGCACAAGTAGAAACCATCTGCAGATAACTTTGTAGCTCATACCTAGTGGTCCTGGGCCAGGCACAGACAGCAGCTGACCTTGGCTTGCACCAGAGCCCATTCTAAAAGGTCTCAGAACTAACATACCTGGTGGCCACACTGCACCAGAGCCCAAGCACCTCCACAAACAACACACACAAAGGGTGGACTTGGAAGGCACCAGAGCCCTGATAAATGGAATCCTGCTCCATGGGGTCAGCCCTGGCACAACAGCTCCTCCACTATAGTCATGGCCAGTCGTTACAGCAATCAGCTTGAGGGTCAATCCCTCCCATTGACATTCCAACAACAATCAAAGTTCAACTACGATAAAAAGGCACATACCACGTCACACCTGGAGCAGCTGGCTCAGGTGACCAGGAGATGTGCTACTGGGCCCCACAGGACACTGACTATACTATCAAGACTAGTAGACATAGTTAAGTATACATAATACATAGAAACAAGCACAGAGAACCAGCCAAAATGAGAAGAAAAAGAAACCTGCCCCAAATGAAAGAACAGAATGAAACTCCAGAAAATTAACTAAACAGAATGAAGACAAGCAATCTACCAGATGCTGTGTTCTATATACTGGTTATAAGGATGCTTAAAGAATTTAGGGGAAGAGTAAATGAAGTCAGTGAGAACCTTAACAAAGAGATAGGAAATAGAAATACAAAACATAAAAAAGAAACAATCAGAAATGAAAAATACAATAACTGAAATGAAGACTATATTAGAGGAAATAAACAGTTAATTAGATGAAGCAGAGGATTGAATAAGCAATTTGGAAGACAATATAGTGGAAAACACCCAAATGCACAACAAAAAAGGAAAAAGAATTTTAAAAAATGGGGATAGTTTAAGAAGTATCTGGGGCATCATCAAATATAACAACATTTACATCATAGGAGTACCAGAAGAAGAAGAGAAAGAACAAGGAATTGAGAACCTATTTTAATAAATAATGATGAAAAACTTTCCTAACCTGGTGAGGAAAATAGACTTTCAATTCCAGGAAGTACAGAGTCTCAAACAAGATGAACCCAAAGAGTCCAATACCAAAACACATCATAATTGTAACACCAGAAATTAAACACAAAGAAAGAATTCTAAAAGTAGCAAGAGAAAAGCAGTTAGTCATATACAAGGGAGCTCCCATAAGACTGTCAGCTGACTTTGCAACAGAAACTTTACAGGCCAGCAGGGATTGGCACAGAATATTCAAAGTGATGAAAAGCAAGGACCTGTAACCAAAATTGCTCTATTCAGCAAAACTGTCACTTGGAATGGAAGGGTAGATAGCTTTCTAGACCAAAAAAAAAAAAAGCTAAAGGAGTTCATCACCATCAAACCGATATTACAAGAAATATTACAGGGACTTCTTTAAGAATAAGAAAAAAGATTAAAGACATGGAAAATAAAGTGGCAATACCTACATACCTATCAATAATTACTTTAAATGTAAATAGATTAAATGCTCCAGTCAAAAGACATACAGTGGCTGAATGGATAAGAAAACAGGACCCATACATATGCTATCTAGAAGAGACCCATTTCATATCCAAAGACATACACAGACTGAAAGCAAAGGGATGGAAAAAGATCTTTCATGGAAACAGAAATTTTAAAAAAGCTAGGATAGCAGTACTTATATGAGACAAAATAGACTTTAAAACAAAGGCTATTACAAGAGACAAAGCACCACCAAGCAATTCCACTTCTACATATTTATTTGAAGAAACCCAAAACACTAATTAGAAATGGCATGTATCCTTATGTTTATCACAGCATTATTTAGTAGCCAATATATGGAAGCAACTTAAGTGTCCATCAATAGATGAATGAATAAAGAAGATGTAGTACATGTATACAATGGAGTATTAGTCATAAAAAAGAATGAACTCTTGCCATCTGCAACAATGTGGATGGATCTAGAGGGTATTGTGCTGAGTAAAATAAGTTTAACAAAGAAAGGCAAATACTACACGATTCCACTTATACATGGAATCTAAAAAAACAATAGAAATGAACAAAGAAGACAGAAACAAACTCATAGATACTGAGAACATTTTGATGGTTGCCAGATGGGAGGGGGTTGGAGAAGTAAAGGCAGAGAGGTTAAGATGCGCAAATGATTAGTTACAAAAACAGTCACAAGGATGTAAAGTACAGTGGAATATAGTCAATAATATTGTAATAACTATGTATGGTGTCAGATCAGGGTGATTACGTCATAAGTTATATACATGTATAACCACATAAATTTATGCCTGAAACTAATATAATAATGTATGTCAACTGTAATTGAAAAATAAAAAATAATTAAAAAATAATAAAACTCACGTACTTACCTCCCAACCATGAAACACAATTTATACAAACAATTGTGTCTGCACACACCTTCCTAATCTCCTCTTCTCCTAAACATGGCATGTGACATTCCATGCATGTTTTCTATTGGTGTGGGATATGTAGTACAAAAAAAAAAGTGCCAAATCACACATGTACAGTTTGAGGAATAGCTATAAAGGGGATGCCCACATAACCACCACTCAGTTAAGAAATAGAACATTGTCAGTGCCCGCGTTCTCAAAGGGCTCCTCCCTGATGAAGGCACTTCCATTCTCCCAGAGGCCGCCACTGTGCTCACTTTTCTGACAATCATTTCCTTGTTTTCCAAGTTTAACCACATGTGTATGCATCTCTCAGCAATGCCATTTAAAATTAGCTGGGTTTATTTTTACTTTAAATGAATGGAATATTATCCATGTCACTATTGATGAATATTTAATTATTTCTCAAGGTTCTTCTATGGCAAATAGTGCTGCTATGAACTTTATTTTTATGTCTCATGTTGCTCTGAATATTTTATATCAGATTATGTCACTCCCCCATTTAAAACTTTTCAAGGGTATCCTTGTTTCAGGAAGGGGTGAGGAAAAGCTTGGTTCTGAGCGGGGTGAGAGGGGACTGTGCAGTAAGAAAGAGAAAACAACCAAGTGCAAGTACTCTGTGGACGAGTTTTCCTAGCACCAGAACTCTTCTACCTCCCAAGTCTGAAACTCTAATATACCAGTCTTTTATCACTAAGCTCTATCCTTCCTTCTCTCTCCCCTAACCTGGTTTTCCTGATTTTCTACTTCCTTACGGCCAATAGTTCCTTGCCTACCCACCCTTTTCTCTTGGGTGTCTGATCTCTTGATTGTGTTTTCTCCCTGGTCCTCCCAAGACCCTATGTGTCCATGTAAACACCTCTCTAGGGAACACCTACTCGACCACCCAAAACCAATAGCCTTAGATCAACCCCTCAGACTCTGTGCTGTAGCTCTGGGTGAGTGCACCACCACGGGCAATGATCCTGCTATAATGCACAATAAACCCTTGGCGCCATGGGGCACCCATCCATGGGTTAGTTCTCTTTTCTTTCCTCCTTAAAAATTTGAGATGTAACTGACATGTAATATTAGTTTCAAGTGTACAACATAATGATTTGATACATATCTATATTCTGAAAGGATTACCACAATAAATCTAATCAACACCCAAGTCAGCTGGCTTTTCTATGTCCAATTCTATTTCCAATTTCTATTACCATTCTGTTCAAGATCCCTCCTTACTTCAGGAAATCCCCCCTCCTTGTGGCACATGGCAATTTGGTTTTTTTATTGCATAGAGAAATGGAAGCTATCGGCATGAAGAATTACCTCAATGTCCTACCAACTCACCTACGGGTTAACTGTATCTGCAAAATCTCTCTCTCCTTCCAGCTAGCAGGAAGTTTCTCTTCTCTGGGTTTGAGGCTAATTCCTCTGAGACTCTTGCTTTTCTAGGCTTGTACTTGGCTCCATCAGTTAACACTTCTTTCTCCTGAATTTTCCATCTCTCCTTTTATATTGTTTTCCTGGGGGCAGCCTATTGATCTCCCAGTTTCTCCCATCAGAACAAACGAAAGTTCTTCCTCAGTCCTGCATGCTTCTCTAGGTAGCACACTTTCCTCTGTCCCTCTGTCGTCAATATCCTCACATAGCCCACACCTGCTTCTTCTACTTCCTTACCCTCATTGCAAGTTAGATTTCTGACTCATCACTTGACTGAAACCACTCTCACCAAGATCCGTGTGGCCTCCTGATGACCACACCAAACAATTTGTCCTTTTTGAACCCTCTGAAGCATGTCACTATTGACCAGTTTTTCTCTATCGTAAAGCTCCATCCTCCTTTGAAGTCCACACCCTCTTCTGGCTCTCCTCGCCTCTCCATCTCTGTTCCAACTCCTTTGCAGACCCCATTCACCCTCTGGTCTCTCCAGGGCCGTTGGACCCCAGAATTAGCACTTGGTTTGCTTCTTTCCTATTCTACACGTGCTCTCAAATGAGTCCGTCCACCCCCATGGTTTCAATCACATTAGGACTTCCAAATTTAAAACTTCAGATCCTTATCTTACATAAAACTATTTGATATCTCTAACTGGGTGTCCCCAAGGCCAAGTTAAACTTTTCATGTCCAAACCCTAACTTAGCATGTCCCACCAAATGTTTTCCTCCTCCGTTATTTCCCCTAATTCTCTCAGTTCCTTGTTCCTCACCCATAAGGTACAAAGGGAGAAATATGATTGAGAGGGTGGTGGAGGGTTGGCCTTCCCTCACTCTCCCAGGCTTGAAGAGGACAGTGTTTGCCTGCAGCTTCCCAAGGCCCACTTGCTGTCAACACAGCTCAGCTTTCTCCCCAGCCTCGGATGCCCTGCTCCCCACCATTCATTAATCACTGCTATTCTTTAGCCTGGCCCTTTCTCCCCATAGTGGGTGGAGGGATTGAGCAGAAAGGAAAAGGATACCTGGGGCTGATTATGGAGGGGAAGAAGGTGTAAGAGGGCTAAATAGTAATGGAAAAATACAATAAAAAAATGGAATCATAATAAGCAGCTTTGTGAGTTCAGGTTTTTATTTACTACAGCACAAATATTTTTGACAGTAAATATTTTTTCAGTATCATATTTATTAGCTGAGTAGTATTCTACAATATGATGTGAATGTACCATAATTCATTTAACCAGTCCCCCCTTTTTTAGGTTGTTTCTAACATTTTGTATCCATAAACCACATTGTAGTAAACATCTTTGTAGAGAAATTTTTGCACACATTCATGATGGATTTCCTTATCATTTTCAGCTCATCAACAGTCATTCCACGTTGGGCCGATAGAGGGCATTTTAGGCTTTCCTTCTCAGGGCAAGGCCATACAGCCATTTCCACAGTATGTAACATCAAAAATAGTGGTTTTATTGTGAAACTGATTTAATTTTGGATCTCCAGTGATAATCAATAAACCCAAAAAGGTGAATCAGTCATTTATTATGTCTAGCAAGATGATAAACACACACAATACTCAATGAATTGCTTTGTTAGGACTTAAACCCAAAATGAATAAAAGTGATCTCTTTTGCCCAATTCCGAGTAACTAAGGGAGTGCCATGCTTTATGCAAAGACCAAAAGTCCCTGCAGAAGGCTTGTTGAACAGTGACAAACAGGCAGGAAAGGGAACTCAGTGCGAACACTCTGACCTTGCCAGAGAGAAGCCCAGAATCTGTGGTTCCCTAGTTATACAGATTGGGGGCAACACTGAATGGAGTCTTGCCTCACCATTCCTTATCTATCACTTACCAGTCAGGTTTCATAGATATAGTTAGAGCTTGAAATCATTGTTTTATGTGCATTTTTCTTCATTTTCACCAAGACCAAAAATTCCCAAGGGTAGTGATCTGCTACACTGTTGGCATACCCAATTTTAATTACACCTTGCAGATTACTAAATTTGAGGGAGGTTGTTAAAAGTTGCTACTCAATGCTAATGACAATTTTCTATTCTAGTGTAAATCCAGATGATTATTGAGACGTAGTGGTTAAGGGTGTAGGCTCTGGAACCAGGTTACTTTTATTTGTATCCTGACTGGCACTCACTAGCTGTACTAGGTTTTTTACCTCCCTAAGCCAATGTTTTAAAAATGTAGGTAATAAGGGTGTCTACCTCAGGTGGTAATTATGAGAATTAAATAAGTTTAAACATGTAAAGAGGTTAACACAGAGCTTGGACCATGAGGTCGTGATAAATGTTACCAGAATGATTACTTGACCAAGCGATTACTAATATTTCCCCCCCTCATTTTTTAAATATAAATGATTACTTGACTAAGCGGTAACTAAGATTCTTCCCCTCATTTTCAAATCCCATGATTCCTCCTGGCTGATGCTCTCCCCAAGCTCCTCCAGGAGCTGCTGAGAGCACCAGCTCCTCCCTGGCTTCGCAGGCAGGTTCGCCTGCTGATTGTGGCCTTGGCAGTGCTGCTCCAGGGAGCTCTCTGATGTCACGCCCGCCCTGGTCCCTCACGCCGTCACCCCTTTATAAGTTTTACTCCTGCCATCTTTCATTTGTTCAGCAGGAGTTCCACGTGATTCCATCAAACCACATCTCACCAATACAGTCCTCTTCAGAGAGGTGATCTAAGATATCGTATGGAACAGAAATGCTTTTCTTCCCAGGGCTCAAAAGACATGTGCTCAGATCAAAAGAAGTAAAGCTTTGTGAAAGGAGGGATGCTAGTAAAGATGGAGACAGCATAACATGTGCTTCTTCAGGCTGGTTGGGCAATGGTTTCCTCTTTCCTGAGTCAACCACTTTGGGCAGTGGTTCTCTGACTTTTCCTGGGCCAGTAAACCCCCATCCATTCACAGTGGACAGGCGCGGGAAACAGTAAGTATATGCTCCTGAGGGGCAAGTATCGGAGTCAGGCTGGGGTAGTTTGAAAATGTCCTTCTCTCCCATTGAGAGAGACTCTGGATGGGTATGTGACCTCGTCCTCAGAGTTGGTGACATAAGACTAACAGGAAGTGAGCCAAAAACAAACAAACAAAAAAGCTAAGCTAAAGCTGATTTCATTGCTATTTGGAGGTCGGAGCAGTTGAGTAACAAGAAATGGGACTTAAGACAGCTGAGCCCTTAATGAGGCTGGGATTTCCCAGGCAGAGGGGAGAAGGATTGTGTTTATAGGCATCTGGAAGCAGAAGAAAGTGAAGAGTTTGTGAAGAGAGAGGGAAGAAGTACACCGAACACAAGGAGCAGTGAGGTTCTACTGTGAGAACAGAATAGCTTCGGTGTGCTGTGTTCACATTAGAGAATCAAAGACAGCTTTGGAACAAAGGAGTGACAAGACTTAGTGCTGAACAAAGAATTGATGTGGCAGTAGCATTCATTTTAAATTGAAGGGGATGGGGTTAAGGGAGTGGAGTGCAAAGAATGCTGTTTGGGTCAGGTTTGGGGCTAGGTGTCAGGTCACCACTGGGGCACTAGCTGAGGGGACTTGTGTGACGGACCTGACTTGTCTGAGCCGCTGTCTCCTCATCTGTAAAATGATGTGTCAGAGGTTTCTGGGAAGATCACCGTTCACCAAATATTTTACGGGTTGTTAGAATGTGTTAGGCACTTTGCAAGGTGTCAGAGCTACAAAAATGGACAAGGAAAGACATAGTCCTGTCTTCCAAGAAACTACCATCTAGTATGGAAGATAGACAATTAAAACAGTCAACAAAGACATTAAAAACTGCAGAATGTGATAAGTGACACTGCGAAGGAATGTAGGCAGACGGGCCCCTAGTTTTTAGTTCAAGGGGTCAGGGAAAGTCTCTCTAAGGAAGTGGAATTTAATGAGACCAGAGAATGGAGAAGGAGAGCAAAAGGAAGAATGTTCCAGGGAGAGGAATAATATCTGCAGAGGCAGGAAAAGCTTGGTGTGTGCCAGAAAATGCAAAGAACTCTAGAGCACAAGTGGGGAGGTGCAGGAGGCTGGCCTGCAATGGGAGGGGGAGAAGGGCAGTAGTTGGGTCACAGCAGGAGTCTGGATTCTATTCTATGTGAAATGGGAAGTGGGAGGGTCGTGTCCAGATGTGCATTTTAAAACTCTTACTCTGCTGTGTAGTAAACAGAATTCGAAGTGGCAAGAGTAGGGAATGAGGCATTGTTTAGGAGGCTAGCTATTGCAATAGTCCAGGGGACAGATGGTGATGTCCTAGATTAGGGTGGGGGCAGTGGAGCTGAAGGGAAGTGGATGGATTCAAGAAATATTTTAAAGAAAGAATTGATCTGGCAGATGTATTCCTTTTAAATTCAATCAAAGATTTCGTACGTGGATGAGAAAATGGAGGAAAAGGGTAAAATCACATGTGACTTTCAGGTTTCTGGCTTGAGTAACTGGGTAGAAAATATAATTACTGCGATGGGTAAGACTGGGGGGGTGCAGTTTTCAGGCTGGGGTGAGAAAGTGTAAAACACCTTGCTCCATACCTGGCACACAGAAGACCCTCAATAAACGAGAATTACTATTAGTAGCTGGTCATTCCATATTCTATAACAAAGAATTCTAGAAGATAACTAGGAACAATAACTTCTCTGACCTTAAATATAGCATATGGAAGCATGAAATAGAAGAACAGTATTCTGAGACAAGTGGACGGTAGCTGGTCTCTCTGAAATAAATTACATAAAAACTTCACTAAGAAAGTATGATGCATAGAGAGGAATACAGACAATTGAATATAGCCCAGCCAGTGAAGAAACAGTTCATCAGATCACCATCTGATAAGATCTTACTGGTTCTCTGGAATCACAGTAATGAAAGCATGTAAACTACCAGAATGCTTCACATTTAAAGCTTTTATTTTGAAAAATAAAATACAAAAGTCCTTAAGTTGTAAATGTATATGGTAATTCCTCAACTTCTCAGAAACAATACAATGAATTATTTAAATAATTAAGATATTCTGTATTATCCATATCAGTACATTCAAACAGGTACAGGTGTTCTACAAAACATCAGAACATGTACCCGTGACCTATTCCAAGATGCAACCACCCAATTTTGCTTACAGAATCCCACTTCTAAACTCTCCCCTTGAAAACAAAGTTTGGAATCTGGTAAGAAAAGATAAGGACCAGAGCAGTTTTAACAGAAAGCATATGTCCCTCCAGGGCTCCTTTTCCACTGGGTTGTGCATGCAATTAGGGTCAAGGGCGCTGCACTCAGGAAACATCACTCAGGAGGGCCTGGTGGTGAGTGACATTCACCCTCTCAGTGGGAGGAGTCTGGCAAAGGAACAGGAGCCTGGGCCACAGCGCACACACTCCACAGATCTCAGCAGGTGACAGCCAGTCCTGCAAATTTCCCTTCTGTGGAATAGACATCGGTCTTCCCTAGGGCAAAAAAAAGAATGTGGTTACAGGTGTGGAGTCACAGTTCCTTCTTCCCCTGCACCACATGCAGCTTCCTCCCTTAAGTCAGGAAAATGAAGGGGAGGAGTGGGGGGGCGGGTTTTGACAATTATTAGAACAGCTGCCTCAGGGCCTCTCTGCAGAGGCACACTCTCCCTCAGTCCAGGGTGCTTGGAGACGCCTGCCCATAGCTTCAACGGGCAAAACAACACATTGCAGCCAACCAAGGGCTGCTCCTGCTCGCTTCTAAATGACTGCAACTGTCAGAGCAACTGAAGCCACTGCGGGGGCACAGGTGGCGACATCAAATGTCCGGGGCTCCAACCTGCTGACTCTTCTTTTGAGAAAGTGGATGCTAGGGTTCTGTGAAGGAAGTTTTAGAGAACACAGTGACCATATTCAAATGCCAAAGGGAACACACAGAAAGACGGACTGGCATCTGTCCTGAGATGCTCTGTGGCACCCCCGGGCCTCGGGAAGCAAACAAGAACGTAATGCTGCTGTGGAGCAATTTGAAGACCGGGGTCACCCTGACACTGTATTTTGTCTTGTAAAGCAAAGACTCTACTTTCACAGGGCCGTTTCAGTAGTGTGCTACGAGAGAAGTTTGTCCGAACATGTCTTATAAAATAGCTGGTCAATGAACAAAGCCCTGTGTGTGTGTGTTTTGGGGAGGGGATTACACATTTTGGAAGTACTTCGGACACACGGAGTTGTTCAAGGCCCTACAGCTGCTGTCAGATGTGCACACCCACAGGGTGTCCATCTCACGTTTGGCATTTGCTCGTCGGCAATCCTTAGTCCTGAGACCCATTCACACACGCTGTTGGCTCACGGCCATCGTGATGTTGACATGGCACAGCCGTGTTTGTGTGCTTTTTCTACCTGTAATCCACTAACACACAGCATGTCATAAAAATTTCCTAGTCAAATTATTCAATCTCAATTTTCTCATTGGTACAATAGGAATACTACCAACTACTTGCCAGAGTGGCTTGAAACTTGAATGAACTCATTCCAATACGTTTATATTAATAATATATTTACCATATAAGTTGTTATATAAATCATATTATGCAGGGTCCAGCAGAAGTAAGGCCTGCTTGAGTGTGGTTGGTAGGGTAATAATATGGGTGTCATAATTTATAGTTTTAATTTGTACATTCTACCTAAATATCATATGGTGGGCTTGAGTGTGATATTGTTATGTTACAGAATTACATGCTTATGATTTTGTAATAAAAAATGGGTGTTATTTGTGTTGGGCCCTGTATATTGCATACTATATAATATGTATCATTTATGTACTATATACAAAATGTTTATATTTTATGTATGGTATGAAGTATCCACTCAATATATGGTTATTGTATAAAAAAAACAGCAAGCAAAAATAAAATTTTAAAAACTTTTCAAGTTCCAAATGATCTAAAGCATCACTACATCATTCAGAGCAAAACAGAATCTTCAGAAAGTGTGGGACAGGGGTGCAAGCTCTGAGCAGCTACATCAGAAGGTCTGAGTTCAGAAACCAGCTTTGCCGCTGAGCGGCTGGTGTCCCAGGACTGCAACTGATGATTACTCAGACGTAAAGGGGGCTTAAAAGGCATGGCTTAGCCCATAATGTAGCCCTCAGCTACAATGAGACAATGTAGGTTGCAAACATAAGACATCTTAATACATTAAAATCAGCAATGGCGGGCTCTAAAAACAAACCAACTAACCCCACAAAATACTAGTGCAAAATTACTTGCATGTCCAGGACACAGAGAGCAGCAACGGTGGCGGAAGAAGCGCTGGCATCCTTCAGCCCTGGGCTCTCCTACCAGTGATGTGACCTGGACAAATAACCTGCTCTCTCCAGGATCAGTTGCCTTAGCAGCAAACAGATGGCTGAGGCTGATGGCCTCCGAGCTGCTTTCAGCTAAAATATTTTATCATTTGTCATATCAAAAATAACAACTAACATGCTTACTATGTGCCCGGCTTTTTGCAGACACTATTATGGTTAATTCTTAACCACTCTCTTATCAATATTGTCCTCATTTTACAGATGAGGAACTAAGAAATGGAGAAGTTCAGTTATTTGCTCAGTGCCACACAGAGCCGAGAGTCCAGCCCAGGCAGACCGACTCCAGAGCTGTGCTCTCCACCCTGGCTATGCCGCTCTGCTCAAAGACCCAGCAACGCCCCCAGCCCTCACCTCGTGTGTGGAGGAGGTTCCTGGCTCTGCTACTCCACTTGCTCAGTCTGTCAAAGAAAGCAAAAGATGTTTTAAAGTCCTCAAAGCTGGTCAGCATGGAAAGTGACTGCTCCAGTCAAAATAGGTGTACATTTGCAGGCTCTGATTAGACTTTCTAATGAATTTAGTCTGCTACCATCATGTAACAAATAATTTGGCCTTTGTCCCTGGTTGGTCATCAGGAGACTGACTCCTTGGAATCTTCCTGGTAATGGGAGTGTCTTTGTTATTGATGAGCCCCTTGGATCACACCTGAGTTTACTCCAAGGGATGAGACGACTCAGGATGGGTGCTGTTCAGCAGAAAGACCAACCCTAATTAGAGGGCTGGGGCTTTCAGCCAGCCTAACTTCTGGATGGGGGAAGTTGACCGAGATTAGGCTCAGCCACATGGCCACCGATTCAATCAATGTTGCCTATGTAATTAGAACCCAAGAAACACTCTGGATGCCGAAGTTCAGTGGAGCTTCCTGGTTGGCTCCACATGGATGTGCAGGAGGGAGAAGCAGCACCCTGGTTCTGTGGGGAATGGGCACAGAAACTGTGTTTGAGACCCTCACAGACACTGTTCTATTTGCCTCTTCCTTTGGCTGCTCTTGATTTGTACCCTTTATAAATATAAAACTGTAATTGCAAGTATAGTGCTTCCCAAGCTCTTTGAGCCATTCTAGCTAAATATCAAACCTGAGGGTTCTGTGGGTTACAGTTTTCTCATTTTTAGCAGTTAAGTCCTGACTGGTGTGGTTCAGTGGGTTGGGCTTTGTCCCACAGAGTGAAAGGTTGCCGGTTTGATTCTCGGTCAGGGCACACGCCTGGGTTGCTGGTTCGGTCCCTGAGTCAGGAAGTACAAGAGGTAACTGATTCATGTTTCTCTCTCACATTAATGTATCTCTCCCTCTCTTTCTCCCTCCCTTTCCCTCTCTCTCTCTAAAAAAGAAATTGAAGAAAAAAGAAGAAAAATTAAATCAAAGTCTTTTACTTAGACCCTTTTCTAAGCATGTGTGTGTGACGCATCACATGAAACTACCAGAATAAGGGGCTTGAAGTGCCTGATGCTATTTTACCCAATTAAAAAAAAACCTTTTCTTATTCATTTGTAGAAATTATCTACATTCCACAGTTGAGTCATTTGTTTCAAATATTTTCTCCCACTTAAGGCATACTTTTATTACTCTCTTTATGATGCTTTCTAACAAGTAAACATTTTCAGGTTTAATGTAGTCCAACTTACTGTAGTCACTTTAAAATAAATGATTAGTGTTTTTAATGCCTTTAAGAAATCCTTCCCTCTTGCCCTGACCATTATGGCTCATTTGGTTGAACACTGTCCTGCAAACCGAAAGGTCACAGGTTTGATTCCTGGTCAGGGTACATGCCTAGGTTGCTAGGCCAGTCCTCGGTTGGGGGCGGGCAAGAGGCAACCCATGGATGTTTATAAATAAATAAAATCTTTTTTTAGAAAAAAGAAATTCTTCCCTTTTTATGGTCATAAAGACATACTCCTCTTGTCTCCCAAAAAAGTTATTATTTTCCCTTTCATATTTAGGTCTATAATCCACCTGGAAATGATTTTTGTGTATGTTGTGAAGCAGGGGGGTCCCTTTAGTTTTAGTCTTAAATATCTTTTCTTGACTCTTTCAGATTTATTATGCAAAACAGCCTTATGTTTGAACATTCCTTCAAGACACTGCATCTTGGATTATTCTCTGGCTCCAAGAGCCTTAGCCTGTAAGGGAGTGACAGCCTGGTCCTGAGTCCATCCAGGTTTCTGAGAATTCGCGCCCAGCCAGGCTCAGGGCCCTGAACCCCCTTCTACGCAAAAGTCAATCAGAGTCTTTTGAACAGATAAAGAGTTGCTTGAGAAGGTTTAAGAATTAAAAAAAAAATTTAATTACAGTTGAGGTACCATATTATATTAGTTTCAGATGTATAATATAGTGATTAGACATTGACATAATTTATATAACCTACAAAGTGATCATCCCAATAAGTCTAAGTACCCATATAATATCATATATAGTTATTAAAATATTATTGACTATATTTCCTATGCTGTACTTTATGTCTCTATTTTTATAATGTGCAATTTGGACATCTTAATCCCTTCCCTTTTTCACCCACTCCCCACCCCCAATTGCCCTCCCATCAGGCAACTATCAAAATATTCTCTGTATCTGTGAGTTTCTGTTTTGTTTGTTCATTTATTTTGTATTTTAGATTCCACATATAAGTAAAATCATATGACATCTGTCTTTGTCTGACTTATTTCACTTAGCATCATACCCTTTAGGTCCATCCATGTTGTCTCAAATGGCAAGATTTCGTTCTTTTTTAGGGTTGGTAATATTCCATTGTATATAGTACTATCCTTCTTTATCCATTTGTCTATCAATGGGCACTTAGGTTGTTTCATATCTTGGCCACTGTAAATAGTGCCACAATGAATATAGGGATGCATATGTGCTTTTGAATTAGTGTTCTGGATTTCTTTAGATAAATACCCCAAAGAGGAATTGCTGGGTGATATGGTAGTTCTATTTTTAATTTTTTGAGGAACCTCCATACTGTTTTCCATAGTGACTGAACCAATTTTCAATCTCACCAGCAATGAATGAGGAGGGTTCCCTTTTTTCCACATCCTCACCAACACTTGCTGTTTGTTGACTTATTGATGACAGCCATGATGACAGGTATGAGGTGATATCTCATTATGGTTTTAATTTGTGTTTTTTTTCTAATGATTAGTGACATTGAGCATCTTTTCATATGTCTATTGGCCATATGTCTGTGTTCCCTTTGGAGAAATATCTATGCAGGTCCTCTGCCCATTTTTTAAAAAAAGATTTTATTTATTTATTTTCAGAGAAAGCAAAAGTGAGGGAGAAAGAAAGGGAGAGAAATATTGATATGCAAGAGAAACATCAATTGGTTGCCTCTCCCACACCCCCACAATGGGGATCTGACCCACAACCCAGGTATGTGCCCTGACTAGGAATCAAACTGGAGACCTTTTGGTTCACAGGCTGCTGGCACTCAATCCACTGAGCTACATCAGCCAGGGCCCATTTTTTAAAAATAGAATTGTTTGTTTTTTGTGGTGTTAAGTTATATGATTTTCCTATATATTTTGGACATTAGCTCCTTACTGGATGTATCATTGCAAGTATCTTTCTTGAGAAGATCTTTTCTTTTGTCCCTCTGACTCCTGAGGGCTTATTCTAATTTCTCACCCATCACAGAAGTTCAGTAAACATTTGTTGACAATTTTAAATAAATGAATGGATGGATTAAAGTTAAATAGATGTTAATGATAATATGCCTTGAAAGTAGTTTGAAATTCTTAAGTAATACATAATTAATGGCTGACTGTTATCAGGCAAGGGTCTGAGAAGCCAGAGCCGTCAACTCTGAGTTGAGCCTCTCTTAGGGAGCCCGGCCATTTACTGAGGCTTGCTTCAGACAGCACGACTTCACAGAGTCTGTGGGGTGGTATGTTTGCCTCACCAACCCTTATCTGGACATTTTTGGGAATGGAGTTCAGTGCTGAGTCTTCATTTCCTATTAACAAGCTGATCACTGACAGCAGCAGCCTGGAGGCCACATGTATTATCACTGTGCTAGAAGGGTAAGTGTTCTGCTGGGCTCAAGAAATAGTTATCACTTTCCCCACTGCTGCAGAGGAATGGAAGATGAGGCTCAGATGCAGGACACTCTGGGCACATCAGCCATGACACTGCCTGTTTCTCTCCAGTTCAAGAAACAATACTGGAATCTGAGTAAGTGACAGTCTGACATTACAAGGATAACTCTCGATTTGTTCTAATTAAATTTTTAAAAAGTAAAAGTTATAAGCTGCAAATTCTCACCCTCCTTTCCTAACTTGGGGGACTTAGCAATCGAGGGCCAATGGCTGTGCATATAATGTATTCACAAGTATTATAGGCTCCAAATGAGAACAGTTAAAAGGCCATCAGTCTGTCTGTAATAGAAAGAAAGGGCAGCTGTACATTTTATTTCAAGGCAGATGTGAGAAGTCTGCAGCAGATACACAAGGCAGGCTCCTCATACATGGAATACTGTGTGGTTTAGAAGACCTCAGGCAACTGGATCTCAGTTACTAATAAAGTATTCCCCTAGTTTTGAAAGATACTGAGGTCTCTGAAATTAAGATTATGTTAAATTATAGTTGTTTTTTAAAAATTTTATTGTATTTTTATTTATTAAATTTATTGGGGTGACATTAGTTAATAAAAATATATAGGTTTCAGGTGTACAATTCTATTAATGCATATCTGCATATTGTATTGTGTGTTTACCACCCCAAGTCAAGTCTCTTTCTATCACTATCCCCCTTTTACCCTCTTTTTCCTCCTCTCATCCCCTTTTAAATTATTGTTAAAACCAACAATTACCAGAGGCCAATCTTTACACTGCCAGCACACATCATCATCTCTAAAAAGACCACTTCAACACAACAGTCCACCTATTACACATCAAGAGGAGAAAACAGATACAGTACCTGAAGTTTTTCTTTAAGAAATTCAGGTAGCTGAAATTCTCCTTTGTAGACCTGGAAAAACAAAGCCACGTACGAGTTTAAACAAACACCTTCTGGCATCATCACTTCAGAATGCCTGCAATACCTGATGGTGGACAGGCTCACTGCTTTGTTCTTGGTGAGTTTAGAATGAGAGCGAAGCCTGCCAGTTCAAGGGCAGCCAGAGCTGAAGGGCTGAGTGAAATCGCCATTTATGAAGAAGAAAAATCAATACTCCAACATTCCAAGTTCCAATCATTTTAGCGGAGAGATAAAGCAAGCCCTAGGCCATCTCTCTCAAGCAACCAACACAGAACTCCCACAATTTAGGAACAGGTTCCTCTTGTTTTCCCTTTGCAATCTCCATCCTTAAAACTCTGGATTTAACCCAACTTTTCTTAATGTACCCAAGATGCCCTACTAATTTGAATATTAGATGATTTTTTAAAAAAAAATTTATTTGTTGCCCTGGCTGGTGTGGCTCAGATTTTATTTTATTTATTCATTTTTAGAGAGAGGGGTAGAGAGGGGGAAACAGAGGGAGAGAAGCATGGATGTGCAAGAGAGACATTGATTGGTTGCCTCTCACACACTCCCAACTGGGGACCTGGCCAGCAACCCAGGCATGTGCCCTGACCAGGAACTGAACTGGCAACCTTTGGGTTTGTGGGACAACACCCAACCCACTGAGCCACACCAGTCAGGGCGAATATTAGATAATTCTTAAAATGATACCTTTAACCTCATAAAATCGTATAATTAAAAATCTACTCTTTTCTATATGTAAAATTATGTTTCTAATCTAGCAATTAGAAAATAATTTTAAAAATACCACTTACAATAACATCAACCCCCCCCCACCAAATACCTGAGAATAAATCTAATAAAAAATGTATAAGACAAAAAACTAGAAAGCACTATTGAAAGAAATTAAAAACCAAATAAATAGAGAGACAAACTACTTTCAGGGATTGGAATATTAAATATAGTGAAGATGTCCATTCTCCTCAAAAGATTTCCAGTAAAAATTCTAGCATGCTTTTTTGAAAAAGGAAGAGGTAATTTGAAGCTGATTATAAAAGTTATATGGAAATTCTTAAGACCAAATATAATCAAGGTAATCTTAAAAAAAACAAAGAGGGAGGGGGCTTATTCTATCAGACATTAGACATTATTATATAGCTATAGTTAAACTATATTATATATACAAGATATAGTTTATATATTTCCATATATAAACTTTCCTCTCATATATATATATGTGTGTATATATATATATTCTTAAATATATATATTTAAAACAGTAAAGTTTTAGAACATGGATATACAAATATGTTAATGAAACAGAATAAAGTATCCAGAAACAGCCTGCCATATACAGATGCTTGATTTCAGACAGTCATGGTAGTGTTGAGCAGTGTAATTAGAATGAATAAATAAATATCAATAAATGTGGTTTATGTATACGATATACTATACAGCAATAAAAAATGAACTACTAATCTACCAATAATATGTATGAATCCCGACACATAATGATAAGAGGAAAAATGCCAGACCTCCCTGCAAAATAATACACTACACACATCGATTTAAAACTTTTAAAGATCATAAACAGGCAAAATAATTCTGTTAGAAATCAAGATACTGTTTACTCTGGGGAGGAGGGCAGTGGTAGTGACGGGAGGGGCATGAGGGACGTTTCTAGGGAGCTGATGGTTTTGTTTTGCCATGGGTAGTGATTACGAAGGTGTGTTCATTTTATAATCACCTATTGAGCTATGATTTGTGTACTTTGCTGTGTGTTATGCACTTTAATAACAAAACTGAATAAACGAAGTAGTTTAACGCTAGAAATTTACCATACACACATTTTGTTAAGTACAAAGATTTTGTTTCAACACTGTAATAGCTTGGAAACTACTCATGGTAATCAAAAGTGGAGAAACTACAGTAAGAAACTATTGATTGTTATTGGCAAGAGAGTCCCTGGATAGTTCCTCAGAGGACAAAGAAATCTTCTGGTGAACCCTAAAGCCTACCAACCTAAAGGATTTTTACTTGGTTGTAAGACAACTGATCCACTTCTAAAAGTAGCAGCATTCCTTCTGAGATTTGGAGAATGAATGTGTTTTTTTTTCCCTATCGTTTTCTCTGCAATTTCTAAAACCCGGTCTCTTCTTTGGGGACTCTGCTACAGTCCTGGAACTGTAAAGAGAAAGATTATGGTGTTAAGTTGTATGATTGCAACTTAAATTGCAAAAGAGATATCAGACTTATGGATAAGGCATTTCTTCTTCAGGCTGAGGTAGATGCAAGATAACATTGCAGCTGCTAGAAGTGTCTCGAAAGCTACCACCATCTCTTTCATGCCCTCAAATTGTCCAGGTCACTGGGGGACTGGCTTAGCTGCTCCTTAAAGAATCTGCAGGTAAAAACACTTATTGCTCTTCCTTAACACAACAGTTCAGAGGTTGTTCCAGCCTTCTCTGTAGGAAGTGTCTAAACCCCTGGAGCTGTGTATTATATTAACACTCACTCCCTTTGCACCCATCTACTATCTGTGGGGCAAGTAGATACTATATTCAACACAGGGACTCAAGCCACTAAGAAGGGTTTTTTGTTTTTGTGTTTTACCAGATTCTCAAGTGTCTTTCCTTTGCCCTTAAGTCCCAAACCCATCCTCCAAGCCCCTGGGGCATAAGCTGCCCAGGTCTAGGTTTTGTGCTCTGGCTCCTTTACTGAACCAGAATGAGTTCATTTTACCCCAGTCCCTCTTCCACTGTTCGTGGGTTAGGTCCCCAGAAACTTTTCTTATATTCCCCACATTTTCTCAGACTCTTAGAAACTGAATTTCCTGACTCGCAGATAGCTGTTTCTGCACTCTCCCACCGTATACCACACTCTGCATTTCATTACCGTTAGCAAATCTTCGGATTGAATCTTACCTTCTCTTTTTGGTTCACTGTAAAAACCAGCCAGGCATGACAGAAAACACAAGCAGGACCATTAAATATAAGTGTCTCCCAGGTACCAACACTTTCAGAGAGGTGAGGCTTATATGAAGGGGAAAAGAGCCCTAAATATGTGATGTCACGTATGTAATAAATAATTTAAAAGGGGTCAGGATAAAACTGCAGATAAAAGGCTTAATAAAAAAAAATAGTGGAAAGCTGTCTCCTTTCATTATCCTTCAGGGAACAAATGTTTCAAAAGTTAGGAACCATGGTACTGACAAAAAGAACACTTTCTACTGACAAAGCAATTCCTATTTAGCTCAGGACACCAAGTCCCACATTGCTTACAAGAACAGCGAAGTTAGGAATGGAATTTCCTTTGGTTAAATGAACAGTGTTTCTGGACATACTATTCTCTGGCACTAATGGATTGAGGATTTTGCCTGACAGCGGTGAGCTAGGTACCCAGACTCCAAACCTTCCTACAGAACCCTCCCATCTCAAGCACTGAAGAAATGACAAGGAGACAAAAGTAGGCTTTTGATTTGGAGGGTGCATTGGAAATAAAAATAAAAAGAGCAGCAACTAAACTTTATTATTTTCTTTGCATCAGGTTAGTGTTAAGTAAGGGCTTCATATGTGTTAATTATCTCATTCAATCCCACATTCTCTTGAGGGAGGTATTATCTTTTCGGAGAGAAAGCAACTGAGGCACAAAGAAATTAAGTAATTTGTTCAATGTAGTGAAATGGGAAGCTACTAAGTACCGTCATCAGACTTCAGGGCAGATCATCCTGCCCTGGCTGGTGTGGCTCGGTGGATTGAGCATGGGCCTGCGAACCAAAGGGTTGCTGATTGGATGCCCAGTCAGGGTAGGTGCCTGGGTTGCAGGCCAGGTTAGGTCTCCAATAGGGGACGTGCAAGGGGTAGCCACACATTGATGTTTCCCTCTTTCTCCCTCCCTTCCCCTCTCTCTAAAAATAAATAAAATCTTAAAAAAATAAATAAAAGGATCATCCTGATTGTTGTTGAGACTGAAGTATAGAGATTACAGCAGTAATCCAGACAGGAAAGGATGAAAAGGAGGCAGCAGTGGAGGTGGTGAGAAGTGGTAGGTTTGTGAATTCTTTTTTCTGATTACATCTAGATTTCCTAACAGGTTGGAAATGGGATGTGACAGACCAGAAGGGCGTCAAGGATGACTCCAAGGTTTTTGGCCTAGGCAACTATCGATTGGAAATAGGAAGATGCTACCAGCTCAGGTGGAAAAGGTTCTGTGTATCGCAGATTTTCAGAAGATCCGTAGTTCTGTTTTGGATATGTTAGGCTTGAGATGCCTATTAGACAATAGGTGAAATGACAAGGACACTACACAGGCTTTTGATTTGAAGGGGGCACTGGAAATAAAAAATAAAAAGAATAGCAGCTAAACTTTAAATAAATGAAAATGTCAAGTAGCCAGTTGGACATATAATTCTGGTGTTTATGGAAGAGGTCTGGGCTGGGATGTATAAATTTGAGAATCATCGACTTATAGATGGCGTGCAAAGCCTTGACCCCTGATGAGATAACCCAGGGGCTCAGGATAGAAAGAGTAGGGCAGAGGACTTCAGATTGGGGTATGGGGACATTCCAATATTCAGAAATCAAGGAAAAGAAGAACGGGCAAAGACAACCAAGAAACTAATGACAGAAGAAAAAAGTTTATAAAAAGTGGTATCCTGGAAGCCAAATGAAGGAAACATATTAAGGGGAATAATCAATTTTATCAAAAGAGACTGAGAGATAAAATAATAATTGACCATTGGATTTGGTAACGTGAAGGTCACTGTGACCTTGCCAAAAGTAAATTAAGTAGAATGGTAGTTGTAAAATTCTGAATGGAGTGGATGTAAAACAGAATGGAGAGGAAGGAATGGGAGAAGGGAGTAGAGATAACTTGAGTTTTGATGTAAAGGGCAGCACAGAAATGGAATGACAATGTCAGGGCAACTGGGATCAAGAAGTGTGTGTGGCCCTGGCTGGTGTGGCTCAGGGGATTGAGTGCCAGCCTGCAAACCAAAGTGTTGCTGGTTTGATTCCCAGTCAGGGCACATGCCTGGGTTGTGGGCCAGGTCCCCAGTAGAGGTCGTGCAAGAGGCAACCACACTTCGATGTTTCTCTCCCTCTCTCCCTCCCTTCCTCTCTACCCCCAAAAATAAAATCTTAAAAAAAAAAAGAAGTGTGTGTATGTGAGTATGTATTAAATGGAAAAAAACCCTAAGGGCATATTTGTTTATTGATGGGAAAGGTCCTGTAGGAGAGCAAAATCTGATGATGCAGGAAACATGGGGAGATGGCTGGGGCACGCCTTCGGACGGGCGCATGGACGTCCACTTCTGTTACGCTGACTTTCTATTATGATAGATGAGGATGTCAGGTCTGAAACACCTCCTTCCTCTAGCCTCTCAAAAATCACATAATGCTTTTTGGTTAAAGCCACATTCTTTAAATTTTCATTATTACTACAATATAAATATTTCTACGAAATGTCAATATAAATATCACATATTTACTTCTTTTACACAACTTGTGTGTATTTTAGCTCAAGTTAATTGCCTCATAAATTTTTATATTAATATACTTTATTTTTTAGAGCAGTGTTAGATTTACAGAAAAATTGAGCAGAAAGTACAGAGTCCCATGTACTTGCTCTCCTTCTTCCACAGCGTCCCCTGTTATTAATATCCTGCATGACTGTGGAACACATTACAATTAATGATTCCATACTAATACACTGTTATTAATGAAGTGTTCAGTTTGCACTAGGGTTCACTATTTGTATTATACTTTCTGTGGGTTTTGACACATATTTGCAATTACAGTAGTACACAGAATAGTTCCACTATCATAAAAGTCTCCTGTGTACTGCCACCTATTAATGTCCCCTTTCTCCTAGCTTTTTACTGTCTCCACAGTTTTGCTTTTTTTAGAATGTCACAGAGTTAGAATCATACAGTATATGGCTTTTTCATATCAGCTTCTTTTTTCAGTTAGCAATAGCAAACTGAAATAGCAAAGACACTTCAGTTTCCTCCATGTCTTTTTGTGCCTTGATAATTCATTTCTTTAAACCACTGAATAAAGTTCCATTGTATGAATACACAGCAGTTTATCCATATACCTACTGAAGGAAATCTTGGTGGCTTACAAGTTTGAGTAATCATGAATAAAGCTGCTATAAACATCCGTGTACAGGCTTTGCGTGAACATAAGTTTTCAACTCATTCGAGTTAATAACAAGGAATGTGAGTGCTGGATTGTATGATAAGAATATGTTTACTTTTATAAAAAACTGCCAACCTGCCTTCCAAGTGGCTGCACCATTTTGCAATGTATGAGTGTTCCTGTTGCTCCACATCCTTACAGTCATGTGGTGTTGTCTGTGTTCTGGATTTTGGCCACTCTGATAGGTGTGTAGTGGTATCTCATTGTTCTGTTCATTTGCATTTTCCTAATGACATATGATTGAACATATTTTTATATGCCACTGGTATAGTTTCTTTGGCAAGTGTCTGTTCAGATCTTTAGCCCATTTTTTAATTGAGTTGTTTCTTAATTTTGAGTTTTAAGAATTCTTTGCAAATTTTGAATGCTGGTCCTTTATCAGATATGTGTTTTGCAAAGATTTTCTCCAGACTGTGGCCTATCTTTTCATTCTCTTAACAAAGTCTTTTGCTTGGTTTGAAAGCTTTTCTAGTTTTTCTGTTATTAGTATTATCATATATCTTTATTTACCCTTTTACTTTTTAATTATATTTTATTGATTATACTATTACAGTTTTCCCAATGTTTCCCCTTTTGCTCTAGGTAGAGCAATCTTGGCTGTAGGCCCCTGCTTTTCATCACCTGAATATTCCTTGCCAGTCCCTTCTAGCCTGAAAAGTGTCTTTTGAGAAACCACTCGACAGTCTTATACAACTCCTCTCTAGCTAATTAACTTCTTTTCTCTTGCTGTTTTTAAGATTTTCCCTTTAGAAGGAGCTCCTACCCTTTGTGACAGCATGGATGGAACTGGAAAGCATTATTCTAAGTGAAATAAGCCAGATGGTGAAAGACAAATACCATATGATCTCACCTTTAACAGGAACCTAATCAACAAAATACACAAACAAGAAAAATATAACTAAAGACACTGAAATTGAGAACAGGCTGACAGTGACCAGAGGGGAGAAGGGAGGGAATTTCAGGGGAAAAGGAGAAGGATTTGCAGGAACAAGTATAAAGGACACCTGGACAAAAACAAGGTGGGGGTGGAAATGGGAGGGAGGTGGGGAAGGCTGGGGTGTGGGCTGGGATAGGGGTAAAAGGCAGAAAACTGTACTTGAACAACAATTAGAATAAAAAAATTTTTTTAAGACTTTCTCTTTAACTTTTGGCATTTTAATTATGACATGTTTTGAAGTGGGCTTCTTTGTGTCTTGTTTGGGACTCTGTGCTTCCTGGACTTGCATGTCTATTTCCTTCACCAAATTAGGGAAGTTTTCTTTCATTACATTTTCAAACAGATTTCCAATTTCTTCTTCTTTCTCTTCTCCTTCTGGCACCCCTATGATTCAAATATTGAAATGCTTGAAGTGCCCCCAGAGACTGCTTACACTATCCTCATTTTTTTTGGATTCTTTTCCTTCTTGTTGTTCTGATTGTTTGTTTTTGCTTCCTTATGTTCCAAATCATTGATTTGATTCCTGGCTTCATTCACTCCACTGTTGTTTCCCTGTAAATTATCCTTTATTTCAATCAGTATATCCTTCATTTCTGACTGGATCTTTTTTTATGCTGTTAAGGTCCTCACTAAGTTCCTTGAGCATCCTTATAACCAGTGTTTTGACCTCTGCATCTGATATATTGCCTATTTTCTTTTTGTTCAGTTCTTTCTCTGGAGTTTTAATCTTTTTTTTTCATTTGGGCCATGTTTCTTTGTCTTATTTTGGCAGTCTCCCTGTGTTTGTTTCTATGTGTTAGGTAGAACTGCTATCACTCCCTGTTTTGGTATGTGGCCTAATGTACCAGGTGTCCTATAAGGTCCAGTGGCACAGCCTCCCCTATCACCCAAGCTGGGTATTTGAGGTGCACCCTTCATGTGGGCTGAGTACACTCTCCTCTTGTAGTTGAGTCTTGGTTGCTGTTGGCAGATCAATGGAAGGGATTTACCCAGGCCAGCCAGATGCAAGGATTGGCTGTGACCACTGACCACCAATCTCTACCCTCCATAGAGGATCAGCTGTGCAAGGCCAGGCAGGGTGGTGGTGCTCTGATGTGGTCTGTAGCTGTCCACTGAGTGTGCTGGCCTTGGGGTTTCCCAGGTGGTGAGGCCAAGGTCAGCCCCAACCTGTGTTTTGCCTTGGGCCAGCCTTCCTAAGCTATAAAATAATCTGAGATCGCTGCTACTTATGTTGGGCTTGGAGATTCCCAGGCATAACCAAGCTGTGAATCTAGACTGACCCTGCTAGTTCCATGCCCAGGGCCACTTAGCAAGAGGAACAGGGGCTGGGTGCTCACTGAGGCCAGTTGTTGCTTGTTTGAAAGGATTTAGGCAGTTGTGAAGCTTGAGCCAAGACCAGCCATTCATATAGAAAAGCTACTGTTAACAGCTGTAAGTTGGGTGGGATGGAAGTTCAGGGGATCTCCAGGGTGGGGCAAACATCACCAGGTTGATGGTGTCTCAGATATGGCACCAGCCTGCAGGCTCTGTGGCTCTGCCAGCCTTTCTGTCTAACAGAAAGCTGTCCCCGAGTTCTTGCCTTGATGTCAGCCACTTAAGTTCCTCCCTGTATGCCACTGGTGCCTTTCAAGCTGCTACCTTAGTGGTTCTGGAGCTCAGAGGGAGTCTGAGTAAGTTTGTGTGTGGATTCTTTAAGAGGAACTGCTTGGGACTCTAGAAGTTTCTTCCACCAACTCAATCCCTGCTGGTTTTTGCAGCCAGAAGTTATGGGGACTTATCTTCCTGGCACTGGCACCCTGGACTGGGGGCCTAGTATGGTGCTGGGACTCCTCCCTCCCAAATTTTTATCTACCACATGTGGATGTGGGACCAGCCCATACCTCATCTCTTCCCCTCCTACCAGTCTGGATGGATGTAGTTTCTGTAATTTTGTAGTTGTCGGACTTCCATTCAACTTGATATCTACCAGTTCTGAGTGATGGTTATTCTATAATTTAGTTGGAATTTTGATGTGGTTGTGCACAGTGGTAAGCTATATTTACCTATTCTTAACTGTAAGTCTTGACACCCCTTTACTTTTAATCTATATGTGTTTTTATATTTAAAGTGGGTTTCTTTCCCACTAATTATGGGATTGCTTAATAGAGGAGCATACTACTACTGAAAAATAAATTCTATGTTGCACAGGAGAAAAGATAAGTAGGGGAGACACTGTATTAATTCACATAACCTTTAGCTTTACTATTAATTATTTGCAGGAGACCAGACCATGCGCGGGTGGGGGCGAGGGAGGACTAGGGGGATTTAAACCACTCTCCTGCAAGTTCTAATATTTTGTGATTTTGAAAGAAGTTTTTCAAAGCCTGAGTATCACAAGAATTACTTTTTCAGTCCCACATTTGTCCTTTCTAGCTGGCTTCCTAGGTCTGTATCTAACAAGTTATAGAGGTTACTGCACAGCTCTTGATCCTCTCACGGAGAAAAACACTAAATAAGATAGAAGAGAAATGCATACAAAAATGTGAGTTCCACATATTTAACACTGCTCTATAGCTTTCACTTGTGGTAGTGATAGCATGTTTCCTTGTGAGAAGCCTTAGCTGGCAACAGATACCATTTCAAAAGAAATAAATAGAAAAGTAAATTATATTTGCTGCTTTAAGTTTAGGCTGAAATCAGGTTCTAATTTTTGGAGTGAGATATAATTAAATCCATTATAAGTACATCCTTCATTGTAGAAATACCTAGAATACAGAGCTAGAGAAGAAAGGAGAACTTATCTACGTTGTTCGTGAAGTTTCAAAAATCCAAGAAAAAAAGTTTTTGAATACTGGCTGAAGTGAGCAATGCATCATTCTTGTGTCCAGGACCACTTGCAGCTTTCTTTTTATTAAAAGAATTTTTAATTGATTTGAGAGAGAGGTAGGGAGGGAGAAAGACAGGGGAGAGAGAAAGAGAGAGAGAGAGAGACATTTATTTGTTATTCCATTTATTCATGCACCCATTGGTTGCTTCTTGTACGTGCCCTGACCAGGAATGAAACCTGCACAGGAATGGAACCTGCAGCCTTGGTGTATCAGGATGACACTCTAACCAACTGAGCTACATGGCCAGCATCACTTTCAGGTTTCTTATAAGATTAATTAGAAAGTTTTAATTAATTAAAAGCCCAATATCATTTCACCTGTTATTATGGTCCTATAGAAACATTTACAATTAAGATATAAGCAAAAGTCTCACAGGACGTAAAACTGATGATATCAGTAACATGACTCACAGGCTGCAGGTCCAGCCCTCTACAGGTCCCTTTTCCTTTGCACACAGTTTTAACCGTTAACCTGCAGCAACTAGATACAGCTGACAGGAGGACAATGGGTAAGTACTGATAACTAAGAAGTGACAAACGAAATAACTGAAGACACAGAAATTACAAAAGGCAGACAGGAAGCCTTAAATTCTTTAAGAAAGAGACAGTTCTATATCCTATGCAAAAAAGACAGGCATTTCTCTTTATAATGCATAATTACTTTTTCATGAAATAAAATTTCAAATTATGATCAGTAATTTATTTAAGAAGGTAAAAAGGTATGTGATCACCAAGTTATTAAGATTTGATCCTTAATAGGACAAATCTATCCAGAAACTTGACTCCAGAATGACAGATTCCCTCAAAGGTTTCAGTCAAGCTTGTATAAGTTATGTGAGAAACTGTCAGAAACGTTATGGGGCCAATCTGAATTTAGCTTGATCTTATGGAGAATATTAAACTCTTTCTAAATGAGCCCTGGTTGGTGTGGCTCAGTGGATTGGGCACCAGCCTTTGAGTCAAAAGGTTGCTGGTTTGATTCCTAGCCAGGGCACTTGCCTGGGTTATAGGCCAGGTCTCCAATTGTGGGATGTGCAACAAGCAACTGATCAATGTTTCTCTCCCTCTCTTTCTCCCTCCTTTCCCCTCTAAAAGTAAATAAATAAAATCTCTTTGAAAAATGATTTTTGTGCTAAAAGTGTTAGTGGCCACATTCTGAGACATTCTGTGCCTTGTTATTTGTGGCAGGCAGCCTCTGTCTGAGATTGAGTCCCTATGATCCTTTGCCTCTGAAATTCCTCACTTTGTGTAATCCCCTTCCTTTAAGTATGAGCTAGGTCTAGTGACTTGCTTCTAAGAACTGGAATATGACAAAAATAATGGGATGTTACTTCTTTTTTTAACAGTGTAGAGGCCTTTTTTTAACTTAAAAAAAAACCCTTTACTTATTTTAGAGAGGTGGGAAGGGAGGGAGGGAGGGAGAAAGAGAAGCAGAGCATTGATGTACAAGAGATACATGGATCGGTTCCCTCTTGCACGCCCCCACCTGGGGGCCTGGCCTGCAACCTAAGCATGTGCTCTAACTGAGAATCCAACCAGCAACCTTTCATTTCGAAGGGTGATGCTCCATCCACTGAGCCACACCAACCACAGCTATTTTTAAAATTTTTTCACTGAATTTATTGCAGTGACATTGTTTAATAAAATTATAATATATCATCTGTACATTGTATTGTGTGTTTATCATCAAAGACAAGCGTCTTCCCATCACCAATTATCCCCCTTTTCCCTCCTCTCCTCTCCCCACCCCAATGTCACATCACCTTCTCTGCTTCTAACTCTCCTGCCTCCCTCTATGGAGATCCTTGTGATTACAATGGGCCCGCCCAGATAATACCAATTAATTTTAAATTCCTTAATCACATCTACATGTATACAGCAAATTCAGACTCCAGGGATTAGGGCATGGAGATCTTTAGGGGGACATCTGCCACATGTTAGTAATAGATAATGCATTATACTTAGATAACTCATGCATTACACTTAGATTTTTTACAGTTTACAAATAGGAACACAGGGATGAACAAAGTGCTATAGAAACGACAGATGTGTAGGCTTTACACACATACAAAATCTCTACATGTGTCTTTAAATTTTAAAACAATGGGTGATGTAGGGGGATGTTCTTATTCTTAGATATGTGTGCTGAAGAAACATAATATTTACAACTTCCAAGTAATTCAACAGCAGCAGCAGCAAAATATCTGGGTATACATGTACATACAAATGAAGCAATGAAGCAAATATGGCAATATTTTAACTAATGAATAGTGTTAAAGTATACAGCTGTTCTTCAGATTTTTCTACAAGTATGAAAAAGTTGGGGAAAAATCAGGGACATCAAAACATTTTTCAACACTAGCAATATATTAACCTTACGAAGCTCACTGGAGTATAAGAACTATATAATTTGTGAATAGTGAAAGTTAGGATTAAAGTCAGGGGTTACCTACTCTGTAAAAGGCCAGAGAGTAAATATTTTAGGCTTTGTGGACCCTACAGGTACTTTTCCAATACTCAACTCTGCTATTACAGTAAGAAAGCAGACACAGCCAAAATGTAAATAAATCAGCATAGTATGTTCTAATAAAACTTTATTTCCAAAAACAGGTGGCGGGCCAGATTTGGCCTGTAGGGTATAAGTGCCAATCCTTGACTTAATGTGTTAAGCATCCATATATATACATATAGATAGATTTCAACAGTTAAAAGATTAGTCTCACAACCCCTCTCTTTATTCTTCTTTCCAATTGTACTCAAGCACACAAAAGTGGATTAATCATAATCCTTACTTCAGACAAACTTTCATCATTGACCCATGCTTGGCCTGCTGTTATTTATTTTGTAATGTAATTCGATATTTTTAATAATGTGTTAACCATTCCCCTTTAAGAAGTTATGACTTGATAGTTACACATGCAGAGGAAACACAACACCAGCTAGATATGATAATACAGGAAGGAATCTAGATTTTGAAATTTACATCTTGAGTCCCACTGGGCTCCTGTGGCCCACTAGAGACTCATTATCTCCACAGAGCAAACATGAAACAGCTGGTAACATGTATGTTTACAGATTCTCGTTTGTCTAAAAATATTTTGGCAGCTTTGCAAATCTCCAACCGGGCTCTTGGAGAGTTCGACAGTCTTGTGCTGTCCAGAAACAACAGGATAAATGTTATATTCCCTATATTAAGAAAAAAATATTAGCTCAGAGGCATAGCATTCTACTGAAACAATGTTTTTAAGAAATGTTTCAGTGTGTTGACTTTTGGGTGAAGTTTGAAGTTGGACATGGTGGACTGGAATGTGAGTTGAATTGGGAATGTGTAGTAGCTGTGAACGAGAAACAGTTAATTGGAAATCTATCTTCACCATACTTCTTAAGGGGAAGGACAGAGAATTAATCATCCTTATATCTTGGATGCAGAAATGAGTAGACAGTGGTCTGAAAACAATAAATAAATGAATGCGATCCTTTCATAATGGTCTCCATTTTCACAGCTCAAGGCCTGAGAATAGTTTCTAATGAGCACAGAAAAGCAGAAAAAGTGACTCTGTTGCCACTTCCCTGATTTAAAGCTGCAGAACCTTCAGGGCTACATACGACATTATTTATAGAACAGTGTCCCTCATTCTATCATTCTTTTAAGTCCTACTCTTGGATATAAAAGAACTCAATAATTTTTAACTATTTGATAAAAAACATTATATAGCTTAAAAATTATTCTTTTGCTTAACTACATTTTGAAATGTTCATGAAGGAACCAATGAAAAGCAAAAAAATCTATCATGATCTTTCTTTCCTGCCTGGAAGACCATTCTAGGAGAATCATATTGCAGATATAAATGCTCTGCCTTGTCTCTCTTTCTTTTATTTATTTTCTTTCTTTTTAAAAAGTGGACATGATGAGAAAAGGAAACCTGGGCTGGGACTACCGTATTCCCTATAGAAAAGAAGGTCTTAAAGAGAAAAGGAGATTAAGGAAAAGGAAAGATTTCACACTTTCACTTTGTTATGATGTTCAATTAAACTAGATTGAAGACTTTGTAGAAATTGATTTCCAATAGGAAATCAATATTGAAGCATGAAGATAAGGTTCAAGGTTTCCTTAAAGCAGAAAGTAAAGGCTGATTTAAGAAAGAGATTGATAACCGCTGAGTTCAATTAAAAGGAGACTTTCAGTCTGACAGTATTTAGAGGGGAGAGGAGAGGGAATTTCAGGAGAATTTCAGGGGAAAAGGGGAAGGGTTTACAGGAAGAAGTATAAAGGACACATGGATAAAAACTAGGGGAGGGTGGAAATGGGAGGGAGGATGGGAGGGCTGGGTGGGTGGGTTGGGATGGTTGTAAAAGGTAGAAAATTGTACTGCAACAACAATTAAAATAAAAAATATTTTTTTAAAAAAGGAGACTTTCAAGCTGTGTGTGTGTGTGTGTGTGTGTGTGTGTGTGCAGGCATTTTTTGTTTTTTGCCCCCCCTACAGATCTCCATGTAGTGATTATTGGTACTCTTTTGGCTTCACAGGATTAAAATCTCCTTCCTGTATTTGAGAAATTCCTTACCTCAAGAGTCTTGTGTTTTATATAAATATGTCTTATTTACAACAAATCTTGTTTCCTATGTAAAAGCTGAAAATAACTTGCACATGCTTCATATCTCCTTCTGAATAATAATATTTGTAAAGGTGATTGTTTCCTTATTTTTTTAAATTCAGTGATACATGTTTGGTCAAATTTCCATCGAGTGTTGACTCCCTTCTGATTACTCATTTTTGAAAGAGAAAAGTTGTTTACATTTCAAATATTTATACTTAATATATAGGATATGAAAATGATATCATATATCACATTGAGGAAGGGCCCTGGGCTACATTCCAAGTTAGCAGGAATTCTCTTTATGACACAATTTATATATGAGAATTGGGTTTTTTACTTTACTTCTCCACCACTAACCAAGATCCGCAGTGTAGGGCTGCTTTCATTGCTGAATCTCTCCTTCAACCTACTTTTTACCACAGACAGCACAGTACGAATATGGTTTATGGTCTGTGTTCCCCATGCTTTGTGGCTTCTTGATATTTCATGTCAAACCCTGTCTAGGGATCTACTGGTTCTTAACTGCACATTGTTTTATTACAGACAGGAGGCTGTTGGTACCGCTCTCAGGTCTGGCCAATTCCGTAGAAAGCTGGGTTCTTGCCTGAAGTGTCTGAGTTACTGTCCTCCTCACCTTTGACCTTCCCTGCATTTGTTGACCATTCCTCGATGTTTTCTCTCAATGAGTCTCTCTCATTTTTGTTTGATCTTCACTGCATTTGTCCCCTCTTTCTCAGTGCCTGATTTCGGAGCACAGATTTCTCCAAGTGTCAAAAATAGAATTTATGGCTCTACTTTTTTGTCATGGTTATTGTTTTTAGATGATTTCTAAGATGAGGAAAAATAGCTGTCTTTAGTCCAACATTTAAAACCTGAAGTCCCACCCTGGCTGGTGTAGGTCAGCTGGCTGGAGAGTTATCCCATAAACTGGAAGGCTGCAGGTTCAATTTCTTATCAGGGCACATACCCATGTAGTGAGTTCAGTCCCTGGTCCAGGAGCATACAAGAGGCAACCAACTGACGTGTCCCTCTAGCATCAATGTCTAGCATCCAGTGGTCACAGCCAGTTCCATCAGCTGTCTGGACTGGTAAATACCTCCTAGTGACCTGCTTATAGCAATCAAGACTCAACTAGAAGAGGAGGGAGTATGGAGGGTGCACCTTCAATACAGCTTAAGTAATACAGGAGGCTGTACCACTGGACCCTACAGGACACCTACTACATAAGGACATGGACCAAGACATGTAGTCAAAGCAACTCCACCTAATACAATAAAACAAACATAGGGAGGCTGCCAAAGTTAGGAGACAAAGATATATGGCCCAAATGAAAGAATAGAAGAAAACTCCAGAAAAAGAACTAAACAAAATGGGGATAAGCAATCTATCAGATGCAGAGGTCAAAACACTGGTTACAAGGATGCTCAAGGAATTCAGTGGGCACATCAATATCATTAAAAGTGATCCAATCAGAAATGAAGGAGACAGTAATTGAAATAAAGAACAATTTTCATGGAATCAACAACAGAGTGGATAAAGCTGAGAATCACATCAATGATTTGGAACATAAGGAAGAAAAAGACATCTGATCAGAACAGGAAAAAGAAAAAAGAACCCCAAAATATAAGAGTAGTGTGAGGAGCTTCTGGAATAAGTTCAAGCATTCCAACATTCACATCATAGCTATGCCAGAAGAAGAAGAGAAAGATCAAGAAATTAGAAACCTATTTGAAAAAATGATTAAAAAAAAAAAACTTCCCTAGTTTGGTGAAGGAAACAGACATACAAGACCAGGAACAAGACCTGTACCAGGAAGTACAGAGTCTCAAACAAGATGGACAGTTAGAGGACAACACTAAGACACATCATAATTAAAATGGTAAAGGGTAAAGATAAAGATAGGATCTTAAAAGCAGCAAGAGAAAAGCAGGTAATTACCTATAAAGGAGTTCCCATAAGACTGTCAGCTGATTTATCAAAAGAAACTTTGCAGGCTAGCAGGGATTGGCAAGAAGCATTCAAACTAATGAAAAGCAAGGACCTCCAACCTAGATTACTCTATCCAGCAAAGCTATCATTTAGACTTGCAGGGCAGATGAAGTGTTTCCCAAACAAGGTAAAGCTAAAGAGTTCATCATCACCCAACCATTATTATATAAAATGTTAAAGGGACTTATTTAAGAAAAAGAAGATCAAAACTATGAACATTAAATGGCAATAAATACTTAACTATCAACAATTGAACCTATAAAACAAAGTAAGCAAAGAAGCAGAACAGAAACAGAATCATAGGTTGGAGAACATTGGGATGGTGGCCAGTGGGGCAGTCTAGGGGAATAGGGGAAAAGGGGAAAGAAAGTATTAAAAAGTACAAATTGGTAGTTACAGAATAGGCAGGGGGTGTTAAGAGCAAGTATAGGAAATGAAGTTGCCAAAGAACTTATATTTTTGTTCATGTCCCATGGACGTGTACAAAGAAGGGAGAATTGCCAGAGGGAGTGGAGGGTACTGCGTGGAGGGGGGCAAAGGTGGAAAAACTGGGGCAAGTGTAATAGCATAATCAATAAAAAACTTTAAAAAATAAATGGTGATAAATCTATTTAAATAATGCCTTTAAAGGTTATAATCCATCTGCAGCACAGAAAGTTTGCTGAAGATAATTTGCCAAGTGATTCTAACAAATAAGAGTTCTGAGATCTCCTTTGTGACCTGGCACAAAATATAAATGTAGGTTAACTAGAAATTCAGGTAACAAAAAAGGAGTTCCAAGCAGAGATAAACTGTGCTGCAAATGTAAAAAAAGAAGAGAGAAAGAGAAATAATTAATTAATTATAAGGTCATTAGTCATTAAGGTCTACTTAATGGCAATTATCTTTCCTTATTAGAGCAACAATATTATACTTACAATTGTACATTATTTTATAATTTAAGAGTTTAACTGAAATTATCTGTAATAAAGAGTTATATTTTTGACATGCAAACACAGAAGATAAATTATTCAAGTAATTTAATTAAATCACTCACTTGACAATGAAGACATCTCCTGATGTGAAACACCCACTGTTCAGACTTACAGGTCTCAATGAATATGTAAAGGAGTCATCTCCAATTCAAATTATGAGGAAATTTATTCTAGTCCCGGCCAAATGCTAGCTTCGTACCAGGACAGAGAAAATGATCTTGCACCAGAAAGTGTGCTCAGGTAAAAAGAAAGAAGTATAACTAATAAGCTAAAAAATGAGAGAAAATGAAATAATATAAAATGTTTAGTTAAAACCATACAAGGCAGAAAAAGAGTGGCAAATAGAAATAAAAATGGGCTACAAACAGAAAACAATAGCAAATATGTTAGATATTAACCCGAGTATATCAAAAGTTGCTTTGAACATCAATAGTCAAAATGGTCTAAAACAGAGAATGGACAAAAAACAGGACCCAACTCTATGTTGTGTCCAAAACACCATTTTATAAAAGCACATATAAATTAAAAGTAAATGGAAAAAATATTCTATACTAATACTAATCAAAAGAAAGCAAGTGTAGCTAGTTATATTAATATCAGACAGAGCACACTGCAAAGCAAGTGAAGAAAGCAGGGATAAATAAGAGTAACACATAATGAAAAGGGAGTCAATTCCCCAAGAAGGAATAATAATCCTTAATGTGTATATGCCTGACAACACAATGTTAACCTACATGAAGCAAAAATTGCGAGAAGAAAGAGATGCATCTGCTACCACAGCTGAAAACTTCAGACCCTTCTAGCAGAAATGGACAGATGCAACAGGCCAAAAATCAGTAAGACCACAGTTGAACTCAACATCATCAATTAACTGGATATAACTGACACCTAAAGACTACTTCATCCAGCAATAGCAGAACACACTTCTCAAGCTCACCTTTAACATTCGCCAAGATAGATCACACCTTATTAACAGAAAGAAATACAACTAACAGAAAAGCCCCATCAGTTTTTAACTAGGTCTGAATTTTAAAAAGCACACCAACACAGAGTGAGGAAAGCAACAAGGCAGAGTTAGGAAGGTGTCCACTTAAGAGTGTGGGTAGTTGGGATGTTGTAACCCTAGCAGGGTGAAGAGGTCTTTCAAGCAGGAGCAAAGGAACAATCTGGCACAAAGTGATGCATTCTGAGTGAGTGTGAGCAGAGTGCCCACGTGAGGGAGTGCACTGGCACGGAGTCAGAGACTGGGTAAGGTGACAAGTCACTTTGGAGAGGCCCAACATAGTATATCAGGGCCAGGGAGGGATGAGTAGAGCATTTCCAAAAGGAAGAAGGCAGCAGAGATGATAGATTCATTACATGTGGGGAGACTGACCAAATAAATAAATGCATTAAAGATAATGGGAGCTAGAGAGGTAGGCTGGGTGGAGGGGGGCAAAAGGGGAAAAAGTTGGTACAACTGTAATAGAGTAAACAATAAAAAAAGAAAAGAAAAAAATACTGGGAGATACCACCTCACACCTGTCAGAATAATTATTATCAAATAAGGAAAAAAAATTGCAAGTGTTGAAGAGAATGTGGAGGAAAGCAATCCTCATAGTTTGCTGGTGGGAATATAAACTGAAACAGCCACTATGGAAAAAAGTATAGAGGTTCCTCAAAAACTAAAAAAAATAAAGCTGTTACACTGGATGGTGTGGTTCCATTGGTTGGAGCATCATCCTGTACACCAAAAGGTTGTGGGTTTGATTCTTGGTCAGGACACACACCTGGGTTGTGGGTTCAATCACTAGTCAGGGTATATATGGGAGGCAACCGAATGATGTTTCTTTCTCACATAGATGTTTCTTTCTCTCTCCTCCCCCTCTCTCACTCACTCTCTCTCTCCCTTTCTCTTTCTCTAAAAGCAATGAAAAAATATCGTCGGGTGAGGATTAAAAAAAATTTTTTTAAATAGAGCCTAGCATATGACCCAGCAATCCCTCTTTTGGATACCTGAAAAACTTGAAAACATTTATTCATACAGATATGTACCCCTATGTTCATTGCAGTATTATCCACAGTTGCTTAAGTATGAAAACAATCTAAGTGTCCTTTGATGAATGATTAGATAAAGAAGATGTGGTACGTGTATATACAATGGAATACTACTTGGCTATAAGAAAGGATGAAATACTGTCATTTGTGACAACATGGATGGATCTTGAGAGTATCATGCTAAGTGAAACAAGGCAGACTTAAAAAGAAAAGAACTATATTATTTCACTCATATGTGGAATATAAAACAGAAAGTGACAGACTAACAGACAGAACAAACTCATAACCTGAGGTCACCAGAGGGAAAGCGGGTGGGAGGAGGTTGAAGAGGGCAAAGGCGGTCAAATACACGGTGACAGAAGGAGACTAGACTCAGGGTGGTGAGCATACAATGCAATATGCAGATGACATCTCCTCGAAACTTATATAAAGTTATTAAACAATGTAACCCCAATAAATTTCATTAAAAATTAGATTTTAGGACCCACCAAAGAACAGATAAACACCCCAGGCTTTTGGTTAGGATTCCAAAGGAGTATGTGCTGAAGTAAAAATAAACTGAAAACAGACAAGCCTTCACAGGGACTTCAAAAGAGCTTTAAATCACCATATTTCCACACTGGCTTAAGGGGCTCAGTACCCTTAGCCTAACTTAGCCTAACTGCCTACCAGAAACACAAGTAAATCTTCCCTAAAGGAAGATATCATCTAAAACTTCAAATTGGCTCTATAGATTTTCAAATAATACGTCCAGTATTACTTTTTAAATACACAAGTATAGATGAGTGATATAACTAAATGCCAAGAGGAAAATTGCAGGCAAAAGAAACAGTCTCTTAGAAGACCCAATAAATTAAATAAAAACAAACTAATTCAAATAAAAGAAAATGTCAGACTGGATTAAAAATAAAATCTTAAGTATGAAAGAAGAGTAAAAGGATCAAACACAACATACCATGCAAAACAATGCTGATGCATCTGGTTCATTATCAGACAGAATAGCTCTTAAGGCAAGATGAGTATTTATGAATAAAAAGAGACATTTCAAAATGATAATGGGTTAAGTTCAGCGGAAAGATGTAACAATTCTTAATTTGAATATTTTTAAGTATTCTACACTCAAAATATCTAAAGCAAAGACTGACAGACCTAAAAGGAGATAAACAACACCACAGTGATAGTCAGCAATCTGACTCACTTGTCTAATTAAGTGATAGACCAAGGTGACAATAAAATTGGTAAGCTTATTGAAGATTATTATACACAGTTAACTACCTTTACCTAATACAATATAACAGTTGTAAGCAAAAAACTGCAGAATAAATATCCCTTTAAAGTGAATGATCCCTGGCTGGTGTGGCTCAGTGAATTGCGTACTGGCCTGGGAACCAATAGGTCACCAGTTCGATTCCCAGTCAGGGCACATGCCTGGGTTGCAGGCCAGATCCCCCATATAGGGTGCACGAGAGGCAACCACATATTGATCTTTTCCCTCCCTTTCCCTCTGTCTAAAAAAATAAATAAATAAAATCTTAAAAAAATAAAGTGAAAATTTCTTTCTGAAACTTAGAATTTTAATTAATTTTATTGATAATTTCTTTCTGAAATTACCATATTTTGCCATGTATAATGCATCCCTTTTGCCCAAGTTTTTGAGGGAAAAATTAGGATGCACATTATACATGGGTAGTACCTGAAATACCTTGCATCTGTTCTTGTGTTTTGTAATTTTTTGTTACATGAAATTTCTTGTATCATAATATGTTCAAAGTAAATGCTAAAATTCCTTTGTAATATAAAAAACTATCTAAATATAAATAACTAATAAATAATTGAATTAAAACATTAAAGTGAAAGATTTTTTTTTTCCTGAAAGTTGGGGCCAAAAACATGGGTGCACATTTTACATGGGAGCCCATCATACACAGCAAAATATGGTGACAATTTCTTCAGTCAAAAGCAGGTGTTAATAAATTTCTAAAACCTAAAAAAAATAGTGAAAGATTCTCTGGTTATATTGGTATTATGGTAGAAATTAATTACAAGAACATAACCAGAACATTCCTAAATGCTTGGAAATTAAAGAATAAACTTCTAAATAGTCCATGAGACAAACACAATCAAAATGAAAATTACCAAATATTTTAAACTAAATAATAAAAAATTACTACATATAAAAACATCTAGGATGCTGATACAGCCTTGCTGAAAGAGAACTTTGTAGCCTTAAATGAATTTTTAAGAACAAAATAAAGGCAATACCAATAATCTAAGTAAGCATCCAGTGGTGGAAGTTAGACTAAGATAGCATATTAAACCCAAAAACATAAAAAAGAGAAAATAAAGATAAAAGCAGAAATCAATCAAATAGAAAATTAGCACAGATACAATAGATAAAAACTAGCAAAGCTGAAAGAGGATTTTAAAAATCTAAAAAACTATACAGTGGAATTTTCCAGAGGCTACATCATGTATGATATCTGAAGATATTGAATACAGGAGATAAAAGAATCCAGCTGTCCTCCACTAAATCAGACATTAAAGGGATTTGCAAACATGTAAAATAAGGTCAATTTTTTTCACTAAACTTTCTTCTTCTCTTTGAATTATGCTGTATTAGTTTCCTATTCCTGCAAAACAAGTCACCACAATCTTGGTGGCTTAAATAGAACATACATTTCTTATCTTACAGTTTAAAAAAAACCTAAAAAATTTCATAGGCAAAACTGGAAAAAAAATAATCAATTATATAAATGAAACAGAAATCATCATTATAGGCACAATTTTGTTCATCATCCTAAATAACCTATTTTAGTTTTGCTGATTCTATTTTTTTGATTCTCTATTTCATTAATTCGTGCTCTAATCTTTTAAATTTCCTTTGTTGTGGTGGCCTTGCATATAGTTTTCTGTTCTTTTCCAAGTTCCTCACGGTGTTAAGTTTCAGATCTTTCATTTTTAACATAGGGACATACAGATAAATTTCCCTGTCAGTACAGCTTTTGCTGAATCCTATATGTTTTGGTACGTTTGTTTTCGTTTTTATTCATCTCAAAGTATTTTCTAATTTCCTAACAATTTATTTGGTTAAGAGTGTAATGTTTAATTTTCACATATTTGAAAAATATCCAGTTTTCCTTCTGTTATTAATTACTAGTCTCATCCTGTTGTGGTTAGATAAAGTACTTTTTTTAAAATTTATTTTTTTATTTTAATTGTTGTTCAAGTACAGTTTTCTACCTTTTACTCCCATCCCAGCCCACCCCCTCCAGCCCTCCCCACCACCCTCCCATTTCCACCCCCACCTTGTTTTTGTCCATGTGTTCTTTATACTTGTTCCTGCAAATCCTTCCCTTTTCCCCTGAAATTCCCTCCCTTCTCCCCTCTGGTCACTGTCAGCCTGTTTTCTATTTCAGTGTCTTTGGTTATATTTTTCTTGTTTGTGTGTTTTGTTGATTAGGCTCCTGTTAAAGGTGAGATCATATGGTATTTGTCTTTCACCACCCAACTTATTTCACTTAGCATAATGCTCTCCAGTTCCATCCATGCTGTTGCAAAGGGTAGGAGCTCCTTTCTTTCTGCTGCATAGAATTCCACTGTGTAAATGTACCATAGTTTTTTGATCCACTCATTTACTGATGGGCACCTGGGCTGCTTCCAACACTTGGCTATTGTAAATTGTGCTGCTATGAACATTGGGGTGCATAGGTTCTTTTGGATTGGTGTTTCAGGGTTTTTAGGATATAATCCTAGCAGAGGAATTGCTGGGTCAAAAAGCAGGTCCATTTTTAGTTTTCTGAGAAAATTCCATACTGTTTTCCATAATGGTTGTACCAATCTGCAATCCCACCAACAGTGCACTAGGGTTCCCTTTTCTCCACAACCTCTCCAACACTTGTTTGTTGCTTTGTTTATGATGGCCATTCTGACCAGTGTGAAGTGGTATCTCATTGTGGTTTTAATTTGCATCTCTCTGACAGCTAGTGATACTAAGCATCTTTTCATGTGTCTCTGGATCCTCTGTATGTCCTCCTTGGACAAGTGTCTGTTCAAGTCGTTTTCCCATTTTTTAATTGGGTTGCTTGTCTTCTTAGAGTGGAGTCATGTAAGTTCGTTATATATTTTGGAGATTAAACCCTTGTCTGAGGTATCATTGGCAAATATGTTTTCCCATACAGTTGGTTAAAGAACATAGTTTGTATGATTTAAATTATTTTAAATGTACTGAATTATTTTATTGCCTAACATATTGTCTGTGGTAAAAAATGTTCCATGTATACTTGAGAAGAACCTGCTGTTACTGGACGGAGTGCTCTGGGTACACTACTAGGTCTCAGGAGTTTGCAGTGTTGTTTAGGTCCTGTATTTCCATATTGATCTGTCCAGTTGTTCTATTTGAAATTAAAATTCTGTCCATGTGTGCTCCATATATTTTGGGAATCTGTTGTTTGATGTATATACATTTATACTTGTTATATCTTCTTGATGAACTAACCATTTTATCAATATATAATATTCTCTTTTGTCACTAGTGACAATTTTTTACTTAAAATCTATTTTGTCTGATAGTAGTACAGCAACCGTACCTCTTTTTAGGTTAATATTTGCATAAAATATATTTTCCATCTTTTTGCCTTCAATTTATTTGCGTCTTTGGATCTAAAGTGAGTCTCTTGTAAGCAGTAAATAGTCGAACCATGTTTTTCAATCCACTGTCACACTGTCTGTCTTTTAATTGATGATTTTAATCCATTCATATTTTAAGTTACTACTGACACTACAGGGCTTAATTCTGCCATTTTTCTACTTGTTTTCTATATGTTCTATGAAAGTGGAGGCAATACTACTGAACTTATAGAAATTACAGGTATTATAAGGAAATAATAACAACTATCTGTCCCAAAATAATGTAGATAAAATGGAAACATTCCTAGAAAAACACACGATAAATTACCAAATCTGACTCATAAAAAATACAAAATCTCAAGTGACATGTAACAAGAAAATGAGTTAGTAATAATCTCCCAAGAGAAAAGCCAAGACCAGATGTCTACACTAATAAATTCTAAGAAACATTTAGAGAAGAATTAATGATCCTACTCAAACTCTCCTAAGAAACAGAAAGGACAGCATTACCAAAGATAGACAAAAGTGCCAGAAGTAAAAGTAAAAAACAATATTACTTATGAATATGGACTCAAAAATCCTCAGCCTTAGTGTGTCCTGTACCTCTCACTAAGTGGCTCCAGGCCTGGCACTAGCAGCAGCTGGCCTTGGTTCACAGCTTGGCCTCTCCTGGGCACCTCCAAGCCCAGCACAAATAGCAGACATCTGCAGATCATTTTGTAGCTCATGACAGGTGGCCCCAGGTAGAACACAGGTGGTAGCTGACCTTTGCCTGTACATCCTAGGAGGTCCCAGAGTCAGCATATTCAGTGGACAGCTTCAGACCATATTGAAGCACCACCCAACCACTTCCACAAGTGCCACATTCAAGGGGTGGACTCAGCAGGCACCAGAATTCAAATGAAATAGGTCCTGCTCTGTGGGATGGAACACTGCACAGTTGATCCTCCTCATTGGTCCCAGCCAATCCTCCCACCCAATCTACCTTGGGGTAAATCCCTTCCGTTGACAGGTCAATAGCAATTAAAGATCATCTGCAACAGGAAGGTATACATAGCCCACATGGTGGAGGGGGTACACCTGGAGTACCCAGCTTGGGTGAATGGGGAGGCTGTGCCACTGGACCTTCTGGACACCTACTACATTAGGTCACTCTACCAAGGCTGGGAGACATAGCAGCTCTGCCTGATACATAGAAACAGACACAGGAAGGCTGCCAAAATGAGGAGACAAAGAAATGCATCCCAAATGCAAGAACAGAACAAAACTCCAGAACAGAACAAAACTCCAGAACGGAACTAAAGAAAGCCAAGACAAGCAATCTACCACATGCAGAATTCAAATCCCTGGTTATAAAGATGCTCAATGAACTTCAGAAAGAGTAGATGAACTTAGAGAGAACGTCAACAGCATAAAAAAGGACATGGAAACCATAAAAAATAACCAGTCAGAAATGAAGGATAAAGTAACTGAAAATAAGAATAATTTACAGGGTATCAACAGTAGATGAGAATCAAATCAATGATTTGAAATACAAGGAAGGATAACATACCCAATCAGAACACCAAAAGGAAAAAGAATTTTTAAAAAATGAGGATGGTGTAAGGAGCCTGTGGGGCAAATTTAAGTGTTCCAACATTCCCATCAATGGGGTGCCAGAAAGAGAAGGGAGAGTAAGAAATTGGAAAACTGCTTTAAAAAAATACTCCAAGGGAACTTTTCTGAATAAGAGACAGTAGGAGCAGAGCTAGGAAGCAGAGAGACCTCCCAATAGTATGTGGTGCTTAGTTTCCAGGGACCTGCTACAGCTGCAATCCAGAGGTAAAATAAATTAAAGCATTAACCCAATTCCCTGCCAGCCGAAATCTTGAAAAAAATAAAATAAAAGTAATCAACCCTTTATCTACAATGCAAAGGAAGCTGTGGGCTGGGCTAAAGGTAAAATCTCCATAATCTCATTTGAATCTAGAGGTAAACTGTAATTAAAACCATGCTCAGTCCAGGTCAGCCTGATCATCCAGCTGCCCTAGCTGCCTGAGAGAGGAAAGAATATGCTCCCTGTGGGAATAAATAAAGATATTATCTAGTTCATTCTCTACTCTTCTATACAAAAGTTCCAGTATAAAACAAAAACTTTTAAGATACATGAAGAAGTAAATAAGTATAACTCATAAATAAGAAAAAAAAGTCGAGAGACCCATGCACAAGAATTTTAAAATAATATTGTAAATATGGTAAAAGAATTTAGAAGAAAATAATGAACAGAATGGGGTGAAGAGACGGAGAATTCTAGCAGAGAAACAGAAGTTATAGAACTGAAAAATAAATGATCAGAAATTAAGAAGTCACTGGATGAGATTAAGAGCTGATGGAACATAGTAGAAAGAATCAGTGATTTCAAAGGTAGATTAATTAAAAACTAGTCAAAGCTGAGACTCAGATTGGAGATAGTAAAAAGTCAGGATCAGTGAATTTGGCTTATTATAGTCAAACTCCTGAAAACCAAAGATAAACAAAAATTTTTATAGCAGTCAAAACAAACTATTATATTCATGAGAATTTTAGATGACTTTCCATCAAAAACAATGGAAACCAATAAAATAATATCTTTCAAGTGCTAAAAGTAAACAAACAAACAATATCCCCACACACAAAATAAATCCCCCAAATCTGTCAACCTAGAACTCTACGCAGCAAAATATTCTCATATAATGAAGGTGAAATAAAGACATTTTCAGATAAATAAAAGTTGAGAGAATTAGTAGGCAGCATATTCTTAAGTACTGTAAAAAATAATAAAAGATGTTCATCAGACTGCAGGAGAAATGATTCCAGGTGATAATCTTGGTCTTCAGGAAAGATTTGTAGCAACAATGCATACAGTATTACTACCCGGCTTTTTGCAGAAAAAGTGTGCAGCTCTTGTCAGACAGCAACTACTATAAACAAACAAACAAAAAAGAGGTACAGTATAGCTAACAAGGGGAGATAAAATGGAATACTAAAACATAGTAGTATTGCCCTGGCCAGTATGGCTCACTTGGGTGGAGTGTAATCCTGTAAACTGAAAGGTCATGGATTTGATTCCCAGTCAGGGCACATCACTAGGTTGTGGGTTTGTTCACTGTTCAGGCACATATGAGAGGCAACCAAATGATGTTTCTCTCTCACATCAATGTTTCTCTCTCCCTTCCCTTCTCTCTCTAAAAAAAATCAATAAGCATGTCCTCAGGTGAATAAATAAATAAATAAATAAAACATATTCATATTATAATGCAAAGGAAGGCAGGAAAAGAGAAACAAAGGGACAAAGACAGATGGTTCAAACAGAAAACAAACAGCAAGGTGGTAGATTTAAACCCAGCCATGTGAGTAATTACATTAAATGTAAATGGGTTAAATATTCTGTGTAAAGCTAGAGATTATAAAATGAGATTCACGAAACCAGTTATATCTGTTTATAAGTAACATACTTTAAGTACATATATAAAGATGCAGATTAAGAGTAACAGGATGGAAAAAAATGTACCATGTATATAGTATACAGAAAAACAGTACGATTATGTTTATATCAAAGTAGACTTCAAGAGGGTAATATCAGATGATGAAAGTATTTCAGGTGATAAAAGAGTTAGTTCCTCAAGAATATGTAAAAAGATATGATCCTGATAATGTAGATTCAAAACACATGAAGCAAATTTGGTAGAAATAAAAGGAGAAATAGACAAATTCACATCTTTCCCCATAATTGTTAAAATAGATAAAAAAAAATCAGTAAGAATAAGAAGATCTGAGCCACACTATGCAACAATTTGACTTAGTTGGTATTTAAAAAACTCTGCAATAACTCCAAAATACACATTTTCTCAAGTGAAGATGTGAGGTCACATACTAACCATAAAGCAATTTTCAATACATTTCAAAGGACTGAAATCATACTGAATGTGTTCCCTGGTTATATGAAGTTATAACTAGAAAACCTCCAAATATTTCAAAAGTAAACATCTTTCAAGTCTTGGCTTTATCCTAGAGTACCAGGGGAGCTATTCAAGGATTTTATACAAAGGAATGATTCATCAGAGTTGAGCTTTTAAAAAATAACTTTCATTGAATATAAAAATACACTAGAAGAATGCCTCAATACACTCACATGCAAAAAGATAAATAAGTCATAATTCATGGGAGAAATGAGGAGAAACTGATTTAAGGCAGTTGAAAGGAAATAAGATTGAATCAAGGTATTTTCAAATGTAGAATCAAGAGACTTGGTGACCAATTAATTACATGTGATCTAAATAGGAATGCTATGGATGGAGATAGAAAAAAAAACAGAAGCAGGGTTTTTTAAAAGATTTTATTTATTTATTTTTATAGAGGGAAGGGAAGGAGAAAGAGGGAAACATTAATGTGTGATTATCTCTCACACCCCCCCCACTGGGTACCTGGCCCACAACCCAGGCATGGGCCCCAACTAGGAATTGAACCGGTGACCCTTTGGTTCACAGGCCAGCACTCAATCCACTGAGCCACACCAGCCAGGGCAGAAGAAGCAGTTTTTGCTGAGTATCAGAACTAGAAATCACAAGTATGCATTACAGACTCTCCCTTTAATGCAAAAGCATCAATTTTGACTTCTGTAGCTTCCTACTGTTTGGTTCATGGATTTAACCCAACTACCTCTCAGAGCTCACTTGATTAATCCTTCAAGTTCCTACCATGGGTTCTGTGCCCTGATACCTGTCTTTCCCATTTGACAACTTGCTGTCTACTCCGGTTTTCTTTTTTTTTCCTCCTTTCTTTTTGTTATTGTTGATAGTATTACCCATGTCCCCCATTTTCCTCCTCTTTGCCCCCCTCCACCTAGCCCCCACACCCACTTTCGGCCTTCACCACATTATTATCCATGTCCATGGGCTATGCATATATGCATATATGTTCTTTGGCTAATAATCTCTTCCAGTTCCCCCACCCTCCTCCCCTCTGAGATCTGTCCATCTGTTCCATGTATAATAGTAAGGCTGGAACAGTCTTACCATGCATGGATACATGGAACAGACTATTTTGTTTGTCAGTTTATTTTGTTCATTAAATTCCACATATAAGTGAGATCATAAGGTATTTGTCTTTCTCTGACTGGTTTATTTCACTTAGCACAATAATCTCTACTCAGGGTTTTTTTTTTTTAAGATTTTATTTATTTACTTTTAGAGAGGGAAGGGAGGGAGAAAGAGAGAGAGAGAAACATCAATGTGTGGTTGCTGGGGGCCATGGCCTGCAACCTAGGCATGTACCCTGACTGGGAATCGAACCTGCGATGCCTGGTTCGCAGCCCGTGCTCAATCCACTGAGCTACACCAGCCAGGGCTCTACTCAGGTTTTTAATGGGATATTCCATTCATGTTTGGATCTGCTTTTCAGCTCACTCTTCAGGTTTAGTGAACAGGTCTTCGGACTTGTTTTTTTGTTTCTGTATTTTGTTGTTTTTTTTTCTTGATCCATGTGCACTGAGGACTCTGCTCCTTATATCTGTTCATTGGGTCAGACACCATGAAAATATAGATGAGCTGCCTTATCCCATTCCTACTCTACTATTCTAGTATTTAGTTTCTACCTATCAGGGAAGTTTGGACAGTAAGTTCAATTTTGGACATTGTCTGAGGTTCTCATGAACAGCCACATGGAAATATACAGAAGGCAGTTGGAAGTTCTAAGCCTGGGGCTCAGGATAGAGACCCAGTGAGAGATACAGATTTATGATCATCAGCAAATAGGTTGTAATCAAGCTGCATGGATCAGCTTGATCAAGGAGACTAATGATCAAAACAGAGATCATTAATCTGATGTGGTTCAGGGGCATCTATAAATCCCTTTACAGGGAACTTGGATGTAAAATTTTGTGTATTGTATTTCTGAGTAGAGATCCACAGGTTTCATTGGATTCTCAAATAGGTCTGTATGCCTAAAAAGATTAAAAACCTGTAGGGTAGGGGGATGGCTAATAAAGATGCGACCCAAAGGGCACTATTTACTGAAATATGCTACAATTAAAGAGTCTATGGTGGGAAAGAGTATGAAATGTGTTAGCATTTCATTTCCAGTTTACCATCTGAGTCATAGTAACCATGAAGCACATGATTTCTACTCAAACCTGGGCAGAGTATCCCCAAAACATGCTGACTTAGATACCACTACTTCTAGACTACCCAGAATTGTATTAAAAATGAGCACTTATAAGCCTGGAGCTTTGGATTATATATTCCTAATCAAAAAATGACTTTATACCCACTCTCACCCCATAAATAAAGGGTACAATCTCCTCAGCTACCTTCTTTCTCCAGAGTCTATCTCATGTCACAGCTCACAACCAAAGGTCACTTTTTGAGCATTACTTTATGAAACTTCATGATCATTAATATTTTTTACCATCCAAGTTCTCACAGGCAAAAAAAGCTATGAAAACACATAGGATTTGAATTGCAAGAAGGGCTATGAAATCCAGCTCCACAAAAAAAGAATTATCACAAAGAGCTCAAAAATGTGATTATGGTTCACGGTTTATCTTTTTTTCCTCAAAATTATTTGTCACCTTAGAGATAGACTGCGATGGGAAAGGGGGAAAGTTTTTCTTTCCAGTGTGCATTTTGAAACACTCTTAAAAGTTACAATGTGCATGAAACAAATTCTGTAGTCACATGGATTCAAGCCACAGCATTCTTCCCAAACTACTGCTCAAGCAAGCCAAGAATAATCTAGACAGCCAATTTGAATGTAGGAAAACTATAATGTCTACTGCCTGGGAAACCTCTAAATATCACTTGTACATGCAGCTTGGTTTACATAAAACCATTTCAGTATTGTACAAAGGAAAAAGCTATGAATTACCAATTAGCAAGACACAGTCAAGCACTGTGATAATGGATGCTAGACTGATATGCAATTAATCTTTAGAAGAATGTAGCTCGCAAAGCTTTAACACATATAAAACTTTTTTAAAACTTAAAAGATGGTTCATAAAAGAATATATACATATAGGTAAAACTACAGAAGGTTCAATTACATTAATCAGTGAAACCTACTAAAATTAGCAACAATCTAAACTAAAATGACATATTATACTGGTTGTTCAAAAGATTTAAAAAATTTTACCAACATATATCAAACACCTTAAAAAATATCAAGTACTTTGACCTGGTTTAATTCCACTTACATTAGTCTAACCTAAAAAAAAATACCTTAAAATGTAAGATGCATTCATTGTAGCATAATTTTCTCAAGGAGAAAACTTTAAACAACAAGAGGAAAATGGTAAAATGAGTTACAGAACATATACTAGAGAAACATTTTATTTGCTCACTTATTCATTCACTCTTTCAGAAAAGACTTAAGGTGACTAATGTAATGATATATTACATAACCATGAAAATTTATGTTTAAAAAGCATGTGCATAATGAGAAAATGCTCATAAATATTAAGAAGAAAGGCTTGGATAATTATAAGGTTGTAGGGAGATCATTGACATAAAGGAGAATGCCAAAGAAAGGCAAAAAATTTTAATCTCGAAATTGAATAACTGATCAGTGAATTTATGCTAACAGTTTTCTTGTTTATATTGTAGTTTTGTTACAGGCAACCTGGCAAGATCATGGGGGAGCAGGGAGGGACCCTCAAGGCTATCTGCAAGAGCCTGCACAGGACCTGGAGAAGGGAAGGGTCAGGAAGTGCCAGAGGCAGTGGGACTGAAGTTACAGCCAGAGTGTGATAGATTTCCAAACCCCTGGGGAAGGGTAAACAAACTAGCTAATCTTCAGACACAGCAGGAGGAGGCTTACACAGAGTATGCATGAGCTGGAGAGGTCACAGCAGCATGCGTACTGTGGAGTCTGTCGTGGCAGTCAGGGGGAGGTGCAGACCTGCCAGACTAGCCAGGAGGCCAAAGCCTTCCGACCAGTGGGCCCTGGAAATCACCGTCTGGTGGTGACTCTGTGCCTCTCCCAGCCTGTGGCAGCCTAGGCGACTGGTGCTTCACCGCACAGTCTTGCTCTGGAGAGGCACATCCATACTGGCTAACCGATGGGAGGAGGGACGGGGTGCAAGCACTGAGCGTGAGGGTAGGTACAGAGGAAAGAACAGTGCGCAGCCAATAGGTCACCAGGGTGCAGAGACTCCAAAAGATGCCTGAAGCTGGACTGTAACCAGGAACCACCTAAGCCCCCAGGATGGTTGTGCTACAGTCACTTGCATTTCCCAAGGGACACTATTTTAAATGGAAGAAGGAATTCCAGGTTCAGCTTCAAACTAATCTGTTAAAAGTTGGGAGGGTTATTTTTCTTTGGGTATTTTAGAGGGAATGGGCTCTGAAGCAGAACCTACTATTCTTTCAAAACTGGGTAGTCTTTGAATAAATGACCCCTCTCCTTTTCACCAAACCTCTGCCTCCAGAGTTTAGCTCCCCAATTCCTAGGGACTTCCTAAGTGATGAAGGAACAATGGTGTCTCTTGTTATGTTAGTGAGGTGACTTTTGGACACAACCCAAGGATATGGGCTGGGTGCCACTAGGATCCAACCATGTGGTCTGAGGTTTGGAACTTTCACACCCACTCTAACTTCCAAGGAGGGGAGAGGGCTTGAGATTGAATCAATCAGCAGTGGCCAAAGACTTAATCAAGACTATGTAATGAAGCCACCATAAAAACACAAAAGGACAGTTCTTAGGCCTTTATTGGAGAGCTTCCACCAAAGGGAACCACAGAACACCACCATGTGCTGGACCTCAGCTTCATGAGGATAGAAACTGCTTTATGAGGGACCCTGCCCTACGCACCTCTTCTTCTGGCTATTCATTCCTATCCTTTAATATCCTTAGTAGCAAACACATAATATAGGTGAGTAAACTTTCTTGAGTTTTGTGAATTTCATTCTAGCAAATTAATCAAACCTGGGGGTGGTGCTCATCATGGGAACCTCTGATTTGTAGTTGTTCAGAATAACCCGGGCTTGCAACTGGTATCTGAAGCAGAGGGTGGTTTTGTGGCAAGGAGTCCTTTACCTGTGGACTCTGATTCTATCTCTGGATAGATGGTGTCAAAATTGAGTTGCATTTTTGGACACCCTTTTGGCATCAGAGAATTGACTGTGATGTGGGGAAGCCTCCACACACAAGCTGGAATTTTCTCTGAGAACCCTTTCATTATGTGTATTTTATAACAATTTTTCAAAAGTATAAATGCATTAAGGTCTGATCTGAAGTAGATTCAACTGGTAAGGTTGAAATATGTTCAGATTGGCTCTTTGAGTTTTCAGCTTTTCTGAAATAATATTTCATAAATATATGAGTATAACTTATTAAAAAGAAAAGCTATAATTACACTTTAATAGCAACTTTTTCTCAGATGGTAATTTATTGCACCTATTTAATAATTCTAATGTAGTCAATGTTTAGTTTTCAAGTATTAAGAAATCATTCTTAATCTAAACAAAGACTTAAATATAAAGTAGTCATTAGATTTAAACAGAAACTGGAATTAAGTGAGGTTGCTAGTAATTCTGGCATTTAAGCAAATTTGTGGTAAATCAGCTATGAGGAAAAATCTCCCCAACAATAAGCACTATTCCCAGAAACTGTGCAAAATATATTTAAAAAAATGGTCTCCATAGTTCCCAGGAAGAGCCACAATTTTCCTTAAAATGCAGTGGAAGACATATGATGATAAAGAATTCTACAAATAGAGTTTTTTTTTTAAATTTAAAATAATTTTCTGATTATAAAAAAAGCAAAAAATAAAATTTAAAATATAAAAAACTTTTCAAGATACAAATTTCATATTCAGGTTTCTCAATTCTCTTTAAAAGTCTCACTTACCCTTCTAGTGTTTTCAAGGATTTTGGGATCAGGTTTTCCGTAGTTAGGTGGATTGGCATATGGGTCATATCCAAGTTTGGCGAGCATGGGTGCAATCACTGCCATGTCTTGTAAGACATCTGCGGGGATTTTCCCAACCCATTTTGATAGTGCTGCCATGTTGACTGGCTTGACGACTTGGTCTGTTGATCTCTCCACTCTGAAAACAATATAGTATGAGTAAACATTTATTTAGAATACCAAATCCTAGTGTTAAAAGGCCACTTAAAATTATTTTTGATAACTTTAAAAGTTGTAAATGTCTCAATTATAAAGTTATTGAGACAGAAGGCACTCATCAGGCTTAGCACTATTCACCAGACATTTTTTAATGTTCTAAATTTGACAGTAATTATTGGCAACCTCAGATTTCTAGAAGTCAGAGAAAGGGTCAGTTGACATCATCTTCACAAAATGTATTAACATTTTAACTATACTGTTCAGAAAAAATACAACTGCTTAGTAAAATAACCAGTCAACTTACTTGAAATGCATCAAAAATAAATAAGATGGACAGATGAATGACTAGATGAACAAATATGTGACAGCACGAATATAGCAAAGCCTTAATTGTATAAATGTAAATTTTAATTGTATAAGATAGTGGGTGTAATTTTCTTTTCTTTTTACATTTGAAATTTTTCATTATAAAATACTGAAGAAAAAACAGCTAACCATAATCTACTAAACCTGTAAAATATTCATTTGTTCTATTTTTCTCTTGATTTCCTGAAGAACTCTATTTTCTAAGGAAGAAAAAGTGCTGTTTATGACTTTCAATATTACAGAATAAATGTAGTCTATCTTTTAACCTAGAAATTTACTTTTAGCTTGTAGTGATTATATGAACTATATTTGACTAAATAACTCATAAGTTTAGGAAAAATATAACATGAAATGACACCTAGATAAAAACTGGTTCTGAATTAGTAGATTTTGGCCCAATGACTATAAAACAAAAATGCTTAAGAGTGTTTTATATCATAATACATAAATCATTCAAACATAGTATTCTAATAAAGGTAAAAATCCTTTTTCTTTAAGTATGTGACCTCTCACTGCAGATTATTATCTGATGAAGAATCCTCCAAACAGGCTCCTTGTCTAAAACAAGAGATAAGATAAAATGAATTTATTCTTCTCTGGAATTCTGTGAGGCCACTAGCTCCAGGTTTCCTTCCTGACTCAAGAGCCACATTCTTTTTTCCTTTATTAAAAATTTATACACTGGCCAAGATGGAGGTGTAGGTAGATATGCTTTGCTTCCTTTCATAACCAAAAGGACAACAACAAATTAAATAAACAAAACAAAACAGAACAGCCAGAAAATTGAACTATGGAAGTCCAAAAACAAAGGCATTAAAGAAGAAATATTCATCTAGACTGGTGCACTGAGGCAAAGAATTATGGCCCAAATGAAAGAACAGATCAAAACTCTGGAGAAACAACTAAGTGATGAGGAGATAGCCAACCTATCAGTGCATAGTTCAAAACATTTGTAGTCAGGATGCTCACAGAAATGATTGAGTACTGACACAAAATAGAGGAAGAACTGAAAGCTATGCGAAGTGAAATAAAGGAAAATATACTGGGAACCAACAGTGAAGGGAAGAAAACTGGGACTCAAATCAACTATTTGGAACAAAAGGAAGAAATAAACATCCAACCGGAACAGAATGAAGAAACAAGAATTCAAAAAAATCAGGACAGGCTTAGGAACCTCTGGGACAACTTTAAACATTCCAACATCTGAATCAGGGATTCCAGAAGGAGAAGAGGAAGAGCAAGAAATTGAAAATTTATTTGAAAAAAATAATGAAGGAGAACTTTCTCAATCTGGTGAAGTAAATAGACTTCTAGGAAGTCCAGGAAGCTCAGAGAGTCCCAAAGAAGTTGGATCCAAGGAAGCATGCAGCAAGACACATCATAATTACATTAGCTAAGATTAAAGAGAAAAAGAGAATCTTAAAAGCAGCAAGAGGAAAGGAGACGGTTAGCTATAAAGGAATTCCCATAAGACTGTCAGCTGATTTCTCAAAAAAAACCTTACAAGTAAGAAGGGGCTGGGAAGAAGTATTCAAAGTCAGGAAAGGCAAGGACCTGCATCCAAGATTATCCAGCAATGCTATCATTTAGAATGGAAGGGCAGATAAAGTGCTTCCCAGATAAGGTCAAGTTAAAGGAGTTCATCATCACCAAACCCTTATTATATGAAATGTTAAAGGGACTTATCTAAGAAAAAGAAGATAAAAAATATGAACAGTAAAACGACAACAAATTCACAACTATCAACAACTGAAACTAAAAAACAAAAACAAATTAAGCAAACAACTAGAATAGGAACAGAATCACATTAATGGAGATCACATGGAGGATTATCAGCAAGGGAGGGGAAGGGGGAGAAAGGGAGACAAGGTACAGGGAATAAGAAGCATAAATGGTAGGTACAAAATAGACAGGGGAAGGTTAAGAAGAGTATTGGAAATGGAGAAGCCAAAGAACTTATATGTATGACCCATGGACATGAATGAAGGGGGTGGGGAATGCTGGAGTGAGGTGGGGAGGAGGATAAGGGGAGAAAAAAATGGGCAACTGTCCATTGGGCATAATCAATAAAATAAAATTAAAAAAATTTATCCAGGACTTAACTCATTGCTCTCTTCACTCTACACATTTTCCCTGGATGGCCTCATCTCTAATAATCTTTGCTTGACTTTTTTTTTACCTGCATAAAGAACATCATGGTTTGTCCAGGACAGGTCCTGTTTATACCTGTTGCCTCAGCTTAATTATTAATATAGCACATCTCACTCTCATAAATGTTCAAATTGTATAATAAATTATAAGGGCATGCTATTCACATACTCTATACACCACAGAACTAAGATGGTCCAAAACTGGAACCATCATCTTCTGCTCAAAATTCATTCCTCTCTTCATGTACATCTTATCTTGATAAATGGCAGACCACCTATCCACAAGCCAAATCTAGGATCTAGGGTGGAACAGAGAAAAACTAGGTCCAGTTCAACAGACTTTGAGTAGAACCATATCTCCTCCATTTCTACTGCTGCTAATTTAATTCATTTCACCACCATTTCTCACCTGAATTACTACAAAAGCCTCCTAATTTCACTGCATTTAAATAGTTGGCTTTCAGGCCCAACTCCCTGTCACTCCACTGGAATATAAGGAGGTTCTATGTCTGATTAATCTTATTATTATCAGCACCTAGCACATGACTGTAAAATAGATACTCAAAACAAGTTAATTAAATAAATAAGAGCTTTTCACAGAATAAAAACCCTACAAAGTTATTTTATACAAACACGCTCAAGAGAAGTCAAGAATGATACCTTCATAAGGAGATCAACTGACACAAGATGAAACAACCAGAGAATATTGAGGTGCAAACTGCATGGTATTTACTGTGACTGTATGAGGAATGTTAGAGAATGAGAGCCATGTCTGCAGAAACATCTCCAGGATTTTTTTTAAAGGTTTATAGTGACCAAACAATAATATTTTCTATTCATTCTATGTTAGGCACTCTTCATATGATACCTCATTTAACCCTTAAACAACCTTAAGAGAAAGACCTAAGTCCCCATTTTTCAAATGTGTAAACTGAGACCCAGAAGAAGTAAGTGATTTACTCAGGATCACACAGTCTGGAAATAATGAAGTTAAAATTTGATCCCATGTCTGTCTGACTCCAAAGTTCCCATTTTTTCCCCCAGTTTCTCTATTACCATCATATTGATTACCTCAACCTTTCCATTGTATGCCTCCCTGAAAACGCTGGCCTTTTGCCCTGCATAGAGTGAGCAAGTTGGTTGCCACAATGGCAAAAACATGTACATGTACTATACACATAACATGTATTTGTAGTGCTGTGCTGGTAACCTGCTCTCCAGGGAAGAAAAGGCCAGGATTTGTTGCATTTACTGATGTTTATGGTGCCAAAACTCCTACCAAAGCTGATTTCAAGCTACCAACATGAAGTCACCGACTGCAGAGTTGGGAAGAGATGTTCAAAATGAGCTTTCTGTAGCTGGTGCAAGCCAGCTCCAGCAGCTAACTGAACATCTACAGGGCCACAGTCTCTCATTCCAAATTCTGAAACCCAAAAGGCTCTAAAAACTAAACATATTCCTATAACTTGTTTAGCAGCAAAATGTGACTTAAATTTATAAAAATCTATATACAGTCTTTATTTTACATGGTATAAACAATCACATTCTTTGATGAGAAAATATTAATATGTTTGATTACAGTGTTGATCCAGAACCAATAGAAGATATTATTATATAATGTTAACATGTTATATAATATGTATATAATATGACCTTTCTAAAATCCAAAATTTTCTGAATTCTGAAACACATCTGTGTTAAGCACTGGAGTCACACATAAGGTCTTGTATGTCATGATTGGGAAGTTGGCTTTATCTTGAAAATGTTGTGGAATGGGAAAGGGGTTTTAATTACTAGAGAGATATGATCAGAATATCATTATCAGCATTCAATGCTAATAACTATGGGAAGAGTCCACTGAAATACGGGACAACCAGAGTCAGAAAAAATAGTAAAGATGTTCAATTGTACATTGGAAGAGTTGAGAAATGATTAAAGTTCCAACTAGAGCAAACGAGATAGAGATAGAAGGAAGAAAATCTCCACAGATTTAAAAAAATATTTTTATTTACTTATTTTTAGAGAGAGGGGAAGGGAGGGAGAAAGCAAGGGTGAGAAACATGGATTGGTTGCCTCTTGCACATCCCCAAATGGGGACTTGGCCTGCAACCCAGGAAGGTACTCCAACCGGGAATCAAACCAGCAACCTCTCAGTTGGCAGGTTGATGCCCAACCCACTGAGCCACACCAGTTAGAACTCCAAAGATGAAAAAAAAGAAAAAGAAATTGATTAGAATTAGTGGTCAATTACACTAATTGGGAGGAAGAAGCCTAGATGAAATCAGATTTGTTTTTAGTTTTTTCAAAAATTTTTATTGACTGATTTGAGAGAGAGAAATCAATTTGTTGTTCCACTTATTTATGCACTGGTTGATTCTTGTATGTTCTCTGACTGGGGATCCAACCTGCAACCTTGGCATATCAGGATGACACACTAACAAATTGAGCTACCCGGCCAGGGACAGATGAACTTAGATTTGCCTTGAAGGACTGAATAGATGATGTTATCGTTCTTACGATAGACAGTGTGGAGGAAAAACATGATGTTGTTGCTTTGCTCTTTTTCAGGTGTAAAGAAAAAAGAAAACGAGGTAAATTGTTAGTAGTCAGAAAGTTATCAAAGGTCTAAAGAAAAATTACAGACTGGAATGTAGTATGTGTTCAGTAAACAATAGCTATTTGTTACTTTTTCATCCAGATTATAGCACTGGTTCATAAGTAAAGTGAAAGCCACTATTTACCATTATGATTGAAGAAATGATTTAAAGATAAAGTCCAACCATCACTTGTCTGAAAGATAGAACTCTAAAATGAAAGAATTTGGAAGGGCTTTTTTTGTATAACCACTGAGTTACAAGATCCACTGGCAGCAAATGCAGTTGCTATGGACTCCCTACGTGCAGAACTTGGAAAGCCTACTATATATCAATCAGGTCCTTCTCTTTAAGACAGCAGTAATGGCATTTTATATTTATTGAGCATAAAATTCAAATCAAACACTTTTTGAATACCCACTATGTGTCAGATCAAGTACAAGATCCTAAAGATGCAAACATGACTAACTAGGGCCACAGCCCTCCTCTCAAGAAGCTCAGAGTCCAGTAAGGGAGATAACATATACACATAATTAATATATAGCATGATAAATGTAATGACAATGGTCAGAAACCATATTATGGGAATGCAGGTGACAGAGCTAGGGTAATTCTTCTCCAGGACAGGGAACACATGTGTCAGGGCAAATTATCTAGCAGCTAAGGCAAGAGTAGCAACCTATGGGTCACAGGCCAATCTAGTCCACTGCCTGTTTTTGACTAGCATTTGAGCTAAAAAAAGCTTTTAAATATTTAAATTTTTTTAAAGCAAAAGAATAACATTCCATAATACATGAAAATCATATGACATCAAATTTCAATGTCGTAAAGGTTTACTAGAATGTAGCCATGCTCATTAGTTTACATTCTGTCTATGGCTGTTCTTGTCTGCAAGGACAGAGCCCAGTAGTTGAGACAAAGACCACATGGCTCCTGAAACCTAAAAAATTTACTATGTAGCACTTTACAGAAAAAAATCTGTCAACCCCAATCTAAGACTGTATCTTTAGGGCATGTAAGGTCTGGTGAAGGGGGGAAAGGGGGAAGGTGAAGTCTTTCCTCACAGAAGGGCCAAATCAACGTTCACACTCAGGAGAGAACCCAGCAAGTTCAGAGAAATGCGTGTGAGGAGAGTAAAAGATGTACTGAGGCTACTTGGGTGGGAAGAGTGAGGGCGAAAATATACAAACAATAGTGTTTATTTTGCACTTACCAAGTTCAAGAAAGGTATTTGCTAATTTATGAGGATGGATAAGTAAAATAAAATTAAATAGAAAATAAAAAACAATCCTGTAGGAGGTCACTGTCTGTTGGTGAGCTACACAAGTTTTTCACTCTAAACTTCAAAAGAAGATGTTATTTATTTATTTTTAGAGAGAGGGGGAGAGAAGCATCAATGTGCGAGAGAAACATCGATTGGCTGCCTCTCTCATGCCCCCAGCCAGGGCCCTGGACCACAACCCAGGCATGTGCCCTGACCAGGAATGGAATGGGTGACCTTTCTGTTCGCAGGCTGGCGCTCAACCCACTGAGCGCACCAACCAGGGCTCTCTCTTTAAACTCTTACGAGTTGCTTCTTAGTTCTGTATCAGCTATTTGTGCTCACTTTCCTCTCTTCCCATGGGTTCTAGTTATTTAGTTTGCTTTTTTTTTCTAAGAGGCAGCAAGGTATAGTAGGGATAATATAGGCTTGGAAGTTGGGCTTGTGTGACTTAGCTTTGTGATCTAAAAAAACTGGTCCTCAGAGACTAGGGGTAATGACCACCACCAAGTAGGGGCACAGTTTCAAAAAGATTGTTCAAAAGCAGAGATAGGCAATCTATGGCTCATATCTGAGCTGCTGCCTGATCTGTAATTAAGATTTACTGGCACGTAGCCACACCCACTTGTTTCTGCACTGTCTATGGCTGTTTTAGTTCTACAATGTCAGAGCTGAATAGTTACAATGGAAATCATGGGGTGTGTAAAGCCAAAAATATCTGACCTTTTACAGGAAGTTTGTCATTCTCTGGTTAAGAGGATATAGTTATTAGAGAGAAATGAGCCTGGTCCAGAGAGCCTGATTTTCTTTCCTGACAACCTGCAGACTGGATGAAGTTCATCTAATCTCTCTTACTCCTTTGGTCCTTTCAGAAATTAGCCAACACTTAGGTCCGAAGTGTACTATGGCAGCAATTTTCAACCTTTTTCATCTCATGGCACACATAAACTAATTAATAAAATTCTGCAGCCCCAAATTCTGCACCAATAAATATACTTTTTGCTGATCTGACAAAAAATAGTATAATTTTGATTCATTCACACTGGACAGCTATTGTTGTGTTGGCTGCTGTCATTTTTTCATTTGACAGTTTAAGGGAAAAAGGGTCAGTATGCCTGATTAAATAGTCAGCTTTGCATGTTTCAAAAAACCTTGCCGCACATTCGTGGGGCTTTGCAGCACACTGGCTGAGAACCGCTGTACTGAAGTATAAGCTAGTTCCCATCCCAGTAGCCGCAAGTCTGAGTGGGGCCTTGACACACGACAGACTGGTGTATTTCAAAACCGACAACCCAGGCACAGCACTGCAGGCAAGATACCTATGAATCTGTAGGTTCTCCCCAGTTGTAAGTGCCCAGGCTTGCTTTTCACTGTAGCATTCATAATAGAAGACACTCCTCCTCACAGAGTGGGGACAATGCCAAGGTCTTGAATGACTGTGGTGAATATAATCCTCCAAGACTCTCATTTTAAAAGCATGATCTTCCATGAGTCTTAAACACTACATCCAGGCCAGCTGCCAAACCACATGTGGGAATTATAGTACACAGCAACTACAGGAAACCAAATCCTCTGGACATGCTAAAAGGAATGTGTAAAAGTGGACATAATCTATATGGTTAGACATATTACAGTAAAAAAGATGAAATATCATTAAAAATCATGTTTTCAAAGATTATTTCACTCTTTGAAAATGCACAGGTTATGTCTTGTGAAAAAGGATCTAAAAATGTGCCCACAACAGAAATTCAATTTTGTAAAATATTATATACATGTTGCATATATATAAACATATATGTACAGACTTATATGCAAAATGCTGACACTGAGAGTGATATGACTAAGTGTGATTTTTATTTTCTTAGAGTCACTCAGAAGACTAATAAACTGTGAAGCTCAACATCGTCCAAACTGAACTCCTGATCTTACCTCCAAAATCTACTATTTCCATAGCCCTCCCCACCTCAGTTGAAAGCAACTTCATTCTTCTGGCTGCACAGGATAAAACAAAATAAAACTGAAATTTTCTTCTTACTACTCTCTTTGTCTCATACTCCACATCTAATCCATCAAAGATCTTATCAACTATACCTCAAAATACATCTGAATATTATCACTTCTCATTAACTCCGCTGCCATTCCCCTGGTCCAAGCCAACATTATCTCTTACCTGGATTTCTAAAATATTATTTGAATAGCCTCCCTGCTTCTTCCTTTACATCCCTGTGGCCTACTCTCAGTACATAAGCCCGGCAGAGCCTTTAAAAACACAAGTCACATCATGTCACTCCTCTGCTCAAAATCCTGCAACACCTCCCAGGTGTTTCAAGTTCAAGTTCTGAAAATGAGAAGGAATCCCACCAAATCATTCCTTGAAAATAAAAAACCAGACAGCAAAACTAATAACTACATTTAAAACAAAAGTAGGTGACAAAGTAGCCCCACAAACCCCAAAATTCAAGAGGCAGACAACCAACATAACCATGATACCTGCATAGAATGGATGTTTGTGTAGAAAAAGAAGGAAGTGACAGGGCTTCTGAAAGACAGATGTACTGTAAAAATCATAGCAGACCTATTTGAGAACATCAGTTGAAACTGGGATGGGTTTCAACCAAACCAAACGATGTGTTCAAGGGGCCCTTGGTAAAGTCTGAAAGGGATCAGAGAAGGCTGGGAAACATGAACCCCTGAAACCAACCAGTCAAAGCTCCTTTCCAAGACAGGGCATCATATTTAGTAGAAACTTCTTGAAGTAGAATCAGAATAGTGACAGAGACAAAGGAGAAGGTTCCAGTACAACTGAGGGAGTGACAGAGCCAGAAAATTTCAGAAAGCAAGCCACCATTATTTAATACTTTATGAAAAAGAAAACAGAAAAGGAAGATCTGTGAAATTAATAAAGATATCCTGAACCACTCTTCCTTCTGAAAGTTCAAGAAAACTACTTTCATGCACAAATAAGCAAGGAAAAGTATAAGGTCAAAACTCATACAAAGTCATTATGAGGAAAAAAAGAGTCCCTGGGCGCATTATCAGTTGTCCACTGTGACCTGCCTAAAATAAAGCTCTGAGCCAAGTCACTCCACTGAAGAGAAAGGCTCCCTCCTGCTTTCAGGGGCAAACCCAAATTCCAAGGAGGACCATGGAGACCCTTCAGGACCTGGCCTCTGCTTAACACTGTGGTCTTACTCTGACACCAGTCAGCAGTGTCCCCTCAGGCCTGCAGATGCCTTTGCACACCCTGAAACTTACATTCTACAATTTGGGGGAAAAAAAACCCCCACAAAACTCCCTAGGGATAAGGAAAGCAGCCAGAAAGACATGCCCACAAAACGTATTAAAATAGTAACTTATTACTTTAAAACAAGCTAAAAGATATTAAGACACAAAACAACAAAGTCTGTCCAGAAAGTGTCCAGCCACGTACTATGAAAAAGAGACATTATTCAAAAAGATACAAGAAACATTGTACATAGGACCATGATGCTTAAGTCCCCTTCCAAGTAGGCACCTTGGGACCTCACAGTTCTCCAGTGGCGATCAGCTGCCCTGTCATATTTTTCTGAATCTCATCAACGGTCTGAAATCTCTAACCTTTAAAAAGTGATTATAGTTTTGGGAAAAGCCAAAAGTCACAGGGCACCAAATCTGGGCTGTAAGGAGGCTGAGTCACCTCGGTGATTTGATGTTTTGCCAAAAAACTGCACAAGACATGATGCATGAGTGGGCACAGTGCTGTGATGAAGCTGCCAATCACCAGTTGCCCACAGCTGTGACCTTCTGAATCATCTGAATAGTTTCCATGGAGGAATGTTCAAGCTCAATGCAAAATTTGATGCAGATTTGTTGCTCTACTTGCTCAGTCATTTTGAATGTGATGGCCAAACGGTACACATGCTCACTGAATGGCATCTACCACCCTCACTGACTAGTACAGTGAAGTTATCATTGTTCACATATGTGCATTCCAGTCCACTCTCCTTGGCTACCAGGTTATACTGATGTTGTGCAAACCATTCTCATTATATTAACAATGGCTGGAGTTTGTCTGGACAGACCTTGTAAATCATAATTACAAAAACTCAGAAATGAAATAACAGAGCTCAGGGAAAAATCATAAACAAAAGAAAAAAATCATTTCAGAAATGAAGACTAACTTTGAAGAAAGGAAAGAGTTAATAAATATAACAAATACTCTTAAAAGAAATAAAAAGTGGAATAGAATTTTCTGATTAAAATAATTGGAAATAGAAGAAACATTTTGAAATAAAAAGTAAACTAAGAGATAAAATGAATTTGAGTCAAAGTGACCAAATATTAAAGAAAAGCCACAAAAACAAAAAACAAAACAAACCCAGCATATGAACAATATGAGTCTCTGAAGAAGGATAAATATGAACCAAATTCAAAGAAACATTCTTTAAAAACATTTTGGTGTACGTTAACAGAGTGCATGGTCTCCCTCGGAATGTGAGCTTTATAGTGACCAACGTGACACATTCTGTTGAAATTAGGGGGCTTTCAAGGGAAAGAAAATCCTTTGAGCATCTAAGCAAAAATGGCAAGTGCTTTATAGGAGAAAAATAAAAGAAGAAATTTTAAAAAAGAATCAAAATTAGGTATCAGACTTTTCAACATCAATAGTTTTTGCCAAAAGAAAATGGAGCAATCTATTTAATATACATATGGAGGAAAACTGAGCCAAAAAATTATATCCAGCAAAACTAACTTTGGTATAAAGGACACAGAGCAGATATTATCAAAATGAAGAAATCAGGAAATATTGTTTCCACAGACATATCCTGAAGAATCTACTAGCATGCAAGTCAGCAAACTTTCTGTGAAAGACTAGACAGCAAGTATCTTGTGGCTTTCAAGCCAGTCTCTGTTGCACATCCTTCTTACTTTCACGGCATTTAAAAGTTTTGTAGAAACCATTCTTAGCTCATAGGCCATACAGAAACAGGTGGCAATTCACAGTTTGCCAATCTCTGTACCAACAGCTGAGCTGCAGACATCCAAAATAATTAGGGGGCACTGAAAAAGGACTGGGATAGCCTGACCAGATAGTGGTCCTGAAATATCGTATTTCTCTAAGAGAAACTAAGCCGTGTTGAAAAAATTACTGATTCCTGATTTGACCTGACCCTGTAATATCTCATCATACCAAATACCAAGAACAATAAACAAGAAAAGTAGCCAGTTAATGTAAACTCACTGCAACATATAAAATGTGTGTGTACATTCCTGCTCCTCTCCCATCTCCAGTACTTGTTTGACACAGACAGAAATTTTTGTCTCTTTTGTTCACTACTGTATCACAAGTGCTTACAATGGTGCTAACCACCTAGCAGAAGTTCAGGAAATATTTGCTGAATAAATGAATAAACAGGAGAAATCTGTTTCTAATTCTAACTTTAATAGTTAGTAGTACAAGGTCAAGAAAAAAAATCTCTCTCCTCCCATGATTAACCTTCCTCTCCCCTGTGCCCTGGTCACGTCTCAATCCTTATTCTTCAGTTCCTTAAACATTCTGGGATGAAAGCAGCTCTGTTGTGGTTTTGTCTCTGCTTGTTTTATTTTCTCTGTGTAGTAGCATTTTGGTGTTTGGCCAGCCTTGCATTCTTTGCAAGGAACATATTTCATTTCTTTTTTAATGGCCTACAAGTAGCTGTAAAAACACTGGCATTCAATTTCTCACAAGTCCCCTTACTTGCTCATCTGCCTTCATCTCCAGCATGAGATAACCCCATATATGGTTAAATGTTGCTAATAATTGCCCTTATTTAATCTGGACTTCAAAATAACATTTATGATGAGATATTGAAATATTACCTAAAATCAAATACTGTAATCAACAGATTCATCATTAGATCTGGCTTTATGTTTTTTTCTCAAAAGTAAATAGTTTTAACATGTTATATCTTAATTAAGGTTTTTAGCAGTTACAAACAACTGTGGTTGAACTTCCTTCCACAATGATTTTAATTACATGGTATTATTTATGCCTGATTTGAACAACAGTGATAGAGTAATAAAGATATATATTCCTTCAAGATCTTAACCTATCTTTCATATTATGGAATACACACAGAACTTCAAGAACAGGAACTTTTTTAAGTGTTTAACTCAAAGTTTTATTTATACACACATGTAACTACCACCCAGAAGAAGACAGAGAACATTCCCAGAAGTTTGTTCCTTTTTTATTGCTGAGTAGTAACTCACTGTATGAATATACCCCATTTTCCATTTCCTTGTTGATGGGCACTTGGATTTGTTTCCAGTTTTTGGCTATTATTATAAATAGTGTTGCTATAAATATTTTTGGATAAGTCGTTTGGTATAATTTTCTTATGCACACAATCTTTTTCTGTTGCCTGTATACCCAGGAGAATATCTGACTGGTCATAAGGTAGGCGTATGTTTTGCCAAGTAGCTATAATAAGTAGTTTCCCCATGTGGCTATACTAGCTTACACTCCCCTATTTGACTGGCACTTAATCAAAGAATGTCTAATGTTTTTCCCCTTGTGCTTTCTATCCTGACCCATAGAAACTATGATATAATAAATGTTTGCTGTTTCAGGTCACTACATTTTAAGGAGCTCCCGGGTTGATGAACATATCCACATGCTGGGCAGCTGGGGCACCCCAGTTCCACGAGGCCAGAGCTGTCTCTCTTGGGACCCTTCTGGACCCATCCATTGTACTTCTTTATCTGACTGTTCATCTGTAGCCTTTATAAGAATGCCTCTAGATTTTCCCTCTTAGATGCAACCTTTTAAATGAGAAATAAACCAAGACTCACAGAAATAAAGTAACTTGTCTAGGTACACACTGCTTGTAAGTGGCAGAGCTGGGATTTAAACTGAGACGGGCTGAGCTTCTCTTAAATGGAGGGGAATGCTGTTTAGTTATTTTTTTAAAGCTTCTCCAAGATAAGTTTAAAGTTTCTTTTTAGGCACATCCCAGAGGGCTCCACTGTGCAGCTGGGCATGCCAACCCACGCAGAACCTGGAAAGCATGAAGAAATAAAAGGCAGACCCTGGCAGCAGCTCAGGGAGTCATACTCTTCTTCTTAGGGAGCACTCCCTTGATTGACCAAGCTCACTCCCTTTTTCCTTTCCCTCCATCTTGTTTTTAGTAAATCTCTCCTTCTGAATCAGTTTCACCTCCTCTCTTTTTCTTTAATTCTCACCCAAGAGTATGTTCATAGATTTTGGAGCGGGGGGAGATAGAGAAACACTGACGTGAGAGAGAGGTAAGGATGACACTCTAACCAACCAGGCCACCCAGCCAGGGCTCACCTCCTCTCTAAATTTCTACCTTTGGGGGTGGAGCAAGAACCACTTCACCAGTGACAATACCAGGAAAATTTGACTAAGAAACCAAAATCTTAACCATTTTACTCACTGAATATGTCTTCACAGAAACTAACAACATAAAATACTTCATTGGGGAAAAAGCTTTAGGTAAATTATAATCAGAATGTTGTTTTTATTTTTAAATAACTGCCTGACTTAAGACCTTTGATGTCTACTTGAATAAAATAAATCATTCATTGATTTTTTAAAAGATGAATGATATATCTTGGATTTTCTCTAAAATAATTATTGAGAAATGAGAGGAAAGAGAGAGTTAAATGAATCAATGTTAGCTGACAATAATAATTGTATGTGGTCATATATGGGGGATTTGTATATCATTATAATTTTTGTATTGGAAATTTTTCACAATTAAAAAAACCCTTATTTTTAGGTTTTTCAACCTTAGCACTACTAACACTCTGGTCTGAATAAATTCTTTTTTTGTGGGGGTTGTCCTGTGCATTGTAGAATGTTCAGCAGAATCCCTGGCCTCTACCCATTAGATGCCAGTAGTGCTACCACCCCACCATAGTGACAACCAAAATTTCCAAACATTGCCAAATGTCTCCCTAGGAGCAAATTGACCCCCATTGCTTTAAAACAAGGTTGCTTGTTATTATTACAAGTTCTAGCTTTGGCAAAACCACAATACCTTAGGAAAACTGCAAGATATAAATAAGTATACAAAAGTCATCTGCATTTCTATATAAGAATGACTAACAAAATTTAAAAATAACATGCACATTAATTATATTAACAATAAGAAGGTACTTAATAATTAATCAAAAGAAATATTTATTTTCTAAACAACATTATATAATGTAAAAATACTGAATAACTAAATAAATGGAGAAACATACTATGTTACTGGTAGGAACACAATATCATAATGATGGCTATTGTTCTCAAAATTACCTTTAAGTATGATTTATATGGAGGAAGAAAGGGCTAAAAAGGACCAAGAAATCCTAAGGAAGAACTAAGCAAGGAGCATGTTCTATTTAATTTAATTACTATAGTAGTAATTAAAATAGAATGAAATTGGACTTCTGGCCAGGATGAAGGAGTAGGTAGATATACTGTGCCTCCTTGCACAACCAAAAAAAGGACAACAACAAATTTAAAAACAAAAAACAACCAGAACTGCCAGAAAATCAAACTGTATGGAAGTCCGAAAACGAAGGAGTTAAAGTAACATTCATCCAGACTGGTAGGAGGGGTGGAGATGGGCAGCTGGGGTGGAGAGGACTCAGCAAGGTGGCATCTGGCAGACGGGTGGTCCCACATTTGCATGCAGATAAACTGGGAGGAAAAATTGGGGAGTGAGACAGACCATGCAACCCAGGGTTTCAGCATGGGGAAATAAAGCCTCACAACTTCTGGCAGTAAAAATCTGTGGGTGTTGTGGAAGTGGAATAAACTCCCAGCCTCACAGGAGAGTTCACTGGAGGGAACCACAGGGTCCTAGAACATACACAAACCCACCCACCTGGGAATCAGCACCAGAAGAGCCCAATTTGCTTATGGATAGTGGGGAAAGTGACTGAAAGTTGGCTGAGAGCTGAACAAGCAGCATTGTTCACTTTTGGGACCCTCCCCCACATACAGCATTACAAAGCAGCAAAGTGGGTTGCCCTGCTCTGGCCAATACCTAAGGCTCCACCCCTAAAACTCTGCACGCGCACGCGCGCGCACACACACACGCACACACACACACGAGGCCCAAATGAAAGAATAAAGCTCCAGAAAAAGTACAACTAAGCAATGAAGACATTTTTCAATGTATCAGATGCAGAAAGCCAATGTATCAGATGCATAGTTCAAAACACTGGTAATCAGGATGCTCACAGAAATGATTGAGTACTGACACAAAATAGAGGAAAAAGTGAAGGTTATGAAAAGTGAAATAAAGGAAAATGTACAGGGAACCAACAGTGATGGGAAGAAAACTGGGACTCAATGGTTTGGACTGGAAAAAAGAAATAAACATTCAAACAGAACAGAATAAAGAAACAAGAACTCAAAAAAATCAGGACAGGCTTAGGAACCTCTGGGACAACTTTTTTAAGTGTTCCAACATCCAAATCAAGGGGTGCCAGAAGGAGAAGAGGAAGAAACTGAAAACATAATGAATGAGAACTTTCTCAATCTGGGGAAGGAAATAGACTTCCAGGAAGTCCAGGAAGCTCAGAGAGTCCCAAAGAAGCTAGACCCAAGGAAGCACACACCAAGGCACATCATAATTACGTTACCCAAGATCAAAGATAAGGAGAGAATCTTAAAAGCAGCAAGAGAAAAGGAGACAGTTACCTACAAAGGAATTCCCATAAGACTATCAGCTGATTTCTCAAAAGAAACCTTATAGGCAGGAAGGCACTGGAAAAAAGTATTTGAAGTCAAGAAAGGCAAGGACCTACATCCAAGATTATTCAGCAAAGCTATCACGTAGAATGGAAGGGCAGATAAAGTGCTTCCCAGATAAGGTCAAGTTAAAGGAGTTCATCATCACCAAACCCTTATTATATGAAATGTTAAAGGGACTTATCTAAGAAAAAGAAGATAAAAATATGAACAGTAAAATGACAACAAACTCACAACTATCAACAACTGAAACTAGAAAACAAAAACAAAAATGAACTAAGCAAACAACCAGAATGGGAACAGAATCATAGAAACGGAGATCACATGGACAGTTATCAGCAGAAGAGGATTGGGAAAGGAGGAAAAGGTACAAGGAATAAGAAGCATAGATGACTAGCACAAAATAGACAGGGGAAGTTAAGAATATTTTAACAAATATATAAGCCAAAGAACTTATATGTATGACCCATGGACATGAACTAAGGTGAGGGAATGCTGGTGGGAGGAGGGGGTGCAGGGCAGAGAGGAATAAACAGGGGAGGGAATAGGAAAACTGGAATACCATAATCAATAAAATATCTTTAAAAAATAAAAAAAGCATTTCCAACTATGAACCCCCCCAAACAGAGTGAAATTGAAGAGAGAGATCTCACTAGTGGAATAATGAATATATGGATATTTAATATTTAACCAAGCTGGTACTAAACATTACTAAGGAAAAAGCAACTATTCTACAAATAGTTCTGGGAAATTGGCTGCCTATAAGGAAAAAAATAGAAAATGAATATGTATCTCACATTTAAAAAGAAGTTCCACACTGATTAATAAATTTTGGATTAATTAATGTGAATGAAAATGTTTTTTAAGTTTTAGAAAAAATATAGACTATTTTTACAACCTTAGGATAAGAAAGAATTTCTTTACAAAACACAAAACAGTTCAAGCCATAATGGAAGAGTGATAAATGCAACAAGTTTAAATCTTCTATTCGTCAATAGTACTCGGCCATAAAAAAAAAAAAAAGGAAATCTTACCCTTTGTGACAGCATGGATGGACCTGGAGAGCATTATGCTAAGTGAAAGAAGCCAGAGAAAGACAAGTACTATATGATTTCACTCATACATGGAATCTAAAGAACAAAAGGAACTAACAAGTTAAATAGAGACAGATCCATACACAGACAGAGAGCAGGCTGACAGCTATGTGGTGGTGCTTGCTGTGTGGTGGGTAAAGGGATTAAGCAAAAGAAAAAAAAGAGAGAGGAAACTCATGGACATGAACAACTGTGTAGTGATTTGCCAGGGAAAGGGGAGGTGTGGGGGAACTTACGGGGGGTAAATGGTGATGGAAGAAGTCTTGACTTGGGGTGACAAACACACAATACAGTGTACAGATGTTATATCATGGAATTGTGCATCTAAAACCTGTATTGTTTTGTTAACTAGTGTTACCCCAATACATTTAATAAAAAGGAAAATTTTACATTCATCAAAGAGATTGTAAAGTTAAAAGACAAGTTAAAGACCTAAGCAATTTATAACATATATATCAGATAAATGCTACCAAAAAGAAAGACAAACCTTAGCAGTCAGAAAAATGGGCAAAAGTCATGAACAAGATTTCACAGAAGAGTCCACAAATGGCCAGTGAAAATATACAGTATTCAAGCTCATTAATCAGGAAATTAAAAATTAAAATAATGAGCTAACATTTACTCTTACCCAATTAGAAAAATTAAAAAGCCAGGCTGTAGTATATAATTAAATTAAGAAAGTTATAAAATGCATTATAAGTCTGTACACTAAATGACCCCAATTTTTATTACCTAAATATATGATGCTGATTTACATAAAGTTTAAATATATATATGTATACATATACATATATATGTAATTGAAAGTAACATCAAATATTAAAAGTGAAAAAAAGAAAAGCCTGGTGGTGAAAATATGGATGCTTAGAAAGTTTTATGCTCTGATGGTGGCAGTACAAACTACTGCAAACGTTTCGGAAAACACTTTGGCATTACCCAGTGAAGTTCAATATGTACATTTCCTACATCCAGCAATTATATTCCTAAGTGCGTATCTTAGAGAAACCCTTAAGTAGAACACCTTAAAAAATGTGCATAGCCCCAAACCAAAAACAACTCAAATGTTCAGTAACAGTATAAATATATAAGTAAGCTACATTATACCTATAATATAGTGGCAATAAAAACAAATTATGATAGCTATATACTTCAAAACAGGTAAATCTCAAGATAATGTTAAACAAAAGGAAAAAAGGAAGGGAAAAAGAAAACTGACAGAAAAGAACACAGACTGTGACGCCATTTATGTAAAGTCATCAACAGGCAAACTGAACAAAACAAAAATGGGAAAAACATGACAATGTTGCCATATTCAATGAGTTTTTGGAGCATCCTGACACCAGTGTTTTTAACTCTGCCTCTGATAGGTTGGCTATCTTGTTTTGTTTACTTCTTTTTCTGGTGCTTTGTTCTTTTCTTTCATTTGGGACATATTTCTTTGTTTCCTCAATTTGGCAGCCTCCCTGTGTTTGTTCCTGTGTATTAGGTAGAGCTGCTTTGATGCCCTGTAAAAGGCACCGGTCTGGATGAATGTGACTTCTTTAAAGCCTTGGTTGTCAGACTTCCATATAGTTTGATTTTCTGACAGTTCTGAGTGTTGTTTTGAGATTTAGTTGTAATTCTTTTTGTGGTTGTGCAAGGAGATGAAGTCTGTCTACCTAAACCTCCATCTTGACTGGAAGCCCTCTACACAAACATATCTTGAAAGATAAAGGCAAAAAACACATTTTTAAATGCCTTGATTTTTTCCCTAATCTCTCTTAATTTGGAAGAATTAGATTAGTGAGTTCTGTATCAATTTTTTGGAGCCATTACATTTAAGACTATGTAATGTAAATACTCAGTTTAATGTAAAGTTGAACAGAATGGTTGAATAATTTATTAAAACAGAACATGATATTCAAAATATCAAAGTTATAAGGCCAGTCACTGGAAAAACTAGGGCTACTACTGGACTTGAAATAGCTACCTAAAAACACCAAGGATAAATAGTATACTTAAACATCCACTGTTGTACCTAAATGTAGAACTAAAGCTAAATTATCAGCTAGCCTAAGCTATCTGTTTTCATTCCTTTTTCCACTCATTAAATTCTTTGCTTCTATTTTTAGTTTTTAAAAAGTCTGGCTTATATACACTAGTCTGTAAGGAAGACTGTCTGGACCACCCCAGAATAAAAGTATGTTTTCTTCTACAAAATTCTTTCATAGAATTTATATGCTCATAGGTGATTACCCTATGGCTCCTACTCCTCTGAAACTGGAACTGACCAGGAAAGCAAGAGGTGCCAACCAAACTGAACATAACTGGAAACTCACAAGAAAAGCTTAACTTTCATACTTAACAAGTTAATGCAGGTAGAACTGTGAAGACCCTCCTTGTTGTCTTTGACAACTTCTGCATATATGAAGTCTGTCCAGAAAGTCCAGCTAATGTAAATATAATAAGAATGGTTTGCATGACATTGATGTAACCTGGCAGCCAAGGAGAGTGGACTAGAATGCACATGTATGAACAATGATGACTTTACTATACTAATCAGTGGTAGTGGTAGATGCCACTGAGTGAGCATGTGTACTGTGTAGCCATCACATTCAAACTGACTGAGAGTGTAGAGCAACAAATCTGCAACAAATTTTGTGTTAAACCTGAATGTTCCTCCATGGAAACTATTCAGATGATTCAAAAGGCCACAGCTATGGGCCACTGGTGACTGGCAGCTTCACCAGGACATCACTCTGGTGCAGGGTTTTTTGGCTGAACATCAAATCACCCAGGTGATGCGGCACCCCCCTCCCCGCTACTGCCCAGATTTGGCATCCCGTGACTTCTGGCTTTTTCTAAAACTAAAATTACCTTTGAAAGGTTAGAGATTTCAAACCCTTGATGAAATTCAGACAAATATGATGAGGCAGCTAATGGAGAGTGGCCAAACTATGTGAAGCCCCAAGGTGCCTACTTGAAATGGGACTGAGGCATCATTGTCCTACATACAATGTTTCTTGTATCTTGTATCTTCTTCAATACATGTCCTTATTTTTCATATTACATGGTTGGATACCTTCTGGACAGACCTTACATTCCTGAGCCATCTGGCAATCTTTTCAAGCCTTCAAGGCTGACTATTTTCAGTATTTTAGTACTAAATAATACTAAAATAAGTATTAAAGTACTTATTTTCAATAATTTTTCCAGAATAAAAATGTTTATAGAATGGGAAATGCAAAGGATCGTCAACTCAGGGCTGCAAATTCCTACTATCGTGATTCTAACATGAAATATTTACAACTTGGTACTTACTAATGGAATAATTTTATATGTTTCTGCCTTATTCCCCAATTAACTCTTATTTGAGAGCAGGAACTCCATCTTAAAAGAGGTAGTATGGTCTAAATTAGACCTGCCTCAGCCAAAGTAGCTCTGCTCTTATCTATTTTTTTATTGAAATTCTGGGTATAACTATTTCAAAAAGGAGTTGAAGTGCTATTACTTTATTTTGTTTTTAAGTTTTAAAAAATTCTTGCACCCCACTAACACTAAAAAGACTGATAATACCAAGTGTTGGCAAAAACCGTGTAACAACTAGGGCACATTAATGTATAGTTTAGACATACTGAATGGTACAGCCATATATGAATGATTCAGATACTCTGAAAAACAGGAAGTATCTGTTAAAGATACACAGATCTAGATCTAGATGTAGAGATATACAGACATTTTATCCAGTGATTCTACTCACTGGTATATACCCAAAAGAAATTAATGTTTATGGCCACCAAAAGTAATGTACAAAAATGTTCTTAGCAATGTTACCCATAATATCCAAAAACTGGAAACACTAAATGTCCATCAATGGAACGATGGATACATTGTGTTAAGTTTAAAAAATACAGTAGTGAAAAAGAATGAATTAATACTATTTACTATATTATAAGTGAACCTCATGTTAAATAAAAGAAGCTAGGCACAAAATAATAGTTATGATTGCATTTATATGAAGTTTCAAAACAAGCAAGATTGATTGTTCTTGAACTTCACATACAACCTCATTTCACCTCTGGCAGTAGACATTGGAATAGTGGTTACTTTTGGGTTGAGGAGGGTATTGAATAAGAAGGAGCATAAAAATTCTCTTTTTTTACTAGCATTCATACTGGGTGCTAGTATGTTTCTGTATCTTGCTATGGGTGGTGATTACACAAATGTATACAGATATAAATATTCATCAAATTGTACACTGAATATTTATACATTTACTATATGTTATACATTAATTTTTACAAAATCATATAGTGGTATGTCTTGGGAATAAGCATTGGAAGTTCTAGTCATGGTTCTACCATTTCTTGACAAAGCATAGAAGCTCACTGGATGTTCACACCATATATGAAATGCTGAGGTCTCTTTCCCTTCTGGAATCCATTAATCAAAATTTCTATGAATTTTCTTGGTCTTCATGTTTGACTTAAACATAGTAAGTATATACACAAAATGATTTTTCCTGATTTTTACCACATATAACTTGAGCATATCTCTTTAGTCCCTACTTGGAAAGACTGAGTGGTCTAATAGACTTACTTTATATTAACAGAAGGAACCAGCATCAGAATCAGTCAACACATAAGCACACAAAGTGAAATGTTTACCTAAGAATACAGGTGATTAGAAACTAGTTATGATTAATTATCTGGAAAAAATAATAAACTGTGATGACAATAGCTAGAACTGTAACTTGTTTGAATCAATAAAAATAACATAGAGCCACTGGAGTGATAATACCTAGGAGTCTGTAATCAATAACTGAAAGCTAGGTGCAGAAAGGTATCTGTTCTTTTCAAAATGCTCATAGCAGCACAATTTACAATAGCCAAGTGCTGGAAGCAACCTAAGTGCCCATCAGTAAATGAGTAAATCAAAAAACTATGGTATATTTACACAATGGAATACTACGCAGTAGAAAGAAGGAGCTCCTACCCTCTGTGACAGCATGGATGGAACTAGACAAAATGGAACACACAAAACAAGCAAGCAAAATATAACCAGAGACATTGAAATTAGCTTAACAATAACCCACAGCCTTCGGATCAACTACCAGAGACATTGAAATTAAGAACAAACTGATAGCAACCAGAGGGGAGGTAAGAGGGGATAATGGGGGGAAAAGGGGGAAGGGTTCTCAGGAACATATGTAAAGGTCACATGGACAAAACCAAAGCAGGGTAGGAACAAGGGTGGGAAGTGGGGATAGCTGGAGTAGGGGGGAGTGGAAAGGGAAAAATGGGGACAACTGTACTTGAACAATGATAAAAAATGTGAAAATAAAAAAAAGAATCAATACTTACTGTACAAGTTCTATACATTAGAAAGAAATCAAGATATTCCTTTATAGGGGCAAGCGGGGTACACAAGGGAAGTATACTACTTTGTCTCTTTTTGTTTACAGGGGGTATATATTACTTTTATAAATAAAAAAATAAAATTGTTCTCATTAACTTTTCTTCACAAGGAGATGCTACCTGAATTTAACAGCACTCTCCTTTGTTTTTAAAGAATTCTGATTTTTTTTATTAGCATGCAAATAACGTGTTTAGATTATTTTACAAAAAGAACTCAAGCTGCTCAGAAAAAGTAATGGGCTCGCTGGGAAAAAAACAATTCTTCAGACTACTGCACAAAGAAAGTAGTCTCCACTTTTATATCCTCACTCTAGATATGTAAGACATCAAGTCAGGTTATCAGATTAAGTAAGAGTACACTAGTCATCACTTCATGAGAAAGGAAAAAATGCAATGGCTTCAGAAGTATTTGATTCTAAAGAACTTCCTGTATGGATTATAGATTAAGCTCTCAAATTTCAGCCTGAACAAAAGAAGTATCCACCAGGTGATAACAGAAGCACTGCATGTAATGACATGCCACAAAAAAAGCACTAAACCCCTGAGACCAAAGCATGGACTCTAATTCTGGCCTTGCCATCTAAATTTGAGTTAATAATTTAGATCTTTCTGACTGTCTTCCTATCTGTAAAATGAAGAGACTGTGTTAAATAATTTTAACTTTATTTTTTCTTTATCACTAAAAATTCCAAAATGCTCAGAATTTACTACATGGTCACCAACATGGTAGATGCTTCTCCTGATATTTACCTTAATCTACGCAAAAGCCAACTATCCTTACTAATGAAAATATCTAGAAATTAGAAATCAGATGCCACTAAAATTGAACAATGGGCATTAAAGCCTGAGGTCTGTGATAAAGGCCTGTCACCGCTACATATTGGGTTTGCCTCCATTAAATTAATAAAAAGAACCACAATTCATAAATAAATAAATTAAGTAAGTAAGTAAGTAATTGAAAGAGTCTATAATGAATTGGCTAAAGAATTTTTTAAAAAACTCAGTGATGAAGCTATATCTGTTCAAGAAAAGGTCTGCAGTTTATATATACACACACATGCATATTAAGATACACATATACATACATACATACACACACACACACACATCTTTATTAGCTGAACAGAGTCGAAATAAAAAACATGACATCTACTCACTTTGACAGAGATACTCCCCCAGCTTTCCCAATCATCTCTTCATGGTGTAATACTGAGTAGTTCCATGGAATATGGAGGAACTTTAAGAGGGTTCTCATCCATCGTTCAGGATGTAAGACAAGTTGTTCATAGTGAACTAACATGCATTTTTTATAGCCAACTTCCATACACTGGTTATACATGGTTTCTATGGCACGATTCCACTTGATCAAACAGTCCCTGTAACTGTTCAGGTCAAACCCAGCTATAGTAACTTTTCGAGAAATCATTGAATGTACTGATGCCCGGCCATCTCGAACCATCAGGAGAAATTTGGCATTGGGAAATAACCTAGCAAGGTAAGTTAAGGATTTCAGGGCGAAAGGATCTTTATTACACAAATAAGGAGCTGGCTCCCCATGCTTAACAATGATTTCTAGTAAGAAGGCTTGCATGGCAGAATCCAACACTTCATCGGTGACACCGGCCTCATCCAAGCGTATTTTCTCTTTACTTGACCGTGACCACATCTGCTTCAGGGCCAGGATTCGGGGAATGACTCTGGTTTCCTCTCCACAGCGAATATGAGGATGTGCATCTAACATGGCCCTCATGAGTGTGGTTCCACTCCGAGGCACACCTCCAATAAAAATTAAAGGCATATCTTTGTGATAGTCAAAGGTTTTGTTGGCTTTGATGTCCAGGCCAGTTTGTACAGTGGTCTTTGTGCTCTCCAATTTGAGAGACTGACTACGTTCCTCTATTCGGTGATGGCATTCCATGGCGTGTTGGCCCAAGTAAAACACAGTCACAGAACTAATCACCAGACATGCCAACAGTAAGTTCTGCTTCAGTTTTCCAACCATCTTGATGTGGTTATCTTTCTATTAAACAGATATTTTGCTCAAAATGATTTCCAGAAACTGTTCAGGCCATGGAGATTCTACTTCAGAAAGATGATCAACATCTAATAGGAAAAGGAACAAGTTATGTTACCATCATTAATACTGTTTACAAATCAGTCATCAGTTATCACTATAACATTTTAGCTAGAAAGAATCTGAAGCTGTCTTAGATGCTTTGATATTCATACAATGCAAATATACAAAAATGCAAGCAAAAATAAATCAATATTTCTAATCAAAAACAGCTGCTTAATATAACAATTCTGAAGCTGTGCACAAAATGGAAAATTAAATAAAACTATTTCTATCAGTGAGTCAAGTGAATATTTAGTGTGCCCAAGGATATAAGGAGTCTAACCCAAGGCTCATCTCTGACATTTAGATTTGATTCATCCCCAGAAGCCATTATCTCCACATTCTACAAGAAAAAGAAATTACAGAAGAAATATACAACTTCTAAATCTTTAACACATATTCAGTTTATTCATCCTGCAAATTATTTACTTAGGTACTACAGGCCACGTACTTGGGCTTGGCTAAGGATAAACTTTGAAAACAGCAGCAGTGCAGTGACCTCTGCTCTCAGGAAAAAAGTCTTATGAACAGACAGATATGGAAACAATGACAATACATGGGATAAAGGCCTTAGCAGAAATAATCACAGGGGACAATGGAAGTATAATAAAAAGGAATAAATAGGTCTACCTACCTCAGGACGCTATAAAGGCCTTATAGAAAGTAAGAGAGACGGCTGCTCTAAGCAGTAGGAACTTGTGTGCAAAAGCACAATGGCATGACAGAATATGGCGTAATTAATTATCAAGAAGTAGCTCAGGAGAACTGATGTATAGAGTGCGAAGAAAAATGTGTGTGTGTGATCTAGCCTTCAGAAACACAGATAAGATTGGCACAGAGAGCATTCTAAGCTGAAGATGACCAAAGACATGCATGTGTAAAAGCAGAGCATGTATGTAAAACATACACACTATATAAAATATACATACTATGGAACTGCTGGCTTAACTCGAACAAGATTACATGCTATGAAGCAGACAGAAAGCAGACTATACATAGACTAAAAAATTTTACCCTGAATCCTCAGAGGGCAAGTGTAATAATTAATTTTATATGTCAACTTGGCTAGGCTATGGCATGCAGTTTTTGGTGAAACACTCGATGTTGCTGTGGAGGAATTTTTTGGATATAATTAACAAATCAACAGACTTTGAGTAAAGCAGATTACCCTCCATAATATAAGTCAGCCTCATCCAACAATTAAAGTCCTTAAGAATAAGTAAGGACATGTCTTGAAGAAAAAGGAATTCTCAAGACTGCAACACAGAAATCCTGCCTGAGTTTCCAGCCTGCTGCCATGCAGAATTTAGACTCAAGGCTAACATCAACTCTTACCTGCCTGGCTGTTCTATGAATCTTAGAAATGCCAGTACCACAATCTCATGACCAATTCCTTAAAACTTCATTTATTTGTATCTTCCTCAAATTCTTTCTTCAGTGTTCTATAGTTTCCCAAGTATAGGTCTTTGACCACCTTGGTTAAATTTATTCCTAGGTACTTTATTTTTCTTGTTGCTATAGTAAATGGGATTTTTCTTAGTTTCTCTTTCCGATAGTTCATTGTTGGTGTACATAAATGCCACTGATTTCTGGATAAAAATTCCATACACACACCCACACACACACACACAGATATGTGTGTGTATATATACACACACACACACATATGTGTGTGTGGTCTGTCCAGAAAGTCTCCAGCCATGCAGTATGAATATGAAGTATGTGTGAGTATATACACAATACATGCACACAGACTAACAGTAAATATACCTGGGAAAATGACCAAAATAATACATTCTGAGAGGCAGTATGGACTAGTGAGAAGTTAGGCAATTCTCCCTAAAAATCAATTATAAAGTGGAATAAAATGGGCAAAAAATATATCACAGTCCTCTGGAAATCTACTAGAATACAACAACCTAAGAGGGATTTACATTTGAAAAATTGCTAAATGTTGAATAAGAATAGTCAGAGTCTCCGGCATTCTTGCCTGAGACTATTCCCACTTCACCATCCACCCACCAGGTACAGAGAGAGGTTTTGTAGGTCAGGGCAAGGCAGAGCAAACTATGAGGACTGGCAGCTTTTGATCAAAGAAAGATCACTCAATTTGGAGTGCTGTGCTGTGCTGTCAGTGTAAGTGATGTTCCAGGGGGCAGGTGAGCAAGGAAGGTGAAGAGCTCTAGTAGGCTAAGGTTAAAGTCATGGTTGGCAAGCTTGTGGTCAACTCTGAGGCTGCAAATAGGCAAAGAAGAGATATGAAAGGACTGAATGGAAGTAAATGTCAGGGCAGATTTGAACATGGCCTAAACTTTGAATGTGCTTATCCACCCACATGCAGATTCACTGGCAGAGGGAAAGTCTTACTGGTTCAAGGTGTTTGAGCATAACTACTGTTCCCTAAACTACACAAATAAGGGGTAAATCCTAGAGAGCTATGTTTAAAAAAATAAAAATAATTGTGTGTGTGTGTATCTGAGCAGCTACACCAGTATACATTTATATGAAATGTCCATACAAGGCAGATTTACAGAGACAGAAAGCAGGGAGTAGAAGCAGGAATTTAATGGCAAACAGACATGAATGGATTTTTTGCTGTGATGGAAATGTTCTAAACATGAACTGTTGTGGTAGTTGCAGAACTCTCTAAAATCCAAAAATCATTGAATTGTATCCTAACAATGAATAGGTTTTATGATACATAAGTTACACCTCAATATACCTGTTCTTTTTTTTTTTAATCCTTCAAAACATACTTGGAATCTGACCACTTCTCAACACTTTTACTAGCAACTCAGCATCTCTCACAAAGAACATTGAAAGGAATCCTTACTTCCATTCCTGCCCTCCTAGAATCTATTCTCAAATTGAACAGCTAGAGGGATCTTTTTAAAATATAAGTCAGAACATATTCCTTTGCTCAAAGCCTGGTATTGTTTTTCAAAGTAGTCTCGAAAAGTTTATTTTAAGACATACAATACTAAATCTGTTAAATTTCTATCCACCCCTGCCCTGATTTTCTTCATCTGTCAAGAAATCTCTATAGCCATCAAAAGTCGTGCTGACTGAGGTCAACCTAATATATCATCATTCCAAAAAGAGTGTCTGTTGATCAAAGTGAAGTCATTGAGAAAACAACTCTTACCATTAGATGTTTCATTAGGACTGAAATGAAGACAACTCTCTCTTTATTCAGGGGAAAAGAACACCTTACCATATTCCCAAGCATACTTGAAAGTTGTGTCAACACAATTTTTGGTGATTTCTTCAATTTTTGACATCTGTTGTATTTTATTTATTTTTAATATACTTTATTGATTATTCTATTACAACTGTCCCAGTTTTCCCCCTTTGCCCCCTCCACCTGGTACCCCATTCCTTCCAGCAATCCCCCACCCCTTAGCTCATGACCATGGGTCACACATATAAGTTCTTTGGCTTCTCCATTTCTTATACTGTTCTTAACACTCCTCTGTTTCATACCTACCAATTTGTACTTCTTAATCACTGCACCTTTTCCCCTATTCTCCCCCTTCCCCCTCTCAGCTGATAACCATCCAAATGATCTCCATATCTATGATTCTGTTTCTGTTTTGCTTGTTTGCTTACCTTATTTTTTAGGTTTAATTGTTCATAGCTGTGAATTGTCATTTTAATGTTTATAGTTTTCATCTTTTTCTTAAATAAGTCCCTGTAACATTTCATATGATAAGGGCTTGGTGATGATGAACTACTTTAACTTGACCTTATATGGAAAGCACTTTATATGCTCTTCCATTCTAAACGATAGCTTTGCCGGATAGAGTAATCTAGGTTGGAGGTCCTTGTTTTTTCATCACTGTGAATACTTCTTGCCAGTCCCTTCTAGCCTACAGAGTTTCTTTTGATAAATCAGCTGACAGTCTTGGGAACTCCTTTGTAGGTAACTAACTGCTTTTCTCTTGCTGCTTTTAAGAGTCTCTCTTTAACCTTTCACAATTTAATTATGATGTGTCTTGAGGTTGCCTTCTTTGGATCCAATTTGTTTGGGATTCTCTGTACTTCCTAGATTTGTGTTTCTATTTCTTTCACCAAATTAGGGAAGTTTTCTGTCATTATTTTTTCAAGTAAGTTTTCAATTTCTTGCTCTTCCTCTTCTCCTTCTGGCACCCCCATGATTTGGATGTTGATACATTTGAAGATGTCCCAGAGGCTCCTTAGCCTATCCTCACTTTTTCTTTTTATTTCTTTTTACTTCTTGCTGTTCTGATTAATTTCTTTTTTCTTACTTATGTTCCAAATTGTTGATTTGATTCCCAGCTTCACCCCCCTCCACTGTTGGTTCCCTGTAGATTGTTTTTTATTTCATTCAATGCAATCTTCATTTCTGCCTGGGTCTTTTTTATGCCATTGCCATACTCAATGTGTTCTCTGAGCATCCTTACTACCAGTGTTTTGAACTCTGTTTCTGATACGTTGCTTATCTCCATTTATTTAGTTCATTTTCGGGAGTTTTCTTCTGTTCTTTTATTTGCCTCTTCAATTTGGCAGTCTCCCTTTCTTAATAGCGTTGCATATTGTAGAAAAGCATAACTGTAAGTTGTATGGGTCAGGACCTTAAGTAACTGCCAGGGTGGGGCAACCCGTGTCACCTCTCTGTGGCTCTAAGTAGGGGAGAGCTTGAGAAGCGATAATACTGCTGCCTGGCTTCTGGAGTTTTGCCCAGGAGGGAGCTGTCTCCTGGCACTTGCCCTGTTGCTAGTCACTTCAATTTCTTTCCCTATGCCATTGGTGCCCTTCCAGCTGTTGCTCTGGTGCTGAATCCCAGAAGGGGTGTGTCTGTATAAATCTTTAGTGTATTGTGGCCCTTTAAGAGGAGTATACTGAGAGCCTGCAGTTTCTTCCACTGACCCAACCCCTACTGGTTCTTACAGTCAGAAGTTATGGGAGCTTATCTTCCTGGTGCAAGAACCTAGGGCTGGGCTGTCTGGTCTGGGGCTGGGATCTTCTTCTCCCAAGGTGTCCCTCTTGATTTTTATCCACCACATGTGGATGTGAGACTGACCATTCTACATCTCTGTGCCTCTCTGTATCTCCTCATCTCTCACCCTCCTACCCATCTGTTTGAATGTGCCTTTTTAAAATACTTGGTTGTTGAGCTTCCACATAGCTCTATTTCCTGAAAAATCTGGGTGTTATTTGTTTTGTAGTCTAGTTGTAATTTTCCTGTAGTTGTACAAGAAGACAAAGCATGTTTACCTGTGCCTCCAAGTTTTGATATTTGTTGTATTTTATTTTCTTAATATATTTTATTGATTATGCTACTACAGTTGTTCCATTCTATCTCCCATTTATTCCCCTCCACCCTGTATCCCCTCCTCCCACCAGTCTTTCCCCACCTTAGTTCATGTCCATGGGTCATACATATAAATTCTATGGCTTCCCCATTTCCCATACTATTCTTAACCTTCTCCTGTCTCTTTTGTACCTCCCATTTATGCTTCTTATTCCCTGTAACTTTTCCCCCATTCTCTCCCTGTCCCACTGATAACTTCAGATGATCTCTATTTCTATGAACCTGTTCCTGTTCTAGATATTTGCTTAGTTCATTTTTGTTTTTGTTTTTGAGGTTCGATTTTCATAATTGTGAGTTTGTTGTCATCTTACTGTTCATATTTTTTATCTCCTTTTTCTTAGATAAGTCCCTTTATCATTTCATATAATAAGGGCTTGGCGATGATGAACTCCTTTAACTTGACCTTATCTGGGAAACACTTTATCTGCCCTTCCATTCTACATGATAGCTTTGCTGGGTAGAGTAATCTTGGATATAGGTCCTTACCTTTCATGACTTCAAATACTTCTTTTCAGCCTCTTCTTGCCTGCAAGATTTCTTTTGAAAAATCAGCTGATAGTTTTATGGGAACTCCTTCATAGGTAACTGTCTCCTTTTCTCTTGCTGCTTTTAAGAGTCCCTCCTTATCTTTGATCTTGGGTAATATAATTATGATGTGCCTTGGTGTGTGCTTCCTTGGATCCAGCTTCTTTGAGAGTCTCTGAGCTCCCTGGACTTCCTGGAAGTCTATTTCCTTTGCCAGATTGGAGAAATTCTCCTTCATTATGTTTTAAAATAAGTTTTCAATTTCTTGCTCTTCTTCTGGCACCCCTACGATTTGGATGTTGGAACATTTAAAGTTGTCCTGGAAGTTCTCTAAGCCTCTCCTCATTTCTTTGAATTCTTGTTTGTTTATTCTGTTCTGGTTGATTGTCTATTTCGTCCCTCTGGTCCAAACCATTGATTTGAGTCCTGGCTTCCTTCCCATCACTATTGACAATTTTCCCTGAACAATTGTTCCCTTGAACAATTTCCTTTATTTCACTTTTCATAGCCTTCACTTTTTCCTCTATTTTGTGACCATACTCAATCATTTCTGTGAGCATTCTGATTACCAGTGTTTTGAACTCTGCATCTGATACATTGGCTATCTCTTCATTGCTTAGTTGTATTTTTTCTGGAGCTTTGATCTGTTCTTTCATTTGGGCCTTATCTTTTTTTGTCTGGGTGGGCCTATTACATAGTAAGGGGCGGAGGCTTAGGTATTCACCAGGGTGGGGCAACCCATGTCACTCCGTTGTGGTGCTGTACGTGGGGGAGGTGTCTGAGAGGGAACAATGCTGTGTGTTCAGCTCTGAGCCAACTTTCAGTCACTTCCTCCACTACCCACAGGCAAATTAGGCCCTTCTGGTGCTGATTCCCAGGTGAGTGGTTTTGTGTATATTCTAGGACCCTATGGGTCTCTCCAATGAACTCTCCTGTGAGGCTGGGGGTTTCTCCTGCTGATTCAAACCCCATAGGTTTTTTTAGTTAGAGGTTTCGAGGCTTTATTTTACCACACTGAAACCGTGGGTTGCATGGTCTGTCTCTCTCCTCAGTTTTTCCTCCCAGTTTATCTGCATACCAGTGTGAGACCATCAGCTTGGTCAGCCACCACCTCACCCGGTCCACCAACTGCTGCCTTGCCCACCCTGGTCCTCCAGCCACCTTGTCATGAGTCCTCTCCACCCTGGCTGCCTGTCTCTGCCCCTCCTACCAGTCTTGATGAATGTTTCTTCTTTAACTCATTGGTTGTCGAACTCCCATACAGTTTAAATTTCTGGCAGTTCTCATTATTTTTTGTTTTTAAATTTGTTGTTGTCCTATCTTTGGTTGTGCAAGGAGGCAAAGTGTATCTACCCACACCTCCATCTTGGCCAGAAGTCCCGATATCTGTTGTATTTTAAATTAAACACTGTCTCCACCAACATACTTGGGGGAGCAGATTGTGCTATATAGTCCTTCAGGATGTTCAAAAGCAGGTATGACAGTGATCAAAGGCCTTGTAAGGCATACTAAAAAGGAAAAGAAAGAGATTTTGTCTTCCCCAGAAACATTCACATTACTTTTCACTAAGCTTAAAAAGCCTCATATTCTCTCTTTGGATGTTTCTAAACTTGGAAAATCACAGAATCATTGATTATCAGTGCTAAAGGGACCTTCAAATCATTTGGTCCAATGTTCTCATTTTGTAGGTATACAAACTGGTTCTCCTCACACCACTCTAAATCTTACCTATTCTTCAAAGGTCACTATTTATTTTATTGTGTATATTTTACTTACTCCAAAAGGTTTTATATTCCTGAAGCTCACAAATCTTGTCCCTTTCCCCTACCATGGCATGCTTAACAAAGCACCAGGTCACCAGGTCGACTGAGCCTTCAGTAAACTAACCAAGCTGGGAAGTATATTCCTCTAGAAGAGGGATGCTGTGGAGCTTGTGGTCTCTACTCACACCTTGTTACTAACTCTTCCCAAAATCTTGAAAAAAAGTGTACTATAATTTAAGAAGTACTGTACAGGAAAAGCTGATCTGATCATTACCCTTATATATTCAACCACTAAGAAGATGCATATGCACATATACAAAATACACAGATGTGGGCCTCTTTTCATTACCTTAAACTCCATTTCACTTATTTGCAGACAAGCAGTATCAATATTTTCTCAACTGAGACATTTACAGAGCTGAGGCTGAGCTAGAAGGGAATACGGCAAGTTTTAGTCTTGTTTTTATCTCCAGGGAAAGAAAAAGCATTGAAACACTGCAACAAATATATCTGAGAAATCATTATTAATAGCACTGCTCTTTCACAGCAGTCAAATGTCCTACAGAAGAGAGTGCTGACATTATACTTTCATACTTGCATCTTTGCCAATTTTATAAATATTTCTATTTTAAAAACCCATTATCACTAAACAAAAGTAGGGGTACAGAGTTTGGTAGTCAGCAAGACCATGTGCAATACTCAGTGCATACACACACAGATCTAGGCACATGCAGTCATGAGCACATGCATCACACTGTGCTTTTATAATCTGGAAAGCAGCCATGTTTTAGGTGCAAAGAGATGCTGGGTAAATGTTCCAGCAAAATGTAAGTTATAGGAATGTAATAATCCCCTAAAAACTTTCTTTTGTTAATCATTAACTCCTTGCTTCCCATGCCTATTCATGATGCCAACCTATGTGGCAAATAACAACAGCCAATGCCCCTTTGCCTGCTGTCTAAAGTCCAATCTACACAGTGGAGAAGAAGTAGGTTTACAGTTGTTCATATGAAAAATAATGCAAAATTAATACATAATAATTAATAAACTGTTTTGCACACTCACAACTGTAAACCTACTCTTGCTTCATTCTGTACAGCTGTTTTCTCTATTCACTTCTAGTTTTTAGAAAAAGGAAAAGTAATTGTATCATGTGCTTGAATTTGCCGACTAATGCATCTAGGGGTTAATCTGAATGACAGCCTTGGCAATCAGTAAAAACCTCAAATAAATCCATTGTTACAAGATCAATACTTATGTCAACTCATGGTCAGAGTACAAACATGGGAACACCTTTCTCTAGCTACACATTGGAGGCTGACACAAGAACCACTGACAATAAATAGCAAATGGCAAGACGATTGTGTTAATAGTTCAATTTAAATTAAATTATCTCAAATATATCTGAGGGCAGATGTGTGGATGAGGAGGGGATTATATAATTTCATATTGGATGGCTATGAATTAATAACTTTTGAAGCTGTTAAAGGTTCAATGTAATTTTCTCTATTTTTGATATGTTTGAAAATTTTCATAATAAAGAGTTAAAGTGAAATAAAACAAAATAACCAGTTTAAGTTACCAAGTTCTAACCTTCTCAAACCTGCAAATCATAGGGTCACTGTAGGCTAAGCATTCCTCTTCTAGATTCTTCACTAATGTTAACTGTCTAAACCACCCATGAGAGAAAACACAAAGCATATTTGCTCAAATTATATACTCTCCTAACTTTTAGAATTAAAATAACTGGAATGGGAAAAGGAAGATGGCATTGAATTAATGCAAAAGAAGTCTAGTCAGAAGACCTGGGTTCTAGTCTGAAATCAGTCTTTTCTTAGCCATGTGGATCAAGATCAGTGATTTTCAACTAGTGTGCTGCAAGAAGCACACTGATGTGCCACAAAAAAATTTTAAAACATGCAACACCTGACTATTCAGTCAGAGGTACAGACCTCTTTTCCCCTAGACTGTCAAATAAAAAATGACAACAGTCAACACAACAACTGTCCAGTATAAATGAATCAAAACCATACCTCTTTTTTTGTCAGATCAGCAAAATAGATATTTTTGGTGTGCCGCAGAATTTTAATAATTAGTTCATGTGTGCCATGAGATGAGTAAAGTTGAAAATCATTGGTCTAGATAAATCACTGAGCATTAGTTCCCTTGTCTATAAAATAGGAAAAATGATAATCAAACTTTTTCACATGTAATTAGAGTAGAAATTATGAAAAGAAGTAACGTGGAGAAAAAAATGCAAAGGGTAAAGGAACACCTGCAAGTTCTCTTTTCTTTCCCAGAGCTGCTATGACAACTGAGTGGATAACATGTGAAGGCACTTTTAAAGAGCAGGGGCCTATGGCATCCTTCACACACTGGTTCCTGCTCATTCTCCAGCTTCACCTCTCAGCACTCCTCCTGAGCAGCCTGCCCCCTGCAGGGCCGCTCCCATCTACACCAAGTACCTCCACTCCTGGCCTCTGCTCATGCTACTGCCTCCTGTCTCATGGCTCTTTCTCCCTTTTACACACACCTCCTCAGTGCTGTTTTCCCAATTCCCTCCCCCCAGAAACCAACTGTTCTGTCTCCTGTAACCTCAAGCATTTGGTAAAAACACGTTGGTTTGCACACTCATGCACTGTATTGTGGTTAATTTACCCCACTATAAATTCCTTTAAAGCACAGATAACCTATTCATCATCCATGCAGTTTGTGCATGAATATCAGATATAAAGAACTTACAGATGAATAAGTACCTAGTGAAATCTCCTCTCTTAAATTTCCTTAAAGTACCTAGAGTCATCTGAAACAAAGCCAGTGCTCAACAAACAAATGTCAAATGAAACAAGAAACTACAAATAAACAAAAACAAAAAATCTGGAGACCATGAAAAAAATTTTCAATCTCAATATTATCCCAAAAGGATTTTTAAAATTGAATCTACAATATGTATAGTAGGTGGGAAAAACAATTTTGCCAAGGCTTTGGAAAAAGAGACATACACATATTAATGTATTAACAAAAATATTTTAATGGTTATGATACTCATAGTGGAAAGCCCAGGGAGAGAGGGGAAAACAGCTTTACCTATGCATACAAATGTAATATGTGTCAAAAGCCAGCATCACAGGAGAATGGCAGAAGAATATTGAATTTAAGGTATTGGGCTCCCACATCCACACTCTTCCATTCACTCTGCTTCATCTACAGTTACCTCCTAGTTATATTCTGATGCTTCTCAAATATATCTGCAACCAAGACTTCTGTCCCAGATCTCAGACCTGACTATTCAAAAGGCAATGAAGAACTCTTTCTGGATGTTCCACTAGCATGTTAAAATAAAAAAAAAAAACACCAAATGGAAAAATCTTTCCTTCTGTTTACTGGTAAATGAACCACTTTCTCCCAGATGTCCAAGCTAAAATCTGAGAGCCTTTATGTACTTACCCCATTAACCTCTCCACAGGCAACTGGTGTAGCTCTGTCAGTGCTTCCTCCTTCAGTTGGCTTAAGTCTATTTGCCTCCCCTTTCTTTCCCTCTTGGCATTAATCCTCAGCTTTATTCTTTCTCATAAGAATAACTCCACAGCCTCTGACTTCCTTCAATCAGTTCATTCACTATCCTGTTTCAGGAGTGATCTTTCTAAAATGTAAATATACTTAAGACACTCCCTTGCTTAAAACCCTGCAATGGCTTTCAGAAAGCCATTCCACTTCTTTCAGAAAAAAAATTCCTCACCATAACATATAATGTCCTTCATAATCCAGCCCTTGCCTGCCCCTTAACCTCTTCTTTGATCATTCCCCATCACCAGCACCCCCCCACACACACATACGCACCCAGTGCTGCCCTCATCTTGAACAACCTGTAGTATCTCTTACTCATAACTCCCACTCATCCTTCAACATTCAGCTTTAATGAGATCTCTTCTAGGAAGCTTTCCTGACAGCTCTCTGCCTTATATGACACAGGTGTCCTTCCTAGTGTCCTTGTATTTACCCATATCATATTACTTCTTACATTTTATGGTTAATTCGCTTTTTCAGTAGACTGTGAACTCTTGAGAGTAGGAGCTCTTGAATGTGTTAATGGATTCTTGATTACTAATAAGTTAATGTAACTATATTCTATGATTGTAATCAGTTGTGAGTTTTTGGAAGGCACTGCCTACATAATATTTATTTCAGTTTTCCCCATAGCATGTAGCATAAAATGCTACATGCATTTTGAGCACTCAATAAATATGCATTGAGTGGCCCCACTAAAACACCAACTAAAACTTCAGAGAGCTAACACTTTACTATGATTAAAATAATGAATGATCTTTCCCCCTGATTCCAGTGTTAAAATATGGGTTGACTATATTTAGACAGGCTAAAGTACAAAGTTCACCTCCTGTTTTTCTCCCTCTGAATCCTCTGAAAGTGCTCTTCTAATCCACTCTCTTTATTGTTCTATTTCATCTGTCTCTCCACCATTTCACACACTAGTTGATGAGTGAATCAGAATTTGTTGCACTCACTGCAACAATATCAGAAGTTAAAGGAATACTTCTGTCCTACAATCATTTTATATATGAGGAAACTCAAATTCAGAAAGGATAAGTAGCTCATTTAAGGTATCAATACTTGGCAAACTGTTGATCAAGATAGAACCTCAGTCTGATTCTGAACCCATGATGGCTATTTCATGGTACTTCCCAGAAACTGGGCCTGGCATGAAGCAAAATTCATGTGTGTAACAACTATGGTGTAAATTAAGTGAATTTAAGACTAACTGATATTGTTATAAAGCTTTCATTAGCATATGGCTTTAAATATATACCTAGCTTTTGTTTTTTTTCAATTTAGGATGTCTTTTTTATAAAAAGAGTTATATGAAAAGTTACAAAGATGCATTTATAAACAATACTTATGAGAAGTAAACTACAAGTGCCTTGGAAAGAGTCTCCTTCACAGAAGTTTTACCAACATTCCAGAGCCTAAGAAGGGGTCTGCAATGTCTAAAAAGGGAATTCCAGGTGTCTGTGAGGTCGACATTCGTTATGAGTGATGACTGAGATTTTAAGGTATCTGTGCGTGCTGGCAAACTCAGTCTCAACATCTCTCGGAAAAGAGACTCTGGCTGCAGAGAATAGCATCACAGCAAAGGACTTATTTCATTAGCACAATAAAAAACTACAAGAACACACTCCTTCTCAGGACTGTTCATACATTCAACACACTGTAGACAGTAAAGGAAATGGGCTTTGCTGGCTAACAATTTGCTTCTGACAATGATGTCATATACAGCTTTTAATGTGACTTATGTATATCAGGTTGGCCAGAACACACTGGACTTCACTAATATCCACATCTTCCACTTGCATGAATTTCAAAGCAACTAGAAAAGCATTAAAAAATAACTGGTATATTTAACAAGTACATTTTCTTATAAAAATTCCTATCGGTGGTGATCTTCAGCTTTTCAAGGATAAGGAACATACCACAGCAAATACAAAAAGGTCTTGTGTTTCATTAGAGCCTCTTTCAATAGGAGACTGCCTTCACTTACAGCTTTGGATACTTCAACAAACTGCATGAGATGATAATTTTTCAAAAGTTCAACATGACCCAGTAGCATTTTTACTGAAACTAAATATATCAGAATCATCCTTTTGTTCTCCTGACTTAAATGGTAAGTAACAGTGCTCAAATGCAAAAGACAGCTATTCCTCAGCTTAAACTCACTATGGCCTTTCATCCAACATAGTACCCAGATGTCACCCTCTGTGCCATACTATAATCAATCATCTTTCAGGTTTGAGCTGTCAATGGCTCTGATAAGGGGTTTATGCAAGTGGAGTTGCTCTTAAAGTAAATCTTGAATAACTGATTCACCAGAAACAGCATCACCCACTTTTTAGCATCCTCTATACTAGCTCGAGTGTCACTGTCACAAGTAAAAAAACAGCTCATCAATTCATCTGCTTTTGAGGGACTAAGAAGAAAAGAATGAAGAAAAGAGAGAACTTAGGCATATGGACAACAGTGTAGTGATTGCCAGGGGGAGGGTGGTGGGTGGAAGTTGCAGAGGGTATAGGGAGAATAAATGGTAATGAAAAAAATATAATAAAATAAAAACCTTCCATAATTTCTAAAGTCCAGACCAATAGACCAACAAAACTTTTCCTTTTAACAAATGAAATAAAATTATGTCTTAATGTTGCAATTTAATATTGATATTAAAGCATATATTTATAACCTTTATAATAAATTCAATTTAAAATATTCATCTGCTTTTTCCAATATGTCCCTGACTTTGCTTTTTCCTTTCTTTACCAACTGCCGATCTGCATTACCAGCAAATACTTGAAGGTCAAGTGCTACTGCATACATGACAGGCAGAGCCCAGTTTTCTTCTTTGTGGGCCTGAAATGCCTGCAGGAATGACTCAACAAAGACAGTCTTTCATTGTATGCCTCTGTGAAGTCATGGTTCCCCAACCTGTAAGTGACCCTTAAATGAGTCACACATTTCCTCATAAGGGGGTTCTAGAACTTGTTGGCACTTCTCTTCTGGTGAGGCCAACTGAAACCACGGGTTGGCAACACAACGATGCTTGAAAGACACCAGCTCTGCACAGGATGCCTGGTCCCTGGTGTCGACTGTTTCATAACCCTACTGCAGATACTGGTTGACAGTGATGTATGCCATGAGAGTGTCCATTGCTGGGGCCATGTGGAGCCAAAAAATATACCTAGCTTTTGAATTATCCTATTATGATCATCTCAGATCTAATTAGACTGATAGGAAAAATTCTTAATCCATGTATGCATTGTGCTTATTTACATAAATGAGCAGCAAGCATATTTGGACACTTTTGTCAAGTCCCTGAAGATCTCATCTAGACGGGATTAAAAATGGAGAACTAGATCTGGTCCCAAGAGATAATAGACAGATAGAAGGCTAGAAATAAGCATGGACAGTAGTTTGACCTTTTCTGTGTTCTTTATCAGTTTAGTCTTGATTTAGCATAGTCACTCTCACATATAAGGAAGTTCCCACTTTATGAGGAATTATGCTTCTCACACAGTTATGAAGAGCTGAAATTCTGCTATCTCTCTCAAAAGCTGGACATCAAATCTATGATCACAAAACCATTATTATAACAATCTCTATTGGAAAAACTGAATCCTGCCTTTATTGTTTTATCTTCCTATACTTTTCCAAGGATTATATAATGTAGTGTGTATATTATAATTCAATTTTTTCCAGAGTATACAATTTCCTCCAGTTCAATAATAGATGAATAAAGTGCAATCCCCATTAACAATACCTAACATATCACACATTCTTTCTATGGAACCTTACTCCTACACTTCAATAAACAAAAGTTTACTGAGCATATAAGTGGGTATGATTTATCATATGCTTTCAAACACCTAGCAACTTTAGCAGGGGAAGAAGACAAGATACTATACATACTACATGATGGAACAATAAGATAGTCATACAAAAAAGGTATAAAAAAAGATATAAAGCAATTTCAAGAAAGGATTATATCCATGGGCTCATAAAAGGCTACATAAAGAAAATTATATCAGAATGAATCTTAGAAGATAAGCAGGACTCCCATTGTGGCAGTGAGGGGGAAAAAGGAGTGTTTTGAGCAGAGAAAATAACAAGAAGCCTCAAAGTGGAAGAGGATAGCATGTATTCAGAAAATATTAAGCAATAAACTTAGCTAGAGTACAGGGGAATGGCACATAAAACTGTAAAAACATAATTATATAACCTTAGAGTTCTCAGTAACCTAAACAATCTGCTAAAATTTAATGCACGAACTCTTTATACTACGTAAAAAAAGAAGGCTGAAGGAAGTATATCCAGTATGTGAGAGCAAGGAACTCCAAAAGTCTGATCCTCCATAAAAGTAATAAGGAGACTGGCAAAATGCAGAATCAACTTTTTCAGAAATCTGAAAATTAACTAAAGGCTTGCAACAATCCAAGAAACACTTGTCCAAGAAAAACAGCTGACTTTCAGTAAGCAGAACGAGATTTATGGCATGTTAATTCTCCCTATTCCCTCTGCCCAACTCTGTGGAAGACTTGGAAACCAGCAACCTGCAAACATGGTAGCTGAGAACAATGGCAGTCCAGCAGGCATTTAAGAAAGAAAAAACAGGTCAGGAACTCCCCCAAACTCTATATCCAGTGAACTATCACTAACCTACCTAGCTGCTCACTGGAAAAGCTGCATTCTCAGGGCTTATCTTTATTGGACCTGAATCGGAGCACCCTGAATGTGAACAATCTTATCCCCAGGACATTTGTTAAAAATATTAAAACAAGCCCTGATTGACATGGCTGTTAGTTGAGCATTGTCCACAAAGTTGCAAGTCGAAAGGTCGGAAATTCTATGCCTGGTCAGGGTACATGCCTGGGTTGCAGGTTCAGTCTCAGGACAGGACACGTATAAGAAGCAACCTACGGATGTTTCTTGCTCACAACAATGTTTCTTCTCCCTCTCTTTCTCTCTTCTTTCCCCTCTCTCTAAAAATAGAATACATAAAATCTTTAAAATATACATATATACGTATGTATGTATGTATGTGTGTGTATATGTCTATATGACAAAGAGAGAGAGAGTGGAAAGAAGCAATGTTTTCTACGTTGAACTTTTTATTTAAAAATTTTAAAGTTTAAATTGCAATTGACATTCAATATTATATTAGTATCAGGTATATAGTATAGTGGATACACATTTACATAAGTTATGAAGTGATGTCCCAGTAAGTCTAGTACCTGCCTGATATCATAGTTATTACAATATTATTGACTATATTCCCTATGTGTACTTTACATCCCCATGATCATTTAGTAACTGCCAGTTTCTACTCAATCCCTTCTCCTTTTTCACCCATCCCTCTAACCTCATCTCATCTGGCAAGCCTGACTTTGTTTCTGTTTGTTCATTTGGGGTTTATAGATTCCACATGTAAGTGAAATCATATAGTATTTGTTTTTCTGTTTGATTTATTTCAATAACTTCTAGATCCATCAATGCTGTCACAAATAGTAAGATTTCATTCTTTTTATGGCTGAGGAATATTCCATTATATACATGTATTATATCTTCTTTATCCAATCATCTATTGATGGACACTGAGCTTGCTTCCATATCTTTGCTACTGTAAATAATGCCATAGCAAACATAGGATGCATATATCTTTTTGAATAAGTGTTTTGGATTTCTTCAAATAAATACCCAGAAGTAGAATTGCTAGGTCATAAGGTAGTTCTATTTTTAACTTTTTGAGGAACCTCCATACTGTTTTCCCCAGTGGCTGCATGAGTTTGCAGTCCCACCAAAAGTGCACAAGGGTTCCCTTTTCTCTTCAACCAGAACTTGTTCTTTGTTCACTTATTGATAATAGCCATTTTGACAGGTGTGAGGTGATATTCCATTGCAGTTTTTTTAATTTTCTTTACTTTTTAATTTTCTACCTTTATTTTTTCCGTTACCATTTAGTCCCCTTATATCTCCCTCTCTCCAGCAATCACCACACTGTTGTCTATGTCCATGAGTCCTTTTTCCTTCTTGCTTGATCCCACCACCCCCATGTTCCCCTCCAATAGCTGTCATCCTGCTCTCCATCTATGAACCTGTTCCCATTTTCCTTGTTAGCTCAGTTTGTTCATTAGATTCTACATATGAGTGAAATCATATGGTATTTGTCTTTCTCTGACTGCCTTATTTTATTCAGCATAATCTTCTCCAGGTCCATCTATACTATCGCAAAGGGTAAAACTTTCTTCTTTTTTTACGATCAAGTAGTATTTCATTGTGTAAATGTCCCTACTTGTATCCACTCATCTACTGATGGACACCTGGGCTGCTTCCTTATCTTGGTGATTGTAAATAACGCTGCAATGAACATAGGAGTGCTTATGTTCTTTGAAATTAGTGTTTTGGGTTCTGTCGGATATATTCCCAGAAGTAGGGTCGCTGGGTAAAAAGGCAAATACATTTTTAATTTTTTGAGGTATCTCCATATCGCTTTCCACAGTGGCTGCACCTATCTGCATTCCTACCAACAATGTAAATGGGTTCCACTTCCTCAACAGCCTCAGCAGCATTTGTTGTTTGTTGATTTATTGATGACAGCCATTTTGACAGGTGTGAGATGATATCTCATTGTGGTTTTTATTTGCATTTCTCTGATGATTAGTGACACTGAGCATCTTTTCATATGCTTATTGGCCATCTGTATGTCCTCTTTGGAGAAGTGTCTATTCAGGCCCTTTGCCCATTTTTAAATTCAGTTGTTTATATTTTTGGTATTGAGTTTTGTAAGTTCTTTAAAAATTTTGGATATTAACCTCTTATCAGGTGTATCAGTGAATATGTTTTCCATTCTATGGGTTGTCTTTTATTTTGTTGATGATTTCCTTTGCTGTATAAAAACTTTTTAGTTTGATATAGTCCCATTTTTTAATTTTTTTATTTTGTTTCCCTTGCCTGGGGAGATATATGCCATAAAATAATGCTGAGCAATATCTGAGATTTTGCTGCCTATGTTTTCTTCTAGAATTTTTATGGTTATGGTTCAATATTTCAGTCTTTGATTTTTTAAAATTTATTTTTGTGTGTAGAGTAAGAAGGTGGTCTAGTTTCATTTTTCTGCACATAAGTGTCCAATTTTTCCTAGTACCATTCATTGAATAAACCATCTTTAGCCCACTGTGTGTGCTTGCTTCCTCTATCAAATATTGACTAGAAAGGTGTGGGTTTACTTCTGGGCTCTCTATTCCAATCTATTGTTCTGTGTGTCTGTTCTTATGTCAGTACCATACTGTTTTGATTACTATGGCCTCATAGTATAGTTTCATATTAGGTAGCATGATTCCTTCAACTTTGTTTTTCTTTCTCAGGATCACTGTTACTATGTGAGGCTTTTGGTGGTTTAATATGAGTTTTTAAGATATTTCTTCTAGTTCTGTGAAATATGTCATTGGAATCTTGATAGGAATTACATTGAATCTATAAATTGCTTTTGGTAGTATGGACATTTTAATGATGTTAATTCTTCCTATCCATGAACATGGCATGTGCTTCCACTTACATGTATCTTCTTCTATTTCTTTCTTCAGTGTCTTACAATTTTCCAAGTACAGGTCTTTTCCATGCTTGGTTTGGTTTATTCCTAGGTATTTTATTCTTTTTGAAGCAATTGTGAATGGGATTGTCTTCTTAATTCCCTTTTCTGTTAGTTTGTTGCTGACATACAAAAATGCAACTGAGACTTCTGGCCAAGATGGAGCATAGCTCCATAGACAAGCTTCACCTCCTCAAACAACCATAAGAAGGATCACAACTAATCTCAAAACAAAATGCAACCAGAACTGCCAGAAAATCAAACTATAGAAGTCTGACAACCAAGGATTTAAAGCATGTTTAACCAGATGGGTAGGAGGGGTACAACTGGGGAACCGGGGTGGAGAGGATATGGTATGGCAGTGGCAGTGAGGCAGTGACAGCAGCAGACAATGGAACAGGCAGTCCCACATTCACATGTGGTAGATAAAAACTGGTAGGAACACCTGAGGAGTGTGCCATCCCAGCTCCAGGTCAGACCACACAGGTCAGGTTTCCAGCACCAGAAAATAAAGCCTCATAACTTCTGGTTGTAAAAATCAGTGGGGGTTGGGGCATCAGAAGAAACTGCTGGTCTCTCAGGAGAGTCCATTTCAAGGAACCACATGGCGCTAGAACATACCCAAACCCTCCCACTCTGTGATTTAGCACCAGAGAAGCAGCTAGAAGGTTATATAGGAAGTGGGGGAAGTGAGGGAAAATAGAGTGAAAGCAAAGTAAGTGGCTTTGTTCCTTCTCAGATCCCTCCCCCAATACAGTATCACAAAGTGGAAAAGGGGGTTGCCCTATACACAGAATCTAATGCTCTGCCCCTTACAACCTAACAGGTATACCAAAACAGAGTCAAAGCATCTCTACACAATACACAAAAACAAAGACAAGGAGGCTACCAAATTCAGGAGACAAAGAAATATGGCCCAAATGAAAGAACACATCAAAACTCCAGAAATAGAACTAAACAAAATGGAGATAGCTAACCTATTAGATCCAGAGTTCAAAACACTGATGATAAAGATGCTTAGAGATCTCATGGAGTATGGCAAATGCATAAAAGAGGAAATGAAGGCTACACTAAGTTAAATAAAGAAAAGTCCACAGGGAACCAACAGTGAAGGGAAGGAAGCCAGAGTTCAATCAATTGATTTGGAATATGAGGAAAAATAAACAGTCAACCAGCACAGAATGAAGAAACAAGAATTCAAAAAAATAAGAAGATTCTTGGACATCTCCAAATGTGCCAACATGCAAGTCATAATGGATGCCAGAACAAGAATAGGGAGAGTAAGAAGTTGAAAACTTATTTTAAAAAATAATGAAAGAAAACTTCCCTAATTTGGCAAAGCAAATAGACATACAAGTCCAAGAGGCACAGACAATCCCAAAGAAGTTGGACAAAAAGAGGACACACCAAGGCACATCATAACTAAAATGCCAAACATTGAAGATAAAGAGAGTCTTCAAAACAGCAAGAGACAAGAGAATTATCTACAAAGGAGTTTCCCTAAGACTGTCAGCTAATTTCTCAAAAGAAACTCCAGAGGCAAGACTGGCAAGAAGTATTCAAAGTGATGAAAAAGCAAGAACCTACATCCAAGATTACTCTATCCAGCAAAGCTATCATTTAGAATGGAAGGACAGATAAAGTGCTTCCCAGACAAGGTAAAGCTAAAGGGGTTTATCATCACCAAGCCCTTATTATATAAAATGTTACAGGGACTTATTTAAGAAAAAGAATATTAAAACTATGAACATTAAAATGACAACAAACTCACAACTATCAAAAACTGAATCTAAAAAAATAACATTAATCAAACAACTGAAACAGGAACAGAATCATAGAAATGGAGATCACACAGAGGGTTATTAGCAAGGAAGGACAAGGGGTACAATGGGGGAAAATGTACAGGGATTAAGAATGATAATTGGTAGGTACAAAATAGACAGAGGAATGTTAAGAATACTATAGAAAATGGAGAAGCCAAAGAACTTATATGCATGATCGATGGACATGAACTAACAGGAGAATGCTGGAGGGAAAGGGGGTACTGGGTCAGGGGGAGCAAAGGGTAAAAATTGGACAACTGTAACAGCATAATCATTAAAATATATCTTAAAAGGTGCAACTGATTTCTGGATATTAATTTTTGTATCCTGCTACTTTGGTGAATTCATTTATCAGTTCTAGTAGTTTCTAGGTGGAATCTTTGGGGTTCTTTAGTATCATGTCATCTGCAAAGAATGAGTTTTACTTCTTCCTTTCTAATTTGGATGTATTTCTTCTTGTCTGATTGCTGTGACTAGGAGTTCCAATGCTATGTTGAATAAGAGAGATGAAAGTGACATCTCTGTCTTATTCCCAATCTTAAAGGGAACACTTGTAGTTTTGCCCATTGAATATGATGCTGGCAGTGGGTTTGTCAAATACAGCCTTTATTATGTTTAGGTATGTTATCTCTAATCCCACCTTGCTGAGAGTTTTTATGATAAATGGGTGCTGGATTTTATCAAATGCTTTTTCTGCATCTATTTATATGATCATGTGGGTTTTTTTCTTTCATTTTGTTTATGTGATGAATCTCATTTATTGACTTGCAAATGTTGTATCAACTTTGCATTTCCTGAATAAACCCCACTTCATCATGATGTATGATCTTTTTGATGCATTGCTGTTTTCAGTTTGCTAATATTTTGTTGAGGATTTTAGCATCTTTGTTCATCGGGGATATTGGCATATAATTTTCTTTCTTTGTAGTGTCTTTATCTGGTTTTGGAATTAGCATAATGCTGGCCTTGTAAAGTGAGTTTGGGAGCCTTCCCTCCTTGTGATATTTATGGAATAGTTTTAGGAGAGGTGTTAGTTCTTCCTGGAATGTTCGGTAAAATTCACCTGTGAAGTCATCCTGGCCAGGGCTGTTTGTTGGGAATTGTTTGATCACTGCTTTAATTTTACTAGGTGTAATCTGTCTATTCAGATTCTCTGATTCTTCTTGCATGAGGTTTGGAAGAATGTGTGTTTCTAGGAATTTATCCATTTCATTCAGGTTGTCCAGTTTGCTGGCATATAATTGTTCATAATATTTTCTTACGTTCTTTTGTATTTCTTTGGTGTCAGTTGTTATTTCTTTTTTACTTCTGATTGTATTTACTTGGGTCTTTTCTCTTTTTTTCTTGATGAGTCTGATTAAAGGTTTGTCAATCCTGTTTATCTTTTCAAAGAACCAGCTCTTGGATTCATTAATCTTTTATATCTTTTTTGTTACTCTACTTCATTCATTTCTGCTCTGGTATTATTTCATTCATTCTACTCACTTTGGGCTTTGTTGCTCTTTTTCAACTTCCTTGAAGTGTGAAGTTAGATTTGAGCTTTTTTTTTTTTTTTTTTGAAGTAAGCCTGTAATGCTATGAATTTCCCTCTTAGGATTACTTTCCCAGTGTCCCACAGATTGTGGATTGCTGTGTCCTCATTTTCATTAGTGTCAAGGTATTTTTTTTATTTCTTCCTTGAGCTCGTCATTGACCTATTTATTGTTTAATAACATGTTATTTAGCTATCATGTCTTTGTGTGTTTTTCAGTGTTCTTGTGATTGATTTCTAGTTTAATTGCATTGTGGTCAGAAATGCTTGATATGATTTTTATCTTCTTAAATTTACTGAGACTTGTTTTGTATCCTAACATGTGGTCTATCCTAGAAAACATTCCATGTGCACTTAAAAAGTATATACTGTATTTTGAATGTATAACGTGTACTTTTTTGCCCAATTCTTTGAGGGGAAAAATAAAGATGCACAATATACATGGGTAGTACTAATTCCATATTTACATAAATGTTTTTAATTCTTTTATTTATGCTTATGCATTAAAGTTTAACTCTAGAAAGCAATAATGATATCCATATGCAAAATAATACCCTGGAATACAATACTGGTTTTGTTGAACTTACAACAAACTTGCAACAAAAGCAGTTTTGGCCAATGATTCAAAGAAATGAAACAAAGAGCTGTGTACTGTTATCCACAGAGTAAGATAGATGATGTGATTGTTATCCATTTGATAAGATAGATGATGCCAATTTTTATCCACTTGGTAAGATAAGTGATTCGTACTTTATTACCATAGTGTGAACAATACAACATTTCTCTTTGTACATTTTAGGCAGGAGAAATTGTTGGAAAATGCCAAAACAGTTTTTGTACACTGCAAGTTTTAAGCTAAAAGTTATTAAATATGCTAAAAATCATGGTAACAGAGCTACTGAGAAACACTTTGGACCTCTTCACATGGAGAGTGTCATCAGATTGTGGAGGCAACAGGAAGAAAAGCTTCTTCAGATGCCAAGACAGAAGAAGGCAATGGGAAGGAAATCTCCAAAGTGGCCGGAGGTGGAGCAGGAGATGAGGACCTGGATTCTGGAATAGTGTCAAACTGGGATATCTGTTTTGACTAAGATGGTACTAAAAAAAAAAAAGGTAAAAGCATTGCACAATAAAAAAAAATGATGACTTCTCAGGGACACCTAAGTGGTGCTTTAGCTTCACACAAAGAGGAGGTTTTAGCATGAGGACATGAACAAAATTTGCCCCCAAACTTCCAGCAGCCTATGAGAATCAAGTTTTGGAATTTCATTCTTATGTTATCAATCTTTGAAAGATTTATAACTTTGAGCTGTCCTAAATCACCAATATGGATGAAGTCCCACTCATACTTGATATACCATCCAACAGAACTGTGGGTGTCAAAGGAGCAAAGACCATGGCTTAACACCCATGGTCAAAAGTAATGGTCATACGAAAACACATTCACTGTTGTTCTTGCCTGTTGTTCAAATGAGACAAAGCTACCACCTATGATCAGCCTTAAAAGAAAAACATTTCTGAAAAAAGATTCCAAGTGGAGTTACTGTCCATGTGCATGAAAAAGGATGGATGAATGAAGAAGGCATGAAAATCTGGTTTAACAAAGTCTGGTCATGAAGCCCTGGAGGATCACTTAAAAAAACAGCTTTGCTTGTTTTTTGATCACTTCTAAAGCCCATGTAACACAAAGTAAAAAAGCAATGGCAACAGACTTGAAAACCCAACTTGGTTTGATACCTGGTAAGTTAATCAGCAAACTGGAACCTGTTGTCAATAAACAAACCTTTTAAGGCCCTAATGAAGAGTGAACATCGTGAATGCAGTCACCAGGTAGTGATTTAACACCTACAGGCAGGATCAAGAAAGCATCCATCACCCAGGTTTGTGACTGGATCCTAAGATCATGGAATGGTGTCAAGAAGGAAGTGGTTGTGAAATCATTTTTAAAATGCAGCATCAGCAAAGCTATGAATGGAACGGAGGACAATGAAATTTCCCAGGATGAGGAGAGTGGCTCTTTAGAAGACACCGGTAATGCAGAAATTGAACATGAACAATGAACAATTCTGATATTGATAATGATGAAGAGGTCTTGGCCTTCTATTATGTATAAATATCATAAATTTGTTACCGGTACATAAAATTTCTTTACCTTGTATCTGTTCTTGTGTTTTGTAATTATCTGTTACATAAAATTTCTAATACCAAAATAGGCTCAAACCTAAATGTTAAATTCCTTCATAATACAAAAAAACAAGTATCTAAATATAAATAAATAAATAACTGAATTTAAAAATTAAAACAAAAGATTTTTTTCCAGAAAGTTTGGGCCCAAAACATGGATGTGCACTATACATGACAAAATCGGTATCTTCTGCTGCTTTGGGGTGAAATGCTCTGAAGTTACCAATTAAATCCATTTGATCTAGTGTGTAACTTAAGGCTTGTTGATTATGTGTCTCCTTGCTGGTTTTCTGTCTGGAAGATATATCCATTGAAGTCAATGGAGTGTTAAAATCCCTGACTATGACTGTATTTCTGTTGATCTCTCCCCTTCTGTCCATCAAGATTTGATTTACATATTTAAGTGTTCTATGTTGGGTGCATAAATGTTTACTAGGGTTATATCCTCTTGTCGGATTGTTCCCTTTATCATTATGTAGTATCCTTCTTTGTCTCTTATTATAGCCTTGGTTTTAAAGTCTATTTTGGTGGATATAAGTACTGCTACCCCACCTTTTTTTCCCTTTCCATTTGCATGAAATATCTTTTTCCATCCTTTTACTTTTAGTCTGTGTGTATCTTTTGATCTGAGATAGGTCTCTTGGAGGCAACATATATAGGGGTTTTGTTTTGTTATTGATTCAGCTATCCTATGTCTCTCGGTAGGAACATTTAAGCCATGTAAATTTAAGGCGATTATTGGTAGATAGATATGTAGTACCATTGTATTGTTAGACTGTTTTCCTCTGTTTTTTTTTTCCACCCTTCCTTTTTTTCTTCTTAAAGCAAGCCCTTTAACATTTGTTGTAGTACTGGCTTGGTGTTAACAAACTCCTTTTCCTTTTTCTTTTCTAGGAAGCTCCTTATTTCTCCTCGATTTTAAATGATAACTTTGCTAGTTGAAGTAGCCTTGGTTGTAGGTCCTTGCTTTTCATCATCTTGCATTTTTCACACCACTCCCTTCTGGCCTGAAATGTTTCTGTTGAGAAATCAGATGATAGTCTAATTGGAGCTCCCTTGTATGTAACTACCTGCTTTTCTCTTGTGGCTTTTAGGATTCTCTCCTTGTCTTTAAGCCTTGTCACTTTAATTAAGATGTCTCTCAGTGTAGGGCTCTTTGGGTCCAACTTGTTTGGGATGCTCTGAGCTTCCTGGACCTGTGTGTCTTTTTCTTCACCAGAATAGAGAAGTTTTGGGTCATTAGTTCTTCAAATAGGTTTTTGATCCCTTGCTTGCTCTCTTCTCCTTCTGGTATTCCCATGTTGTGGATGTTGTTATGCTTCATGTTGTCCAAAATGTTTCTTAAGCTCTCCTCATTGTTTAAGATTCTTTTTCCTTTTTGCTGTTCTGCCTGGGTGTATTTTTCTACCTTGGCTTCCAAATCACTGGTTTGATCCTCTGCTTCATCTAACCTACTCTTTATTCCTTCCAGTATATTATTTATTTCAGGTATTGCATTCTTTATTTCTGACTGATCCTTTTTTATGGTTTCTATGTCTTTTTTTTCACGCTGTTGGGTATCCTTACAACCATTATTCTAAACTCTCTATTTGACAAATTGCTTGCCTCCACTTCATCTAGTTCTTCTAGAGAACTCTCTCGTGCTTTCATTTGGGGTCTGTTTCTTTGTCTTCCCATTTTGACTGCTTCTTTATATTTTCCACCTTTGTTGTTAAACCAATCAGCAACCAGCTTAAGCACCACTGAGTAATTGGGGTGGGACAGAGTAATTCCGGCAGGTGAGGCTAATGCTTCCCATCAGGCTGATGCCACTTGGAGAGGAGTGCTTTGCCTGAATAAGATGGTCTCTGCAGTATGGGGAATGACTCAGCACAGGAATCCTCACGGCTGTTTGTTCAGTTCTGTCCCCTAAGCCACCAGCCCCAGACTCCTCTCAAGTGTCTCCAGTCCACTCTGTGCTCACTCTCCCAGAGCCCAGGGTAAGTGGCTGCAAATGAAATTTTCTATGTTGGCCCTGAAGAGACTGAGTCTCCAACCATCTTTTCCTGACAGACAGAAACCCTGCTGCTTTTCACGGCTGGATGTTACTTGGGTTCCCTTATGGCTTTGGTGCTACAGACTGAGAAGCCCAGCTTGAGGTTTAGACCCCACACTTCTCAGAGGGAACCCCCCCGCCACTGAAATATCCCTCTGAAATTTTAGCTGCCACTCGTGAGTCCCAGCCAGTTCTCTGGTGCCTTCTCCACACTCCCTACTAGTCATGCTGTGGGGAAGTGATGTCTTTTGTCTGTTCTTGGTTATAATGTTTCTCTCCAGCTAGTATTGTTAGTTATTCAGGGTTATTTCTCTATAATTTAGTTGTAATTCAAAACTGATCATGGAAGAAGGTTAGTATAATTCCCACTTACCCCTCTGCCATCTTGGATCCCTCACTGTAGTTTTATTTCCATTTCTCTGCTGATTAGTGACACTCAGCATCTTTTCATGTCTATTGGCATTTTGTATGTATGCTTTGGAATAGTCTATTCACGTCCTCTGCCCATTTCTTAATTGGATTGTTTGTCTTTGGGGTTAAGTTGTATGAGTTCCATATATATTTTGTATATTAACTCCTTATCGAATGTATCATTGCTAAATATCTTCTCCCATTCTTTAGATTGTCTTTTCACTTTGTAGATGGTTTCCTTTGCTGTGCAAAAACTTTTTTGTTTGAATTCACATGCATAGGTTTTGATTTCTTATTCATTCAGCCACACAATGTCTTTTGATTGGAGCATTTAATGCATTTCCTGTTAAAATAATTATTGATAGGTATGTAGGTACTGATAGGTACTGATGGGTATTTTATTATTCATATTTTTATCTTTTATTCTTCTTCACGAAGTCCCTTTAACATTTTTTTAAAAATGTATTTATTGATTTTGGAGGAAGAGAAAAGAGGGGATGGTGGGAGAGAGGGGGCAGGGGAAGAGAAAGAGACACTGACTTCTTGTTCCACTTATTTCTGCATTCATTGGATGATTCTTGTACATACCCTGACCAGTGACAGAACCTGAAACACTGGCATATCAGTGTGATGCTCTAACCACCTGAGCTACCTCGCCAGGGCCCCTAAACATTTCTTGAAATATTGGCTTTGTGGTAATGAATTCCTTTAGGGGTTTTTTTGTTTGTTTTTGTTTTCTTGTCTAGGAAGCTCTCATCTCTCCTTCAATTCTAAGTGATAGCCTTCTTGGTGGAGTAATCTTGATTGAATCTTGGTTTCCTTGCTTTTCATCACTTTAAATATTTTGTGCCAATCAGCTGACAGTCTTATTGGGGCTCCCCTGTACATAACTAACTGCTTTCTCTTACTGCTGTTAAGTCTCTCTCTCTATTTTTAACCTTTGACATTGTAATTATGATGTGTCTTGGTGTGGACTTCTGTGGGCTCATCTTATTTGGGACTTTCTGTGCTTCCTGGACTTGTATGTCTATTACCTTTGCCAGGATAGGAAATTTTTTAGTTATTATTGCTTCAAATAGGTTTTCTTGTTTTAAAATATATTTTACTGGGACTTCCGGCCAAGATGAAGGCATAGGTAGACACACTGTGCCTCCTCGCACAACCAAAATAAGGTCAGCAACAAGTCAGAAACAAGATAACAACCAGATCTGACAGAAAATTGAACTGTATGGAAGTCAGACAACCAAGGAGTTAAAATATACACATTCATCCAGACCGGTAGGAAGGGCAGGGAGTGGTCACAGCACAAAAGCGGTGGCACCTGCGCATAAAGCATCCCAGGCACATAAGGCATCACAGATGCAAGATCGCAGCACACAGACCCTGGGCACGCAGGCAGCTTGCAGACCTAGCAAGCCGGCAACTATGAAGCGAGGCACTGTGTGCAAGGTGCCTGGTGGTCCAGGGGATCCCACATTCCCACACAGATAAACCAGGCAAAATTGGGCAGTGAGACAGACTGCGCAACCCAGGGTCCCAGCGCCAGGAAATAGAAACTCAGGACACTAATTGAAAGCAGCTGTCGGAGCTGAGGTACAGGGGGAGACTACCAGCCTCACAGGAGAATGTGTTGGAGAGACCCACAGGGTCCTAGAATGTGCACAAGCCCACCCACATGGGAACCAGCACCAGAAGGGCCCAGTTAGCTTGGGGGAAGTGGCGGAAGGGACTGCAGTCCAACGGAGACCAGAGCAAGCACCATTGTTCCCTCTTAGACCCCACCCCCAAATACAACATCACAACCCAGCAAACTGGGTTGCCTCGCCCTGGTGAACACCTAAGGCTCCGCCCCTCATACATAACAGGAGTGACACAGGAAAAAAAAAATGGCTTGAATGGAAAAGCAGACCAAAGCTCCACAGCAAATACAACTAAGCAACCAAAAGATGGCCAACCTATCAGATACACAGTTCAATGCACTAGTGATCAGAATGCTCACAGAATTGGTTGAATTTGGTCTCAAATTAGATGAAAACATGAAGGCTATGATAAGTGAAGTGAACAAAAATGCATAGGAAACCAATAGTGATGGGAAGGAAACTGGGACTCAAATCAATAGAGTGGACAAGAAGGAAGAAAGGGATATCAAATCAGAAAAGAATGAAAAAATAAGAATTCAAAAATAATGAGAAGCTTAGGAACCTCCAGGACGTCTTTAAACGTTCCAACATCCACATTATAGGGGTGCCAGAAGGAGAAGAGGAAGAGCAACAAGTGGAAACGTCATTTGGACAAATAATAAAGGAGAACTTCCCCAATCTGGCAAAGGAAATAGACTTCCAAGAGGTCCAGGAAGCTCAGAGTCCCAAAGAAGTTGGACCCAAGGAGGAACACACACCAAGGCACATCATAATTACATTAGCCAAGGTTGAAGATAAGGAGAGGATCTTAAAAGCAGCAAGGCAAAAGGGGAGACTTACCTACAAAGGAGTTCCTATCAGACTGTCAGCTGACTTCTCAAAAGAGACCTTACAGGCAAGAAGGGGCTGGAAAGAAGTATTCCAAGTCATGAAAGGCAAGGACCTACATCCAGGATTGCTCTATCCAGCGAAGCTTTCATTTAGAATGGAAGGGCAGATAAAGTGCTTCTCAGATAAGATCAAGTTAAAGGAGTTCATTATCACCAAGCCCTTATTAGATGGAATGTTAAAGGGACTTATCTAAGGAAAAGAAGATAAAAAAACATATGGGAAATATAGAAGCTAAAGAACTAAGTATGACACATGGATATGAACTAAAGGGGAGGAATGTGGGTGGGAGAGGGTGTACAGGGTGGAGGGGAGTGAAGGGGGGGAAATGGGACAGCTGTAATAGCATAATCAATCTATATTTAGCACAATCAAAATATATTTATATTTGTATATAATATATTTATATATATAATATATATATATTACTGATTATGCTGTTACAGTTGTCCCATTTTCCCCTTCACTCTCCTCCACCTTGCACACCCTCTCCCATCCACATTCCCCTCTTCCGGCTTTAGTTTATGTCCATATGTCATACTTAGTTCTTTAGCTTCTACATTTCCCATACTATTCTTACCCTCCCCCTATCTTCTACCTACCATCTATGGTACTTATTCTCTGTACCTTTACCCCCTCTCTCCTCCTCCCACTCCCCTGTTGTTAACCCTCCATGTGATCTCCATTTCTGTGGTTCTGTTCCTGTTCTAGTTGTTTGCTTAGTTTGTTTTTGTTTTTGTTTTAGGTGTGGTTGTTAATAATGGTGAGTTTGCTGTCATTTTACTGTATATGTTTTTTTATCTTCTTTTCCTTAGATAAGTCCCTTTAACATTCCATCTAATAAGGGCTTGGTGATAATGAACTCCTTTAACTTGATCTTATCTGAGAAGCACTTTATCTGCCCTTCCATTCTAAATGAAAGCTTCGCTGGATACAGCAATCCTGGATGTAGGTCCTTGCCTTTCATGACTTGGAATACTTCTTTCCAGCCCCTTCTTGCCTGTAAGGTCTCTTTTGAGAAGTCAGCTGACAGTCTGATAGGAACTCCTTTGTAGGTAAGTCTCCCCTTTTGCCTTGCTGCTTTTAAGATCCTCTCCTTATCTTCAACCTTGGCTAATGTAATTATGATGTGCCTTGGTGTGTGTTCCTCCTTGGGTCCATCTTCTTTGGGACTCTGAGCTTCCTGGACCTCTTGGAAGTCTATTTCCTTTGCCAGATTGGGGAAGTTCTCCTTTATTATTTGTCCAAATGACGTTTCCACTTGTTGCTCTTCCTCTTCTCCTTCTGGCACCCCTATAATGTGGATGTTGGAACGTTTAAAGACGTCCTGGAGGTTCCTAAGCTTCTCATTATTTTTGAATTCTTATTTTTTCATTCTTTTCTGATTTGATATCCCTTTCTTCCTTCTTGTCCACTCTATTGATTTGAGTCCCAGTTTCCTTCCCATCACTATTGGTTTCCTATGCATTTTTGTTCACTTCACTTATCATAGCCTTCATGTTTTCATCTAATTTGAGACCAAATTCAACCAATTCTGTGAGCATTCTGATCACTAGTGCATTGAACTGTGTATCTGATAGGTTGGCCATCTTTTGGTTGCTTAGTTGTATTTGCTGTGGAGCTTTGGTCTGCTTTTCCATTCAAGCCATTTTTTTTTTCCTGTGTCACTCCTGTTATGTATGAGGGGCGGAGCCTTAGGTGTTCACCAGGGCGAGGCAACCCAGTTTGCTGGGTTGTGATGTTGTATTTGGGGGTGGGGTCTAAGAGGGAACAATGGTGCTTGCTCTGGTCTCCGTTGGACTGCAGTCCCTTCCGCCACTTCCCCCAAGCTAACTGGGCCCTTCTGGTGCTGGTTCCCATGTGGGTGGGCTTGTGCACATTCTAGGACCCTGTGGGTCTCTCCAACACATTCTCCTGTGAGGCTGGTAGTCTCCCCCTGTACCTCAGCTCCGACAGCTGCTTTCAATTAGTGTCCTGAGTTTCTATTTCCTGGCGCTGGGACCCTGGGTTGCGCAGTCTGTCTCACTGCCCAATTTTGCCTGGTTTATCTGTGTGGGAATGTGGGATCCCCTGGACCACCAGGCACCTTGCACACAGTGCCTCGCTTCATAGTTGCCGGCTTGCTAGGTCTGCAAGCTGCCTGCGTGCCCAGGGTCTGTGTGCTGCGATCTTGCATCTGTGATGCCTTATGTGCCTGGGATGCTTTATGCGCAGGTGCCACCGCTTTTGTGCTGTGACCACTCCCTGCCCTTCCTACCGGTCTGGATGAATGTGTATATTTTAACTCCTTGGTTGTCTGACTTCCATACAGTTCAATTTTCTGTCAGATCTGGTTGTTATCTTGTTTCTGACTTGTTGCTGACCTTATTTTGGTTGTGCGAGGAGGCACAGTGTGTCTACCTATGCCTTCATCTTGGCCGGAAGTCCCAGTAAAATATATTTTAAAACAAGAAAACCTATTTGAAGCAATAATAACTAAAAAATTTCCTATCCTGGCAAAGGTAATAGACATACAAGTCCAGGAAGCACAGAAAGTCCCAAATAAGATGAGCCCACAGAAGTCCACACCAAGACACATCATAATTACAATGTCAAAGGTTAAAAATAGAGAGAGAGACTTAACAGCAGTAAGAGAAAGCAGTTAGTTATGTACAGGGGAGCCCCAATAAGACTGTCAGCTGATTGGCACAAAATATTTAAAGTGATGAAAAGCAAGGAAACCAAGATTCAATCAAGATTACTCCACCAAGAAGGCTATCACTTAGAATTGAAGGAGAGATGAGAGCTTCCTAGACAAGAAAACAAAAACAAACAAAAAAACCCCTAAAGGAATTCATTACCACAAAGCCAATATTTCAAGAAATGTTTAGGGGCCCTGGCGAGGTAGCTCAGGTGGTTAGAGCATCACACTGATATGCCAGTGTTTCAGGTTCTGTCACTGGTCAGGGTATGTACAAGAATCATCCAATGAATGCAGAAATAAGTGGAACAAGAAGTCAGTGTCTCTTTCTCTTCCCCTGCCCCCTGTCTCCCACCATCCCCTCTTTTCTCTTCCTCCAAAATCAATAAATACATTTTTAAAAAAATGTTAAAGGGACTTCGTGAAGAAGAATAAAAGATAAAAATATGAATAATAAAATACCCATCAGTACCTATCAGTACCTACATACCTATCAATAATTATTTTAACAGGAAATGCATTAAATGCTCCAATCAAAAGACATTGTGTGGCTGAATGAATAAGAAATCAAAACCTATGCATGTGAATTCAAACAAAAAAGTTTTTGCACAGCAAAGGAAACCATCTATAAAGTGAAAAGACAATCTAAAGAATGGGAGAAGATATTTAGCAATGATACATTCGATAAGGAGTTAATATACAAAATATATATGGAACTCATACAACTTAACCCCAAAGACAAACAATCCAATTAAGAAATGGGCAGAGGACGTGAATAGACTATTCCAAAGCATACGTACAAAATGCCAATAGACATGAAAAGATGCTGAGTGTCACTAATCAGCAGAGAAATGGAAATAAAACTACAGTGAGGGATCCAAGATGGCAGAGGGGTAAGTGGGAATTATACTAACCTTCTTCCATGATCAGTTTTGAATTACAACTAAATTATAGAGAAATAACCCTGAATAACTAACAATACTAGCTGGAGAGAAACATTATAACCAAGAACAGACAAAAGACATCACTTCCCCACAGCATGACTAGTAGGGAGTGTGGAGAAGGCACCAGAGAACTGGCTGGGACTCACGAGTGGCAGCTAAAATTTCAGAGGGATATTTCAGTGGCAGGGGGGGTTCCCTCTGAGAAGTGTGGGGTCTAAACCTCAAGCTGGGCTTCTCAGTCTGTAGCACCAAAGCCATAAGGGAACCCAAGTAACATCCAGCCGTGAAAAGCAGCAGGGTTTCTGTCTGTCAGGAAAAGATGGTTGGAGACTCAGTCTCTTCAGGGCCAACATAGAAAATTTCATTTGCAGCCACTTACCCTGGGCTCTGGGAGAGTGAGCACAGAGTGGACTGGAGACACTTGAGAGGAGTCTGGGGCTGGTGGCTTAGGGGACAGAACTGAACAAACAGCCGTGAGGATTCCTGTGCTGAGTCATTCCCCATACTGCAGAGACCATCTTATTCAGGCAAAGCACTCCTCTCCAAGTGGCGTCAGCCTGATGGGAAGCATTAGCCTCACCTGCCGGAATTACTCTGTCCCACCCCAATTACTCAGTGGTGCTTAAGCTGGTTGCTGATTGGTTTAACAACAAAGGTGGAAAATATAAAGAAGCAGTCAAAATGGGAAGACAAAGAAACAGACCCCAAATGAAAGCACGAGAGAGTTCTCTAGAAGAACTAGATGAAGTGGAGGCAAGCAATTTGTCAAATAGAGAGTTTAGAATAATGGTTGTAAGGATACCCAACAGCGTGAAAAAAAGACATAGAAACCATAAAAAAGGATCAGTCAGAAATAAAGAATGCAATACCTGAAATAAATAATATACTGGAAGGAATAAAGAGTAGGTTAGATGAAGCAGAGGATCAAACCAGTGATTTGGAAGCCAAGGTAGAAAAATACACCCAGGCAGAACAGCAAAAAGGAAAAAGAATCTTAAACAATGAGGAGAGCTTAAGAAACATTTTGGACAACATGAAGCATAACAACATCCACAACATGGGAATACCAGAAGGAGAAGAGAGCAAGCAAGGGATCAAAAACCTATTTGAAGAACTAATGACCCAAAACTTCTCTATTCTGGTGAAGAAAAAGACACACAGGTCCAGGAAGCTCAGAGCATCCCAAACAAGTTGGACCCAAAGAGCCCTACACTGAGAGACATCTTAATTAAAGTGACAAGGCTTAAAGACAAGGAGAGAATCCTAAAAGCCACAAGAGAAAAGCAGGTAGTTACATACAAGGGAGCTCCAATTAGACTATCATCTGATTTCTCAACAGAAACATTTCAGGCCAGAAGGGAGTGGTGTGAAAAATGCAAGATGATGAAAAGCAAGGACCTACAACCAAGGCTACTTCAACTAGCAAAGTTATCATTTAAAATCAAGGAGAAATAAGGAGCTTCCTAGAAAAGAAAAAGGAAAAGGAGTTTGTTAACACCAAGCCAGTACTACAACAAATGTTAAAGGGCTTGCTTTAAGAAGAAAAAAAGGAAGGGTGGAAAAAAAAAACAGAGGAAAACAGTCTAACAATACAATGGTACTACATATCTATCTACCAATAATCGCCTTAAATTTACATGGCTTAAATGTTCCTACCGAGAGACATAGGATAGCTGAATCAATAACAAAACAAAACCCCTATATATGTTGCCTCCAAGAGACCTATCTCAGATCAAAAGATACACACAGACTAAAAGTAAAAGGATGGAAAAAGATATTTCATGCAAATGGAAAGGGAAAAAAAGGTGGGGTAGCAGTACTTATATCCACCAAAATAGACTTTAAAACCAAGGCTATAATAAGAGACAAAGAAGGATACTACATAATGATAAAGGGAACAATCCGACAAGAGGATATAACCCTAGTAAACATTTATGCACCCAACATAGAACACTTAAATATGTAAATCAAATCTTGATGGACAGAAGGGGAGAGATCAACAGAAATACAGTCATAGTCAGGGATTTTAACACTCCATTGACTTCAATGGATATATCTTCCAGACAGAAAACCAGCAAGGAGACACATAATCAACAAGCCTTAAGTTACACACTAGATCAAATGGATTTAATTGGTAACTTCAGAGCATTTCACCCCAAAGCAGCAGAAGATACCGATTTTGTCATGTATAGTGCACATCCATGTTTTGGGCCCAAACTTTCTGGAAAAAAATCTTTTGTTTTAATTTTTAAATTCAGTTATTTATTTATTTATATTTAGATACTTGTTTTTTTGTATTATGAAGGAATTTAACATTTAGGTTTGAGCCTATTTTGGTATTAGAAATTTTATGTAACAGATAATTACAAAACACAAGAACAGATACAAGGTAAAGAAATTTTATGTACCGGTAACAAATTTATGATATTTATACATAATAGAAGGCCAAGACCTCTTCATCATTATCAATATCAGAATTGTTCATTGTTCATGTTCAATTTCTGCATTACCGGTGTCTTCTAAAGAGCCACTCTCCTCATCCTGGGAAATTTCATTGTCCTCCGTTCCATTCATAGCTTTGCTGATGCTGCATTTTAAAAATGATTTCACAACCACTTCCTTCTTGACACCATTCCATGATCTTAGGATCCAGTCACAAACCTGGGTGATGGATGCTTTCTTGATCCTGCCTGTAGGTGTTAAATCACTACCTGGTGACTGCATTCACGATGTTCACTCTTCATTAGGGCCTTAAAAGGTTTGTTTATTGACGACAGGTTGCAGTTTGCTGATTAACTTACCAGGTATCAAACCAAGTTGGGTTTTCAAGTCTGTTGCCATTGCTTTTTTACTTTGTGTTACATGGGCTTTAGAAGTGATCAAAAAACAAGCAAAGCTGTTTTTTTAAGTAATCCTCCAGGGCTTCATGACCAGACTTTGTTAAACCATATTTTCATGCCTTCTTCATTCATCCATCCTTTTTCATGCACATGGACAGTAACTCCACTTGGAATCTTTTTTCAGAAATGTTTTTCTTTTAAGGCTGATCATAGGTGGTAGCTTTGTCTCATTTGAACAACAGGCAAGAACAACAGTGAATGTGTTTTCGTATGACCATTACTTTTGACCATGGGTGTTAAGCCATGGTCTTTGCTCCTTTGACACCCACAGTTCTGTTGGATGGTATATCAAGTATGAGTGGGACTTCATCCATATTGGTGATTTAGGACAGCTCAAAGTTATAAATCTTTCAAAGATTGATAACATAAGAATGAAATTCCAAAACTTGATTCTCATAGGCTGCTGGAAGTTTGGGGGCAAATTTTGTTCATGTCCTCATGCTAAAACCTCCTCTTTGTGTGAAGCTAAAGCACCACTTAGGTGTCCCTGAGAAGTCATCATTTTTTTTTATTGTGCAATGCTTTTACCTTTTTTTTTTTTAGTACCATCTTAGTCAAAACAGATATCCCAGTTTGACACTATTCCAGAATCCAGGTCCTCATCTCCTGCTCCACCTCCGGCCACTTTGGAGATTTCCTTCCCATTGCCTTCTTCTGTCTTGGCATCTGAAGAAGCTTTTCTTCCTGTTGCCTCCACAATCTGATGACACTCTCCATGTGAAGAGGTCCAAAGTGTTTCTCAGTAGCTCTGTTACCATGATTTTTAGCATATTTAATAACTTTTAGCTTAAAACTTGCAGTGTACAAAAACTGTTTTGGCATTTTCCAACAATTTCTCCTGCCTAAAATGTACAAAGAGAAATGTTGTATTGTTCACACTATGGTAATAAAGTACGAATCACTTATCTTACCAAGTGGATAAAAATTGGCATCATCTATCTTATCAAATGGATAACAATCACATCATCTATCTTACTCTGTGGATAACAGTACACAGCTCTTTGTTTCATTTCTTTGAATCATTGGCCAAAACTGCTTTTGTTGCAAGTTTGTTGTAAGTTCAACAAAACCAGTATTGTATTCCAGGGTATTATTTTGCATATGGATATCATTATTGCTTTCTAGAGTTAAACTTTAATGCATAAGCATAAATAAAAGAATTAAAAACATTTATGTAAATATGGAATTAGTACTACCCATGTATATTGTGCATCTTTATTTTTCCCCTCAAAGAATTGGGCAAAAAAGTACACGTTATACATTCAAAATACAGTATATACTTTTTAAGTGCACATGGAATGTTTTCTAGGATAGACCACATGTTAGGATACAAAACAAGTCTCAGTAAATTTAAGAAGATAAAAATCATATCAAGCATTTCTGACCACAATGCAATTAAACTAGAAATCAATCACAAGAACACTGAAAAACACACAAAGACATGATAGCTAAATAACATGTTATTAAACAATAAATAGGTCAATGACGAGCTCAAGGAAGAAATAAAAAAAATACCTTGACACTAATGAAAATGAGGACACAGCAATCCACAATCTGTGGGACACTGGGAAAGTAATCCTAAGAGGGAAATTCATAGCATTACAGGCTTACTTCAAAAAAAAAAAAAAAAAAGCTCAAATCTAACTTCACACTTCAAGGAAGTTGAAAAAGAGCAACAAAGCCCAAAGTGAGTAGAATGAATGAAATAATACCAGAGCAGAAATGAATGAAGTAGAGTAACAAAAAAGATATAAAAGATTAATGAATCCAAGAGCTGGTTCTTTGAAAAGATAAACAGGATTGACAAACCTTTAATCAGACTCATCAAGAAAAAAAGAGAAAAGACCCAAGTAAATACAATCAGAAGTAAAAAAGAAATAACAACTGACACCAAAGAAATACAAAAGAACGTAAGAAAATATTATGAACAATTATATGCCAGCAAACTGGACAACCTGAATGAAATGGATAAATTCCTAGAAACACACATTCTTCCAAACCTCATGCAAGAAGAATCAGAGAATCTGAATAGACAGATTACACCTAGTAAAATTAAAGCAGTGATCAAACAATTCCCAACAAACAGCCCTGGCCAGGATGACTTCACAGGTGAATTTTACCGAACATTCCAGGAAGAACTAACACCTCTCCTAAAACTATTCCATAAATATCACAAGGAGGGAAGGCTCCCAAACTCACTTTACAAGGCCAGCATTATGCTAATTCCAAAACCAGATAAAGACACTACAAAGAAAGAAAATTATATGCCAATATCCCCGATGAACAAAGATGCTAAAATCCTCAACAAAATATTAGCAAACTGAAAACAGCAATGCATCAAAAAGATCATACATCATGATGAAGTGGGGTTTATTCAGGAAATGCAAAGTTGATACAACATTTGCAAGTCAATAAATGAGATTCATCACATAAACAAAATGAAAGAAAAAAACCCACATGATCATATAAATAGATGCAGAAAAAGCATTTGATAAAATCCAGCACCCATTTATCATAAAAACTCTCAGCAAGGTGGGATTAGAGATAACATACCTAAACATAATAAAGGCTGTATTTGACAAACCCACTGCCAGCATCATATTCAATGGGCAAAAACTACAAGTGTTCCCTTTAAGATTGGGAATAAGACAGAGATGTCACTTTCATCTCTCTTATTCAACATAGCATTGGAACTCCTAGTCACAGCAATCAGACAAGAAGAAATACATCCAAATTAGAAAGGAAGAAGTAAAACTCATTCTTTGCAGATGACATGATACTAAAGAACCCCAAAGATTCCACCTAGAAACTACTAGAACTGATAAATGAATTCACCAAAGTAGCAGGATACAAAAATTAATATCCAGAAATCAGTTGCACCTTTTAAGATATATTTTAATGATTATGCTGTTACAGTTGTCCAATTTTTACCCTTTGCTCCCCCTGACCCAGTACCCCCTTTCCCTCCAGCATTCTCCTGTTAGTTCATGTCCATCGGTCATGCATATAAGTTCTTTGGCTTCTCCATTTTCTATAGTATTCTTAACATTCCTCTGTCTATTTTGTACCTACCAATTATCATTCTTAATCCCTGTACATTTTCCCCCATTGTACCCCTTGTCCTTCCTTGCTAATAACCCTCTGTGTGATCTCCATTTCTATGATTCTGTTCCTGTTTCAGTTGTTTGATTAATGTTATTTTTTTAGATTCAGTTTTTGATAGTTGTGAGTTTGTTGTCATTTTAATGTTCATAGTTTTAATATTCTTTTTCTTAAATAAGTCCCTGTAACATTTTATATAATAAGGGCTTGGTGATGATAAACCCCTTTAGCTTTACCTTGTCTGGGAAGCACTTTATCTGTCCTTCCATTCTAAATGATAGCTTTGCTGGATAGAGTAATCTTGGATGTAGGTTCTTGCTTTTTCATCACTTTGAATACTTCTTGCCAGTCTTGCCTCTGGAGTTTCTTTTGAGAAATTAGCTGACAGTCTTAGGGAAACTCCTTTGTAGATAATTCTCTTGTCTCTTGCTGTTTTGAAGACTCTCTTTATCTTCAATGTTTGGCATTTTAGTTATGATGTGCCTTGGTGTGTCCTCTTTTTGTCCAACTTCTTTGGGATTGTCTGTGCCTCTTGGACTTGTATGTCTATTTGCTTTGCCAAATTAGGGAAGTTTTCTTTCATTATTTTTTAAAATAAGTTTTCAACTTCTTACTCTCCCTATTCTTGTTCTGGCATCCATTATGACTTGCATGTTGGCACATTTGGAGATGTCCAAGAATCTTCTTATTTTTTTGAATTCTTGTTTCTTCATTCTGTGCTGGTTGACTGTTTATTTTTCCTCATATTCCAAATCAATTGATTGAACTCTGGCTTCCTTCCCTTCACTGTTGGTTCCCTGTGGACTTTTCTTTATTTAACTTAGTGTAGCCTTCATTTCCTCTTTTATGCATTTGCCATACTCCATGAGATCTCTAAGCATCTTTATCATCAGTGTTTTGAACTCTGGATCTAATAGGTTAGCTATCTCCATTTTGTTTAGTTCTATTTCTGGAGTTTTGATGTGTTCTTTCATTTGGGCCATATTTCTTTGTCTCCTGAATTTGGTAGCCTCCTTGTCTTTGTTTTTGTGTATTGTGTAGAGATGCTTTGACTCTGTTTTGGTATACCTGTTAGGTTGTAAGGGGCAGAGCATTAGATTCTGTGTATAGGGCAACCCCCTTTTCCACTTTGTGATACTGTATTGGGGGAGGGATCTGAGAAGGAACAAAGCCACTTACTTTGCTTTCACTCTATTTTCCCTCACTTCCCCCACTTCCTATATAACCTTCTAGCTGCTTCTCTGGTGCTAAATCACAGAGTGGGAGGGTTTGGGTATGTTCTAGCGCCATGTGGTTCCTTGAAATGGACTCTCCTGAGAGACCAGCAGTTTCTTCTGATGCCCCAACCCCCACTGATTTTTACAACCAGAAGTTATGAGGCTTTATTTTCTGGTGCTGGAAACCTGACCTGTGTGGTCTGACCTGGAGCTGGGATGGCACACTCCTCAGGTGTTCCTACCAGTTTTTATCTACCACATGTGAATGTGGGACTGCCTGTTCCATTGTCTGCTGCTGTCACTGCCTCACTGCCACTGCCATACCATATCCTCTCCACCCCGGTTCCCCAGTTGTACCCCTCCTACCCATCTGGTTAAACATGCTTTAAATCCTTGGTTGTCAGACTTCTATAGTTTGATTTTCTGGCAGTTCTGGTTGCATTTTGTTTTGAGATTAGTTGTGATCCTTCTTATGGTTGTTTGAGGAGGTGAAGCTTGTCTATGGAGCTATGCTCCATCTTGGCCAGAAGTCTCAGTTGCATTTTTGTATGTCAGCAACAAACTAACAGAAAAGGGAATTAAGAAGACAATCCCATTCACAATTGCTTCAAAAAGAATAAAATACCTAGGAATAAACCAAACCAAGCATGGAAAAGACCTGTACTTGGAAAATTGTAAGACACTGAAGAAAGAAATAGAAGAAGATACATGTAAGTGGAAGCACATGCCTTGTTCATGGATAGGAAGAATTAACATCATTAAAATGTCCATACTACCAAAAGCAATTTATAGATTCAATGTAATTCCTATCAAGATTCCAATGACATATTTCACAGAACTAGAAGAAATATCTTAAAAACTCATATTAAACCACCAAAAGCCTCACATAGTAACAGTGATCCTGAGAAAGAAAAACAAAGTTGAAGGAATCATGCTACCTAATATGAAACTATACTATGAGGCCATAGTAATCAAAACAGTATGGTACTGACATAAGAACAGACACACAGAACAATAGATTGGAATAGAGAGCCCAGAAGTAAACCCACACCTTTCTAGTCAATATTTGATAGAGGAAGCAAGCACACACAGTGGGCTAAAGATGGTTTATTCAATGAATGGTACTAGGAAAAATTGGACACTTATGTGCAGAAAAATGAAACTAGACCACCTTCTTACTCTACACACAAAAATAAATTTTAAAAAATCAAAGACTGAAATATTGAACCATAACCATAAAAATTCTAGAAGAAAACATAGGCAGCAAAATCTCAGATATTGCTCAGCATTATTTTATGGCATATATCTCCCCAGGCAAGGGAAACAAAATAAAAAAATTAAAAAATGGGACTATATCAAACTAAAAAGTTTTTATACAGCAAAGGAAATCATCAACAAAATAAAAGACAACCCATAGAATGGAAAACATATTCACTGATACACCTGATAAGAGGTTAATATCCAAAATTTTTAAAGAACTTACAAAACTCAATACCAAAAATATAAACAACTGAATTTAAAAATGGGCAAAGGGCCTGAATAGACACTTCTCCAAAGAGGACATACAGATGGCCAATAAGCATATGAAAAGATGCTCAGTGTCACTAATCATCAGAGAAATGCAAATAAAAACCACAATGAGATATCATCTCACACCTGTCAAAATGGCTGTCATCAATAAATCAACAAACAACAAATGCTGCTGAGGCTGTTGAGGAAGTGGAACCCATTTACATTGTTGGTAGGAATGCAGATAGGTGCAGCCACTGTGGAAAGCGATATAGAGATACCTCAAAAAATTAAAAATGTATTTGCCTTTTTACCCAGCGGCCCTACTTCTGGGAATATATCCGACAGAACCCAAAACACTAATTTCAAAGAACATAAGCACTCCTATGTTCATTGCAGCGTTATTTACAATCACCAAGATAAGGAAGCAGCCCAGGTGTCCATCAGTAGATGAGTGGATACAAGTAGGGACATTTACACAATGAAATACTACTTGATCGTAAAAAAAGAAGAAAGTTTTACCCTTTGCGATAGTATAGATGGACCTGGAGAAGATTATGCTGAATAAAATAAGGCAGTCAGAGAAAGACAAATACCATATGATTTCACTCATATGTAGAATCTAATGAACAAACTGAGCTAACAAGGAAAATGGGAACAGGTTCATAGATGGAGAGCAGGATGACAGCTATTGGAGGGGAACATGGGGGTGGTGGGATCAAGCAAGAAGGAAAAAGGACTCATGGACATAGACAACAGTGTGGTGATTGCTGGAGAGAGGGAGATATAAGGGGACTAAATGGTAACGGAAAAAATAAAGGTAGAAAATTAAAAAGTAAAGAAAATTAAAAAAACTGCAATGGAATATCACCTCACACCTGTCAAAATGGCTATTATCAATAAGTGAACAAAGAACAAGTTCTGGTTGAAGAGAAAAGGGAACCCTTGTGCACTTTTGGTGGGACTGCAAACTCATGCAGCCACTGGGGAAAACAGTATGGAGGTTCCTCAAAAAGTTAAAAATAGAACTACCTTATGACCTAGCAATTCTACTTCTGGGTATTTATTTGAAGAAATCCAAAACACTTATTCAAAAAGATATATGCATCCTATGTTTGCTATGGCATTATTTACAGTAGCAAAGATATGGAAGCAAGCTCAGTGTCCATCAATAGATGATTGGATAAAGAAGATATAATACATGTATATAATGGAATATTCCTCAGCCATAAAAAGAATGAAATCTTACTATTTGTGACAGCATTGATGGATCTAGAAGTTATTGAAATAAATCAAACAGAAAAACAAATACTATATGATTTCACTTACATGTGGAATCTATAAACCCCAAATGAACAAACAGAAACAAAGTCAGGCTTGCCAGATGAGATGAGGTTAGAGGGATGGGTGAAAAAGGAGAAGGGATTGAGTAGAAACTGGCAGTTACTAAATGATCATGGGGATGTAAAGTACACATAGGGAATATAGTCAATAATATTGTAATAACTATGATATCAGGCAGGTACTAGACTTACTGGGACATCACTTCATAACTTATGTAAATGTGTATCCACTATACTATATACCTGATACTAATATAATATTGAATGTCAATTGCAATTTAAACTTTAAAATTTTTAAATAAAAAGTTCAACGTAGAAAACATTGCTTCTTTCCACTCTCTCTCTCTTTGTCATATAGACATATACACACACATACATACATACATACGTATATATGTATATTTTAAAGATTTTATGTATTCTATTTTTAGAGAGAGGGGAAAGAAGAGAGAAAGAGAGGGAGAAGAAACATTGTTGTGAGCAAGAAACATCCGTAGGTTGCTTCTTATACGTGTCCTGTCCTGAGACTGAACCTGCAACCCAGGCATGTACCCTGACCAGGCATAGAATTTCCGACCTTTCGATTTGCAACTTTGTGGACAATGCTCAACTAACAGCCATGTCAATCAGGGCTTGTTTTAATATTTTTAACAAATGTCCTGGGGATAAGATTGTTCACATTCAGGGTGCTCCGATTCAGGTCCAATAAAGATAAGCCCTGAGAATGCAGCTTTTCCAGTGAGCAGCTAGGTAGGTTAGTGATAGTTCACTGGATATAGAGTTTGGGGGAGTTCCTGACCTGTTTTTTCTTTCTTAAATGCCTGCTGGACTGCCATTGTTCTCAGCTACCATGTTTGCAGGTTGCTGGTTTCCAAGTCTTCCACAGAGTTGGGCAGAGGGAATAGGGAGAATTAACATGCCATAAATCTCGTTCTGCTTACTGAAAGTCAGCTGTTTTTCTTGGACAAGTGTTTCTTGGATTGTTGCAAGCCTTTAGTTAATTTTCAGATTTCTGAAAAAGTTGATTCTGCATTTTGCCAGTCTCCTTATTACTTTTATGGAGGATCAGACTTTTGGAGTTCCTTGCTCTCACATACTGGATATACTTCCTTCAGCCTTCTTTTTTTACGTAGTATAAAGAGTTCGTGCATTAAATTTTAGCAGATTGTTTAGGTTACTGAGAACTCTAAGGTTATATAATTATGTTTTTACAGTTTTATGTGCCATTCCCCTGTACTCTAGCTAAGTTTATTGCTTAATATTTTCTGAATACATGCTATCCTCTTCCACTTTGAGGCTTCTTGTTATTTTCTCTGCTCAAAACACTCCTTTTTCCCCCTCACTGCCACAATGGGAGTCCTGCTTATCTTCTAAGATTCATTCTGATATAATTTTCTTTATGTAGCCTTTTATGAGCCCATGGATATAATCCTTTCTTGAAATTGCTTTATATCTTTTTTTATACCTTTTTTGTATGACTATCTTATTGTTCCATCATGTAGTATGTATAGTATCTTGTCTTCTTCCCCTGCTAAAGTTGCTAGGTGTTTGAAAGCATATGATAAATCATACCCACTTATATGCTCAGTAAACTTTTGTTTATTGAAGTGTAGGAGTAAGGTTCCATAGAAAGAATGTGTGATATGTTAGGTATTGTTAATGGGGATTGCACTTTATTCATCTATTATTGAACTGGAGGAAATTGTATACTCTGGAAAAAATTGAATTATAATATACACACTACATTATATAATCCTTGGAAAAGTATAGGAAGATAAAACAATAAAGGCAGGATTCAGTTTTTCCAATAGAGATTGTTATAATAATGGTTTTGTGATCATAGATTTGATGTCCAGCTTTTGAGAGAGATAGCAGAATTTCAGCTCTTCATAACTGTGTGAGAAGCATAATTCCTCATAAAGTGGGAACTTCCTTATATGTGAGAGTGACTATGCTAAATCAAGACTAAACTGATAAAGAACACAGAAAAGGTCAAACTACTGTCCATGCTTATTTCTAGCCTTCTATCTGTCTATTATCTCTTGGGACCAGATCTAGTTCTCCATTTTTAATCCCGTCTAGATGAGATCTTCAGGGACTTGACAAAAGTGTCCAAATATGCTTGCTGCTCATTTATGTAAATAAGCACAATGCATACATGGATTAAGAATTTTTCCTATCAGTCTAATTAGATCTGAGATGATCATAATAGGATAATTCAAAAGCTAGGTATATTTTTTGGCTCCACATGGCCCCAGCAATGGACACTCTCATGGCATACATCACTGTCAACCAGTATCTGCAGTAGGTTTATGAAACAGTCGACACCAGGGACCAGGCATCCTGTGCAGAGCTGGTGTCTTTCAAGCATTGTTGTGTTGCCAACCCGTGGTTTCAGTTGGCCTCACCAGAAGAGAAGTGCCAACAAGTTCTAGAACCCCCTTATGAGGAAATGTGTGACTCATTTAAGGGTCACTTACAGGTTGGGGAACCATGACTTCACAGAGGCATACAATGAAAGACTGTCTTTGTTGAGTCATTCCTGCAGGCATTTCAGGCCCACAAAGAAGAAAACTGGGCTCTGCCTGTCATGTATGCAGTAGCACTTGACCTTCAAGTATTTGCTGGTAATGCAGATCGGCAGTTGGTAAAGAAAGGAAAAAGCAAAGTCAGGGACATATTGGAAAAAGCAGATGAATATTTTAAATTGAATTTATTATAAAGGTTATAAATATATGCTTTAATATCAATATTAAATTGCAACATTAAGACATAATTTTATTTCATTTGTTAAAAGGAAAAGTTTTGTTGGTCTATTGGTCTGGACTTTAGAAATTATGGAAGGTTTTTATTTTATTATATTTTTTTCATTACCATTTATTCTCCCTATACCCTCTGCAACTTCCACCCACCACCCTCCCCCTGGCAATCACTACACTGTTGTCCATATGCCTAAGTTCTCTCTTTTCTTCATTCTTTTCTTCTTAGTCCCTCAAAAGCAGATGAATTGATGAGCTGTTTTTTTACTTGTGACAGTGACACTCGAGCTAGTATAGAGGATGCTAAAAAGTGGGTGATGCTGTTTCTGGTGAATCAGTTATTCAAGATTTACTTTAAGAGCAACTCCACTTGCATAAACCCCTTATCAGAGCCATTGACAGCTCAAACCTGAAAGATGATTGATTATAGTATGGCACAGAGGGTGACATCTGGGTACTATGTTGGATGAAAGGCCATAGTGAGTTTAAGCTGAGGAATAGCTGTCTTTTGCATTTGAGCACTGTTACTTACCATTTAAGTCAGGAGAACAAAAGGATGATTCTGATATATTTAGTTTCAGTAAAAATGCTACTGGGTCATGTTGAACTTTTGAAAAATTATCATCTCATGCAGTTTGTTGAAGTATCCAAAGCTGTAAGTGAAGGCAGTCTCCTATTGAAAGAGGCTCTAATGAAACACAAGACCTTTTTGTATTTGCTGTGGTATGTTCCTTATCCTTGAAAAGCTGAAGATCACCACCGATAGGAATTTTTATAAGAAAATGTACTTGTTAAATATACCAGTTATTTTTTAATGCTTTTCTAGTTGCTTTGAAATTCATGCAAGTGGAAGATGTGGATATTAGTGAAGTCCAGTGTGTTCTGGCCAACCTGATATACATAAGTCACATTAAAAGCTGTATATGACATCATTGTCAGAAGCAAATTGTTAGCCAGCAAAGCCCATTTCCTTTACTGTCTACAGTGTGTTGAATGTATGAACAGTCCTGAGAAGGAGTGTGTTCTTGTAGTTTTTTATTGTGCTAATGAAATAAGTCCTTTGCTGTGATGCTATTCTCTGCAGCCAGAGTCTCTTTTCCGAGAGATGTTGAGACTGAGTTTGCCAGCACGCACAGATACCTTAAAATCTCAGTCATCACTCATAACGAATGTCGACCTCACAGACACCTGGAATTCCCTTTTTAGACATTGCAGACCCCTTCTTAGGCTCTGGAATGTTGGTAAAACTTCTGTGAAGGAGACTCTTTCCAAGGCACTTGTAGTTTACTTCTCATAAGTATTGTTTATAAATGCATCTTTGTAACTTTTCATATAACTCTTTTTATAAAAAAGACATCCTAAATTGAAAAAAAACAAAAGCTAGGTATATATTTAAAGCCATATGCTAATGAAAGCTTTATAACAATATCAGTTAGTCTTAAATTCACTTAATTTACACCATAGTTGTTACATACATGAATTTTGCTTCATGCCAGGCCCAGTTTCTGGGAAGTACCATGAAATAGCCATCATGGGTTCAGAATCAGACTGAGGTTCTATCTTGATCAACAGTTTGCCAAGTATTGATACCTTAAATGAGCTACTTATCCTTTCTGAATTTGAGTTTCCTCATATATAAAATGATTGTAGGACAGAAGTATTCCTTTAACTTCTGATATTGTTGCAGTGAGTGCAACAAATTCTGATTCACTCATCAACTAGTGTGTGAAATGGTGGAGAGACAGATGAAATAGAACAATAAAGAGAGTGGATTAGAAGAGCACTTTCAGAGGATTCAGAGGGAGAAAAACAGGAGGTGAACTTTGTACTCTAGCCTGTCTAAATATAGTCAACCCATATTTTAACACTGGAATCAGGGGGAAAGATCATTCATTATTTTAATCATAGTAAAGTGTTAGCTCTCTGAAGTTTTAGTTGGTGTTTTAGTGGGGCCACTCAATGCATATTTATTGAGTGCTCAAAATGCATGTAGCATTTTATGCTACATGCTATGGGGAAAACTGAAATAAATATTATGTAGGCAGTGCCTTCCAAAAACTCACAACTGATTACAATCATAGAATATAGTTACATTAACTTATTAGTAATCAAGAATCCATTAACACATTCAAGAGCTCCTACTCTCAAGAGTTCACAGTCTACTGAAAAAGCGAATTAACCATAAAATGTAAGAAGTAATATGATATGGGTAAATACAAGGACACTAGGAAGGACACCTGTGTCATATAAGGCAGAGAGCTGTCAGGAAAGCTTCCTAGAAGAGATCTCATTAAAGCTGAATGTTGAAGGATGAGTGGGAGTTATGAGTAAGAGATACTACAGGTTGTTCAAGATGAAGGCAGCACTGGGTGCGTATGTGTGTGTGGGGGGGTGCTGGTGATGGGGAATGATCAAAGAAGAGGTTAAGGGGCAGGCAAGGGCTGGATTATGAAGGACATTATATGTTATGGTGAGGAATTTTTTTTCTGAAAGAAGTGGAATGGCTTTCTGAAAGCCATTGCAGGGTTTTAAGCAAGGGAGTGTCTTAAGTATATTTACATTTTAGAAAGATCACTCCTGAAACAGGATAGTGAATGAACTGATTGAAGGAAGTCAGAGGCTGTGGAGTTATTCTTATGAGAAAGAATAAAGCTGAGGAGTAATGCCAAGAGGGAAAGAAAGGGGAGGCAAATAGACTTAAGCCAACTGAAGGAGGAAGCACTGACAGAGCTACACCAGTTGCCTGTGGAGAGGTTAATGGGGTAAGTACATAAAGGCTCTCAGATTTTAGCTTGGACATCTGGGAGAAAGTGGTTCATTTACCAGTAAACAGAAGGAAAGATTTTTCCATTTGGTGTTTTTTTTTTTATTTTAACATGCTAGTGGAACATCCAGAAAGAGTTCTTCATTGCCTTTTGAATAGTCAGGTCTGAGATCTGGGACAGAAGTCTTGGTTGCAGATATATTTGAGAAGCATCAGAATATAACTAGGAGGTAACTGTAGATGAAGCAGAGTGAATGGAAGAGTGTGGATGTGGGAGCCCAATACCTTAAATTCAATATTCTTCTGCCATTCTCCTGTGATGCTGGCTTTTGACACATATTACATTTGTATGCATAGGTAAAGCTGTTTTCCCCTCTCTCCCTGGGCTTTCCACTATGAGTATCATAACCATTAAAATATTTTTGTTAATACATTAATATGTGTATGTCTCTTTTTCCAAAGCCTTGGCAAAATTGTTTTTCCCACCTACTATACATATTGTAGATTCAATTTTAAAAATCCTTTTGGGATAATATTGAGATTGAAAATTTTTTTCATGGTCTCCAGATTTTTTGTTTTTGTTTATTTGTAGTTTCTTGTTTCATTTGACATTTGTTTGTTGAGCACTGGCTTTGTTTCAGATGACTCTAGGTACTTTAAGGAAATTTAAGAGAGGAGATTTCACTAGGTACTTATTCATCTGTAAGTTCTTTATATCTGATATTCATGCACAAACTGCATGGATGATGAATAGGTTATCTGTGCTTTAAAGGAATTTATAGTGGGGTAAATTAACCACAATACAGTGCATGAGTGTGCAAACCAACGTGTTTTTACCAAATGCTTGAGGTTACAGGAGACAGAACAGTTGGTTTCTGGGGGGAGGGAATTGGGAAAACAGCACTGAGGAGGTGTGTGTAAAAGGGAGAAAGAGCCATGAGACAGGAGGCAGTAGCATGAGCAGAGGCCAGGAGTGGAGGTACTTGGTGTAGATGGGAGCGGCCCTGCAGGGGGCAGGCTGCTCAGGAGGAGTGCTGAGAGGTGAAGCTGGAGAATGAGCAGGAACCAGTGTGTGAAGGATGCCATAGGCCCCTGCTCTTTAAAAGTGCCTTCACATGTTATCCACTCAGTTGTCATAGCAGCTCTGGGAAAGAAAAGAGAACTTGCAGGTGTTCCTTTACCCTTTGCATTTTTTTCTCCACGTTACTTCTTTTCATAATTTCTACTCTAATTACATGTGAAAAAGTTTGATTATCATTTTTCCTATTTTATAGACAAGGGAACTAATGCTCAGTGATTTATCTAGACCAATGATTTTCAACTTTACTCATCTCATGGCACACATGAACTAATTATTAAAATTCTGCGGCACACCAAAAATATCTATTTTGCTGATCTGACAAAAAAAGAGGTATGGTTTTGATTCATTTATACTGGACAGTTGTTGTGTTGACTGTTGTCATTTTTTATTTGACAGTCTAGGGGAAAAGAGGTCTGTACCTCTGACTGAATAGTCAGGTGTTGCATGTTTTAAAATTTTTTTGTGGCACATCAGTGTGCTTCTTGCAGCACACTAGTTGAAAATCACTGATCTTGATCCACATGGCTAAGAAAAGACTGATTTCAGACTAGAACCCAGGTCTTCTGACTAGACTTCTTTTGCATTAATTCAATGCCATCTTCCTTTTCCCATTCCAGTTATTTTAATTCTAAAAGTTAGGAGAGTATATAATTTGAGCAAATATGCTTTGTGTTTTCTCTCATGGGTGGTTTAGACAGTTAACATTAGTGAAGAATCTAGAAGAGGAATGCTTAGCCTACAGTGACCCTATGATTTGCAGGTTTGAGAAGGTTAGAACTTGGTAACTTAAACTGGTTATTTTGTTTTATTTCACTTTAACTCTTTATTATGAAAATTTTCAAACATATCAAAAATAGAGAAAATTACATTGAACCTTTAACAGCTTCAAAAGTTATTAATTCATAGCCATCCAATATGAAATTATATAATCCCCTCCTCATCCACACATCTGCCCTCAGATATATTTGAGATAATTTAATTTAAATTGAACTATTAACACAATCGTCTTGCCATTTGCTATTTATTGTCAGTGGTTCTTGTGTCAGCCTCCAATGTGTAGCTAGAGAAAGGTGTTCCCATGTTTGTACTCTGACCATGAGTTGACATAAGTATTGATCTTGTAACAATGGATTTATTTGAGGTTTTTACTGATTGCCAAGGCTGTCATTCAGATTAACCCCTAGATGCATTAGTCGGCAAATTCAAGCACATGATACAATTACTTTTCCTTTTTCTAAAAACTAGAAGTGAATAGAGAAAACAGCTGTACAGAATGAAGCAAGAGTAGGTTTACAGTTGTGAGTGTGCAAAACAGTTTATTAATTATTATGTATTAATTTTGCATTATTTTTCATATGAACAACTGTAAACCTACTTCTTCTCCACTGTGTAGATTGGACTTTAGATAGCAGGCAAAGGGGCATTGGCTGTTGTTATTTGCCACATAGGTTGGCATCATGAATAGGCATGGGAAGCAAGGAGTTAATGATTAACAAAAGAAAGTTTTTAGGGGATTATTACATTCCTATAACTTACATTTTGCTGGAACATTTACCCAGCATCTCTTTGCACCTAAAACATGGCTGCTTTCCAGATTATAAAAGCACAGTGTGATGCATGTGCTCATGACTGCATGTGCCTAGATCTGTGTGTGTATGCACTGAGTATTGCACATGGTCTTGCTGACTACCAAACTCTGTACCCCTACTTTTGTTTAGTGATAATGGGTTTTTAAAATAGAAATATTTATAAAATTGGCAAAGATGCAAGTATGAAAGTATAATGTCAGCACTCTCTTCTGTAGGACATTTGACTGCTGTGAAAGAGCAGTGCTATTAATAATGATTTCTCAGATATATTTGTTGCAGTGTTTCAATGCTTTTTCTTTCCCCGGAGATAAAAACAAGACTAAAACTTGCCGTATTCCCTTCTAGCTCAGCCTCAGCTCTGTAAATGTCTCAGTTGAGAAAATATTGATACTGCTTGTCTGCAAATAAGTGAAATGGAGTTTAAGGTAATGAAAAGAGGCCCACATCTGTGTATTTTGTATATGTGCATATGCATCTTCTTAGTGGTTGAATATATAAGGGTAATGATCAGATCAGCTTTTCCTGTACAGTACTTCTTAAATTATAGTACACTTTTTTTCAAGATTTTGGGAAGAGTTAGTAACAAGGTGTGAGTAGAGACCACAAGCTCCACAGCATCCCTCTTCTAGAGGAATATACTTCCCAGCTTGGTTAGTTTACTGAAGGCTCAGTCGACCTGGTGACCTGGTGCTTTGTTAAGCATGCCATGGTAGGGGAAAGGGACAAGATTTGTGAGCTTCAGGAATATAAAACCTTTTGGAGTAAGTAAAATATACACAATAAAATAAATAGTGACCTTTGAAGAATAGGTAAGATTTAGAGTGGTGTGAGGAGAACCAGTTTGTATACCTACAAAATGAGAACATTGGACCAAATGATTTGAAGGTCCCTTTAGCACTGATAATCAATGATTCTGTGATTTTCCAAGTTTAGAAACATCCAAAGAGAGAATATGAGGCTTTTTAAGCTTAGTGAAAAGTAATGTGAATGTTTCTGGGGAAGACAAAATCTCTTTCTTTTCCTTTTTAGTATGCCTTACAAGGCCTTTGATCACTGTCATACCTGCTTTTGAACATCCTGAAGGACTATATAGCACAATCTGCTCCCCCAAGTATGTTGGTGGAGACAGTGTTTAATTTAAAATACAACAGATATCGGGACTTCTGGCCAAGATGGAGGTGTGGGTAGATACACTTTGCCTCCTTGCACAACCAAAGATAGGACAACAACAAATTTAAAAACAAAAAATAATGAGAACTGCCAGAAATTTAAACTGTATGGGAGTTCGACAACCAATGAGTTAAAGAAGAAACATTCATCAAGACTGGTAGGAGGGGCAGAGACAGGCAGCCAGGGTGGAGAGGACTCATGACAAGGTGGCTGGAGGACCAGGGTGGGCAAGGCAGCAGTTGGTGGACCGGGTGAGGTGGTGGCTGACCAAGCTGATGGTCTCACACTGGTATGCAGATAAACTGGGAGGAAAAACTGAGGAGAGAGACAGACCATGCAACCCACGGTTTCAGTGTGGTAAAATAAAGCCTCGAAACCTCTAACTAAAAAAACCTATGGGGTTTGAATCAGCAGGAGAAACCCCCAGCCTCACAGGAGAGTTCATTGGAGAGACCCATAGGGTCCTAGAATATACACAAAACCACTCACCTGGGAATCAGCACCAGAAGGGCCTAATTTGCCTGTGGGTAGTGGAGGAAGTGACTGAAAGTTGGCTCAGAGCTGAACACACAGCATTGTTCCCTCTCAGACACCTCCCCCACGTACAGCACCACAACGGAGTGACATGGGTTGCCCCACCCTGGTGAATACCTAAGCCTCCGCCCCTTACTATGTAATAGGCCCACCCAGACAAAAAAAGATAAGGCCCAAATGAAAGAACAGATCAAAGCTCCAGAAAAAATACAACTAAGCAATGAAGAGATAGCCAATGTATCAGATGCAGAGTTCAAAACACTGGTAATCAGAATGCTCACAGAAATGATTGAGTATGGTCACAAAATAGAGGAAAAAGTGAAGGCTATGAAAAGTGAAATAAAGGAAATTGTTCAAGGGAACAATTGTTCAGGGAAAATTGTCAATAGTGATGGGAAGGAAGCCAGGACTCAAATCAATGGTTTGGACCAGAGGGACGAAATAGACAATCAACCAGAACAGAATAAACAAACAAGAATTCAAAGAAATGAGGAGAGGCTTAGAGAACTTCCAGGACAACTTTAAATGTTCCAACATCCAAATCGTAGGGGTGCCAGAAGAAGAGCAAGAAATTGAAAACTTATTTTAAAACATAATGAAGGAGAATTTCTCCAATCTGGCAAAGGAAATAGACTTCCAGGAAGTCCAGGGAGCTCAGAGACTCTCAAAGAAGCTGGATCCAAGGAAGCACACACCAAGGCACATCATAATTATATTACCCAAGATCAAAGATAAGGAGGGACTCTTAAAAGCAGCAAGAGAAAAGGAGACAGTTACCTATGAAGGAGTTCCCATAAAACTATCAGCTGATTTTTCAAAAGAAATCTTGCAGGCAAGAAGAGGCTGAAAAGAAGTATTTGAAGTCATGAAAGGTAAGGACCTATATCCAAGATTACTCTACCCAGCAAAGCTATCATGTAGAATGGAAGGGCAGATAAAGTGTTTCCCAGATAAGGTCAAGTTAAAGGAGTTCATCATCGCCAAGCCCTTATTATATGAAATGATAAAGGGACTTATCTAAGAAAAAGGAGATAAAAAATATGAACAGTAAGATGACAACAAACTCACAATTATGAAAATCGAACCTCAAAAACAAAAACAAAAATGAACTAAGCAAATATCTAGAACAGGAACAGGTTCATAGAAATAGAGATCATCTGAAGTTATCAGTGGGACAGGGAGAGAATGGGGGAAAAGTTACAGGGAATAAGAAGCATAAATGGGAGGTACAAAAGAGACAGGAGAAGGTTAAGAATAGTATGGGAAATGGGGAAGCCATAGAATTTATATGTATGACCCATGGACATGAACTAAGGTGGGGAAAGACTGGTGGGAGGAGGGGATACAGGGTGGAGGGGAATAAATGGGAGATAGAATGGAACAACTGTAGTAGCATAATCAATAAAATATATTAAGAAAATAAAATACAACAAATATCAAAACTTGGAGGCACAGGTAAACATGCTTTGTCTTCTTGTACAACTACAGGAAAATTACAACTAGACTACAAAACAAATAACACCCAGATTTTTCAGGAAATAGAGCTATGTGGAAGCTCAACAACCAAGTATTTTAAAAAGGCACATTCAAACAGATGGGTAGGAGGGTGAGAGATGAGGAGATACAGAGAGGCACAGAGATGTAGAATGGTCAGTCTCACATCCACATGTGGTGGATAAAAATCAAGAGGGACACCTTGGGAGAAGAAGATCCCAGCCCCAGACCAGACAGCCCAGCCCTAGGTTCTTGCACCAGGAAGATAAGCTCCCATAACTTCTGACTGTAAGAACCAGTAGGGGTTGGGTCAGTGGAAGAAACTGCAGGCTCTCAGTATACTCCTCTTAAAGGGCCACAATACACTAAAGATTTATACAGACACACCCCTTCTGGGATTCAGCACCAGAGCAACAGCTGGAAGGGCACCAATGGCATAGGGAAAGAAATTGAAGTGACTAGCAACAGGGCAAGTGCCAGGAGACAGCTCCCTCCTGGGCAAAACTCCAGAAGCCAGGCAGCAGTATTATCGCTTCTCAAGCTCTCCCCTACTTAGAGCCACAGAGAGGTGACACGGGTTGCCCCACCCTGGCAGTTACTTAAGGTCCTGACCCATACAACTTACAGTTATGCTTTTCTACAATATGCAACGCTATTAAGAAAGGGAGACTGCCAAATTGAAGAGGCAAATAAAAGAACAGAAGAAAACTCCCGAAAATGAACTAAATAAATGGAGATAAGCAACGTATCAGAAACAGAGTTCAAAACACTGGTAGTAAGGATGCTCAGAGAACACATTGAGTATGGCAATGGCATAAAAAAGACCCAGGCAGAAATGAAGATTGCATTGAATGAAATAAAAAACAATCTACAGGGAACCAACAGTGGAGGGGGGTGAAGCTGGGAATCAAATCAACAATTTGGAACATAAGTAAGAAAAAAGAAATTAATCAGAACAGCAAGAAGTAAAAAGAAATAAAAAGAAAAAGTGAGGATAGGCTAAGGAGCCTCTGGGACATCTTCAAATGTATCAACATCCAAATCATGGGGGTGCCAGAAGGAGAAGAGGAAGAGCAAGAAATTGAAAACTTACTTGAAAAAATAATGACAGAAAACTTCCCTAATTTGGTGAAAGAAATAGAAACACAAATCTAGGAAGTACAGAGAATCCCAAACAAATTGGATCCAAAGAAGGCAACCTCAAGACACATCATAATTAAATTGTGAAAGGTTAAAGAGAGACTCTTAAAAGCAGCAAGAGAAAAGCAGTTAGTTACCTACAAAGGAGTTCCCAAGACTGTCAGCTGATTTATCAAAAGAAACTCTGTAGGCTAGAAGGGACTGGCAAGAAGTATTCACAGTGATGAAAAAACAAGGACCTCCAACCTAGATTACTCTATCCGGCAAAGCTATCGTTTAGAATGGAAGAGCATATAAAGTGCTTTCCATATAAGGTCAAGTTAAAGTAGTTCATCATCACCAAGCCCTTATCATATGAAATGTTACAGGGACTTATTTAAGAAAAAGATGAAAACTATAAACATTAAAATGACAATTCACAGCTATGAACAATTAAACCTAAAAAATAAGGTAAGCAAACAAGCAAAACAGAAACAGAATCATAGATATGGAGATCATTTGGATGGTTATCAGCTGAGAGGGGGAAGGGGGAGAATAGGGGAAAAGGTGCAGTGATTAAGAAGTACAAATTGGTAGGTATGAAACAGAGGAGTGTTAAGAACAGTATAAGAAATGGAGAAGCCAAAGAACTTATATGTGTGACCCATGGTCATGAGCTAAGGGGTGGGGGATTGCTGGAAGGAATGGGGTACCAGGTGGAGGGGGCAAAGGGGGAAAACTGGGACAGTTGTAATAGAATAATCAATAAAGTATATTAAAAATAAATAAAATACAACAGATGTCAAAAATTGAAGAAATCACCAAAAATTGTGTTGACACAACTTTCAAGTATGCTTGGGAATATGGTAAGGTGTTCTTTTCCCCTGAATAAAGAGAGAGTTGTCTTCATTTCAGTCCTAATGAAACATCTAATGGTAAGAGTTGTTTTCTCAATGACTTCACTTTGATCAACAGACACTCTTTTTGGAATGATGATATATTAGGTTGACCTCAGTCAGCACGACTTTTGATGGCTATAGAGATTTCTTGACAGATGAAGAAAATCAGGGCAGGGGTGGATAGAAATTTAACAGATTTAGTATTGTATGTCTTAAAATAAACTTTTCGAGACTACTTTGAAAAACAATACCAGGCTTTGAGCAAAGGAATATGTTCTGACTTATATTTTAAAAAGATCCCTCTAGCTGTTCAATTTGAGAATAGATTCTAGGAGGGCAGGAATGGAAGTAAGGATTCCTTTCAATGTTCTTTGTGAGAGATGCTGAGTTGCTAGTAAAAGTGTTGAGAAGTGGTCAGATTCCAAGTATGTTTTGAAGGATTAAAAAAAAAAAGAACAGGTATATTGAGGTGTAACTTATGTATCATAAAACCTATTCATTGTTAGGATACAATTCAATGATTTTTGGATTTTAGAGAGTTCTGCAACTACCACAACAGTTCATGTTTAGAACATTTCCATCACAGCAAAAAATCCATTCATGTCTGTTTGCCATTAAATTCCTGCTTCTACTCCCTGCTTTCTGTCTCTGTAAATCTGCCTTGTATGGACATTTCATATAAATGTATACTGGTGTAGCTGCTCAGATACACACACACACAATTATTTTTATTTTTTTAAACATAGCTCTCTAGGATTTACCCCTTATTTGTGTAGTTTAGGGAACAGTAGTTATGCTCAAACACCTTGAACCAGTAAGACTTTCCCTCTGCCAGTGAATCTGCATGTGGGTGGATAAGCACATTCAAAGTTTAGGCCATGTTCAAATCTGCCCTGACATTTACTTCCATTCAGTCCTTTCATATCTCTTCTTTGCCTATTTGCAGCCTCAGAGTTGACCACAAGCTTGCCAACCATGACTTTAACCTTAGCCTACTAGAGCTCTTCACCTTCCTTGCTCACCTGCCCCCTGGAACATCACTTACACTGACAGCACAGCACAGCACTCCAAATTGAGTGATCTTTCTTTGATCAAAAGCTGCCAGTCCTCATAGTTTGCTCTGCCTTGCCCTGACCTACAAAACCTCTCTCTGTACCTGGTGGGTGGATGGTGAAGTGGGAATAGTCTCAGGAAAGAATGCTGGAGACTCTGACTATTCTTATTCAACATTTAGCAATTTTTCAAATGTAAATCCCTCTTAGGTTGTTGTATTCTAGTAGATTTCCAGAGGACTGTGATATATTTTTTGCCCATTTTATTCCACTTTATAATTGATTTTTAGGGAGAATTGCCTAACTTCTCACTAGTCCATACTGCCTCTCAGAATGTATTATTTTGGTCATTTTCCCAGGTATACTTACTGTTAGTCTGTGTGCATGTATTGTGTATATACTCACACATACTTCATATTCATACTGCATGGCTGGAGACTTTCTGGACAGACCACACACACATATGTGTGTGTGTGTGTATATATACACACACATATCTGTGTGTGTGTGTGTGGGTGTGTGTATGGAATTTTTATCCAGAAATCAGTGGCATTTATGTACACCAACAATGAACTATCAGAAAGAGAAACTAAGAAAAATCCCATTTACTATAGCAACAAGAAAAATAAAGTACCTAGGAATAAATTTAACCAAGGTGGTCAAAGACCTATACTTGGGAAACTATAGAACACTGAAGAAAGAATTTGAGGAAGATACAAATAAATGAAGTTTTAAGGAATTGGTCATGAGATTGTGGTACTGGCATTTCTAAGATTCATAGAACAGCCAGGCAGGTAAGAGTTGATGTTAGCCTTGAGTCTAAATTCTGCATGGCAGCACGCTGGAAACTCAGGCAGGATTTCTGTGTTGCAGTCTTGAGAATTCCTTTTTCTTCAAGACATGTCCTTACTTATTCTTAAGGACTTTAATTGTTGGATGAGGCTGACTTATATTATGGAGGGTAATCTGCTTTACTCAAAGTCTGTTGATTTGTTAATTATATCCAAAAAATTCCTCCACAGCAACATCGAGTGTTTCACCAAAAACTGCATGCCATAGCCTAGCCAAGTTGACATATAAAATTAATTATTACACTTGCCCTCTGAGGATTCAGGGTAAAATTTTTTAGTCTATGTATAGTCTGCTTTCTGTCTGCTTCATAGCATGTAATCTTGTTCGAGTTAAGCCAGCAGTTCCATAGTATGTATATTTTATATAGTGTGTATGTTTTACATACATGCTCTGCTTTTACACATGCATGTCTTTGGTCATCTTCAGCTTAGAATGCTCTCTGTGCCCAATCTTATCTGTGTTTCTGAAGGCTAGATCACACACACACATTTTTCTTCGCACTCTATACATCAGTTCTCCTGAGCTACTTCTTGATAATTAATTACGCCATATTCTGTCATGCCATTGTGCTTTTGCACACAAGTTCCTACTGCTTAGAGCAGCCGTCTCTCTTACTTTCTATAAGGCCTTTATAGCGTCTTGAGGTAGGTAGACCTATTTATTCCTTTTTATTATACTTCCATTGTCCCCTGTGATTATTTCTGCTAAGGCCTTTATCCCATGTATTGTCATTGTTTCCATATCTGTCTGTTCATAAGACTTTTTTCCTGAGAGCAGAGGTCACTGCACTGCTGCTGTTTTCAAAGTTTGTCCTTAGCCAAGCCCAAGTACGTGGCCTGTAGTACCTAAGTAAATAATTTGCAGGATGAATAAACTGAATATGTGTTAAAGATTTAGAAGTTATATATTTCTTCTGTAATTTCTTTTTCTTGTAGAATGTGGAGATAATGGCTTCTGGGGATGAATCAAATCTAAATGTCAGAGATGAGCCTTGGGTTAGACTCCTTATATCCTTGGGCACACTAAATATTCACTTGACTCACTGATAGAAATAGTTTTATTTAATTTTCCATTTTGTGCACAGCTTCAGAATTGTTATATTAAGCAGCTGTTTTTGATTAGAAATATTGATTTATTTTTGCTTGCATTTTTGTATATTTGCATTGTATGAATATCAAAGCATCTAAGACAGCTTCAGATTCTTTCTAGCTAAAATGTTATAGTGATAACTGATGACTGATTTGTAAACAGTATTAATGATGGTAACATAACTTGTTCCTTTTCCTATTAGATGTTGATCATCTTTCTGAAGTAGAATCTCCATGGCCTGAACAGTTTCTGGAAATCATTTTGAGCAAAATATCTGTTTAATAGAAAGATAACCACATCAAGATGGTTGGAAAACTGAAGCAGAACTTACTGTTGGCATGTCTGGTGATTAGTTCTGTGACTGTGTTTTACTTGGGCCAACACGCCATGGAATGCCATCACCGAATAGAGGAACGTAGTCAGTCTCTCAAATTGGAGAGCACAAAGACCACTGTACAAACTGGCCTGGACATCAAAGCCAACAAAACCTTTGACTATCACAAAGATATGCCTTTAATTTTTATTGGAGGTGTGCCTCGGAGTGGAACCACACTCATGAGGGCCATGTTAGATGCACATCCTCATATTCGCTGTGGAGAGGAAACCAGAGTCATTCCCCGAATCCTGGCCCTGAAGCAGATGTGGTCACGGTCAAGTAAAGAGAAAATACGCTTGGATGAGGCCGGTGTCACCGATGAAGTGTTGGATTCTGCCATGCAAGCCTTCTTACTAGAAATCATTGTTAAGCATGGGGAGCCAGCTCCTTATTTGTGTAATAAAGATCCTTTCGCCCTGAAATCCTTAACTTACCTTGCTAGGTTATTTCCCAATGCCAAATTTCTCCTGATGGTTCGAGATGGCCGGGCATCAGTACATTCAATGATTTCTCGAAAAGTTACTATAGCTGGGTTTGACCTGAACAGTTACAGGGACTGTTTGATCAAGTGGAATCGTGCCATAGAAACCATGTATAACCAGTGTATGGAAGTTGGCTATAAAAAATGCATGTTAGTTCACTATGAACAACTTGTCTTACATCCTGAACGATGGATGAGAACCCTCTTAAAGTTCCTCCATATTCCATGGAACTACTCAGTATTACACCATGAAGAGATGATTGGGAAAGCTGGGGGAGTATCTCTGTCAAAGTGAGTAGATGTCATGTTTTTTATTTCGACTCTGTTCAGCTAATAAAGATGTGTGTGTGTGTGTGTATGTATGTATGTATATGTGTATCTTAATATGCATGTGTGTGTATATATAAACTGCAGACCTTTTCTTGAACAGATATAGCTTCATCACTGAGTTTTTTAAAAAATTCTTTAGCCAATTCATTATAGACTCTTTCAATTACTTACTTACTTACTTAATTTATTTATTTATGAATTGTGGTTCTTTTTATTAATTTAATGGAGGCAAACCCAATATGTAGCGGTGACAGGCCTTTATCACAGACCTCAGGCTTTAATGCCCATTGTTCAATTTTAGTGGCATCTGATTTCTAATTTCTAGATATTTTCATTAGTAAGGATAGTTGGCTTTTGCGTAGATTAAGGTAAATATCAGGAGAAGCATCTACCATGTTGGTGACCATGTAGTAAATTCTGAGCATTTTGGAATTTTTAGTGATAAAGAAAAAATAAAGTTAAAATTATTTAACACAGTCTCTTCATTTTACAGATAGGAAGACAGTCAGAAAGATCTAAATTATTAACTCAAATTTAGATGGCAAGGCCAGAATTAGAGTCCATGCTTTGGTCTCAGGGGTTTAGTGCTTTTTTTGTGGCATGTCATTACATGCAGTGCTTCTGTTATCACCTGGTGGATACTTCTTTTGTTCAGGCTGAAATTTGAGAGCTTAATCTATAATCCATACAGGAAGTTCTTTAGAATCAAATACTTCTGAAGCCATTGCATTTTTTCCTTTCTCATGAAGTGATGACTAGTGTACTCTTACTTAATCTGATAACCTGACTTGATGTCTTACATATCTAGAGTGAGGATATAAAAGTGGAGACTACTTTCTTTGTGCAGTAGTCTGAAGAATTGTTTTTTTCCCAGCGAGCCCATTACTTTTTCTGAGCAGCTTGAGTTCTTTTTGTAAAATAATCTAAACACGTTATTTGCATGCTAATAAAAAAAATCAGAATTCTTTAAAAACAAAGGAGAGTGCTGTTAAATTCAGGTAGCATCTCCTTGTGAAGAAAAGTTAATGAGAACAATTTTATTTTTTTATTTATAAAAGTAATATATACCCCCTGTAAACAAAAAGAGACAAAGTAGTATACTTCCCTTGTGTACCCCGCTTGCCCCTATAAAGGAATATCTTGATTTCTTTCTAATGTATAGAACTTGTACAGTAAGTATTGATTCTTTTTTTTATTTTCACATTTTTTATCATTGTTCAAGTACAGTTGTCCCCATTTTTCCCTTTCCACTCCCCCCTACTCCAGCTATCCCCACTTCCCACCCTTGTTCCTACCCTGCTTTGGTTTTGTCCATGTGACCTTTACATATGTTCCTGAGAACCCTTCCCCCTTTTCCCCCCATTATCCCCTCTTACCTCCCCTCTGGTTGCTATCAGTTTGTTCTTAATTTCAATGTCTCTGGTAGTTGATCCGAAGGCTGTGGGTTATTGTTAAGCTAATTTCAATGTCTCTGGTTATATTTTGCTTGCTTGTTTTGTGTGTTCCATTTTGTCTAGTTCCATCCATGCTGTCACAGAGGGTAGGAGCTCCTTCTTTCTACTGCGTAGTATTCCACTGTGTAAATATACCATAGTTTTTTGATTTACTCATTTACTGATGGGCACTTAGGTTGCTTCCAGCACTTGGCTATTGTAAATTGTGCTGCTATGAGCATTTTGAAAAGAACAGATACCTTTCTGCACCTAGCTTTCAGTTATTGATTACAGACTCCTAGGTATTATCACTCCAGTGGCTCTCTGTTATTTTTATTGATTCAAACAAGTTACAGTTCTAGCTATTGTCATCACAGTTTATTATTTTTTCCAGATAATTAATCATAACTAGTTTCTAATCACCTGTATTCTTAGGTAAACATTTCACTTTGTGTGCTTATGTGTTGACTGATTCTGATGCTGGTTCCTTCTGTTAATATAAAGTAAGTCTATTAGACCACTCAGTCTTTCCAAGTAGGGACTAAAGAGATATGCTCAAGTTATATGTGGTAAAAATCAGGAAAAATCATTTTGTGTATATACTTACTATGTTTAAGTCAAACATGAAGACCAAGAAAATTCATAGAAATTTTGATTAATGGATTCCAGAAGGGAAAGAGACCTCAGCATTTCATATATGGTGTGAACATCCAGTGAGCTTCTATGCTTTGTCAAGAAATGGTAGAACCATGACTAGAACTTCCAATGCTTATTCCCAAGACATACCACTATATGATTTTGTAAAAATTAATGTATAACATATAGTAAATGTATAAATATTCAGTGTACAATTTGATGAATATTTATATCTGTATACATTTGTGTAATCACCACCCATAGCAAGATACAGAAACATACTAGCACCCAGTATGAATGCTAGTAAAAAAAGAGAATTTTTATGCTCCTTCTTATTCAATACCCTCCTCAACCCAAAAGTAACCACTATTCCAATGTCTACTGCCAGAGGTGAAATGAGGTTGTATGTGAAGTTCAAGAACAATCAATCTTGCTTGTTTTGAAACTTCATATAAATGCAATCATAACTATTATTTTGTGCCTAGCTTCTTTTATTTAACATGAGGTTCACTTATAATATAGTAAATAGTATTAATTCATTCTTTTTCACTACTGTATTTTTTAAACTTAACACAATGTATCCATCGTTCCATTGATGGACATTTAGTGTTTCCAGTTTTTGGATATTATGGGTAACATTGCTAAGAACATTTTTGTACATTACTTTTGGTGGCCATAAACATTAATTTCTTTTGGGTATATACCAGTGAGTAGAATCACTGGATAAAATGTCTGTATATCTCTACATCTAGATCTAGATCTGTGTATCTTTAACAGATACTTCCTGTTTTTCAGAGTATCTGAATCATTCATATATGGCTGTACCATTCAGTATGTCTAAACTATACATTAATGTGCCCTAGTTGTTACACGGTTTTTGCCAACACTTGGTATTATCAGTCTTTTTAGTGTTAGTGGGGTGCAAGAATTTTTTAAAACTTAAAAACAAAATAAAGTAATAGCACTTCAACTCCTTTTTGAAATAGTTATACCCAGAATTTCAATAAAAAAATAGATAAGAGCAGAGCTACTTTGGCTGAGGCAGGTCTAATTTAGACCATACTACCTCTTTTAAGATGGAGTTCCTGCTCTCAAATAAGAGTTAATTGGGGAATAAGGCAGAAACATATAAAATTATTCCATTAGTAAGTACCAAGTTGTAAATATTTCATGTTAGAATCACGATAGTAGGAATTTGCAGCCCTGAGTTGACGATCCTTTGCATTTCCCATTCTATAAACATTTTTATTCTGGAAAAATTATTGAAAATAAGTACTTTAATACTTATTTTAGTATTATTTAGTACTAAAATACTGAAAATAGTCAGCCTTGAAGGCTTGAAAAGATTGCCAGATGGCTCAGGAATGTAAGGTCTGTCCAGAAGGTATCCAACCATGTAATATGAAAAATAAGGACATGTATTGAAGAAGATACAAGATACAAGAAACATTGTATGTAGGACAATGATGCCTCAGTCCCATTTCAAGTAGGCACCTTGGGGCTTCACATAGTTTGGCCACTCTCCATTAGCTGCCTCATCATATTTGTCTGAATTTCATCAAGGGTTTGAAATCTCTAACCTTTCAAAGGTAATTTTAGTTTTAGAAAAAGCCAGAAGTCACGGGATGCCAAATCTGGGCAGTAGCGGGGAGGGGGGTGCCGCATCACCTGGGTGATTTGATGTTCAGCCAAAAAACCCTGCACCAGAGTGATGTCCTGGTGAAGCTGCCAGTCACCAGTGGCCCATAGCTGTGGCCTTTTGAATCATCTGAATAGTTTCCATGGAGGAACATTCAGGTTTAACACAAAATTTGTTGCAGATTTGTTGCTCTACACTCTCAGTCAGTTTGAATGTGATGGCTACACAGTACACATGCTCACTCAGTGGCATCTACCACTACCACTGATTAGTATAGTAAAGTCATCATTGTTCATACATGTGCATTCTAGTCCACTCTCCTTGGCTGCCAGGTTACATCAATGTCATGCAAACCATTCTTATTATATTTACATTAGCTGGACTTTCTGGACAGACTTCATATATGCAGAAGTTGTCAAAGACAACAAGGAGGGTCTTCACAGTTCTACCTGCATTAACTTGTTAAGTATGAAAGTTAAGCTTTTCTTGTGAGTTTCCAGTTATGTTCAGTTTGGTTGGCACCTCTTGCTTTCCTGGTCAGTTCCAGTTTCAGAGGAGTAGGAGCCATAGGGTAATCACCTATGAGCATATAAATTCTATGAAAGAATTTTGTAGAAGAAAACATACTTTTATTCTGGGGTGGTCCAGACAGTCTTCCTTACAGACTAGTGTATATAAGCCAGACTTTTTAAAAACTAAAAATAGAAGCAAAGAATTTAATGAGTGGAAAAAGGAATGAAAACAGATAGCTTAGGCTAGCTGATAATTTAGCTTTAGTTCTACATTTAGGTACAACAGTGGATGTTTAAGTATACTATTTATCCTTGGTGTTTTTAGGTAGCTATTTCAAGTCCAGTAGTAGCCCTAGTTTTTCCAGTGACTGGCCTTATAACTTTGATATTTTGAATATCATGTTCTGCTTTAATAAATTATTCAACCATTCTGTTCAACTTTACATTAAACTGAGTCATAGTCTTAAATGTAATGGCTCCAAAAAATTGATACAGAACTCACTAATCTAATTCTTCCAAATTAAGAGAGATTAGGGAAAAAATCAAGGCATTTAAAAATGTGTTTTTTGCCTTTATCTTTCAAGATATGTTTGTGTAGAGGGCTTCCAGTCAAGATGGAGGTTTAGGTAGACAGACTTCATCTCCTTGCACAACCACAAAAAGAATTACAACTAAATCTCAAAACAAATAACACTCAGAACTGTCAGAAAATCAAACTATATGGAAGTCTGACAACCAAGGCTTTAAAGAAGTCACATTCATCCAGACCGGTGCCTTTTACAGGGCATCAAAGCAGCTCTACCTAATACACAGGAACAAACACAGGGAGGCTGCCAAATTGAGGAAACAAAGAAATATGTCCCAAATGAAAGAAAAGAACAAAGCACCAGAAAAAGAAGTAAACAAAACAAGATAGCCAACCTATCAGAGGCAGAGTTAAAAACACTGGTGTCAGGATGCTCCAAAAACTCATTGAATATGGCAACATTGTCATGTTTTTCCCATTTTTGTTTTGTTCAGTTTGCCTGTTGATGACTTTACATAAATGGCGTCACAGTCTGTGTTCTTTTCTGTCAGTTTTCTTTTTCCCTTCCTTTTTTCCTTTTGTTTAACATTATCTTGAGATTTACCTGTTTTGAAGTATATAGCTATCATAATTTGTTTTTATTGCCACTATATTATAGGTATAATGTAGCTTACTTATATATTTATACTGTTACTGAACATTTGAGTTGTTTTTGGTTTGGGGCTATGCACATTTTTTAAGGTGTTCTACTTAAGGGTTTCTCTAAGATACGCACTTAGGAATATAATTGCTGGATGTAGGAAATGTACATATTGAACTTCACTGGGTAATGCCAAAGTGTTTTCCGAAACGTTTGCAGTAGTTTGTACTGCCACCATCAGAGCATAAAACTTTCTAAGCATCCATATTTTCACCACCAGGCTTTTCTTTTTTTCACTTTTAATATTGGATGTTACTTTCAATTACATATATATGTATATGTATACATATATATATTTAAACTTTATGTAAATCAGCATCATATATTTAGGTAATAAAAATTGGGGTCATTTAGTGTACAGACTTATAATGCATTTTATAACTTTCTTAATTTAATTATATACTACAGCCTGGCTTTTTAATTTTTCTAATTGGGTAAGAGTAAATGTTAGCTCATTATTTTAATTTTTAATTTCCTGATTAATGAGCTTGAATACTGTATATTTTCACTGGCCATTTGTGGACTCTTCTGTGAAATCTTGTTCATGACTTTTGCCCATTTTTCTGACTGCTAAGGTTTGTCTTTCTTTTTGGTAGCATTTATCTGATATATATGTTATAAATTGCTTATGTCTTTAACTTGTCTTTTAACTTTACAATCTCTTTGATGAATGTAAAATTTTCCTTTTTATTAAATGTATTGGGGTAACACTAGTTAACAAAACAATACAGGTTTTAGATGCACAATTCCATGATATAACATCTGTACACTGTATTGTGTGTTTGTCACCCCAAGTCAAGACTTCTTCCATCACCATTTACCCCCCGTAAGTTCCCCCACACCTCCCCTTTCCCTGGCAAATCACTACACAGTTGTTCATGTCCATGAGTTTCCTCTCTCTTTTTTTCTTTTGCTTAATCCCTTTACCCACCACACAGCAAGCACCACCACATAGCTGTCAGCCTGCTCTCTGTCTGTGTATGGATCTGTCTCTATTTAACTTGTTAGTTCCTTTTGTTCTTTAGATTCCATGTATGAGTGAAATCATATAGTACTTGTCTTTCTCTGGCTTCTTTCACTTAGCATAATGCTCTCCAGGTCCATCCATGCTGTCACAAAGGGTAAGATTTCCTTTTTTTTTTTTTTATGGCCGAGTACTATTGACGAATAGAAGATTTAAACTTGTTGCATTTATCACTCTTCCATTATGGCTTGAACTGTTTTGTGTTTTGTAAAGAAATTCTTTCTTATCCTAAGGTTGTAAAAATAGTCTATATTTTTTCTAAAACTTAAAAAACATTTTCATTCACATTAATTAATCCAAAATTTATTAATCAGTGTGGAACTTCTTTTTAAATGTGAGATACATATTCATTTTCTATTTTTTTCCTTATAGGCAGCCAATTTCCCAGAACTATTTGTAGAATAGTTGCTTTTTCCTTAGTAATGTTTAGTACCAGCTTGGTTAAATATTAAATATCCATATATTCATTATTCCACTAGTGAGATCTCTCTCTTCAATTTCACTCTGTTTGGGGGGGTTCATAGTTGGAAATGCTTTTTTTATTTTTTAAAGATATTTTATTGATTATGGTATTCCAGTTTTCCTATTCCCTCCCCTGTTTATTCCTCTCTGCCCTGCACCCCCTCCTCCCACCAGCATTCCCTCACCTTAGTTCATGTCCATGGGTCATACATATAAGTTCTTTGGCTTATATATTTGTTAAAATATTCTTAACTTCCCCTGTCTATTTTGTGCTAGTCATCTATGCTTCTTATTCCTTGTACCTTTTCCTCCTTTCCCAATCCTCTTCTGCTGATAACTGTCCATGTGATCTCCGTTTCTATGATTCTGTTCCCATTCTGGTTGTTTGCTTAGTTCATTTTTGTTTTTGTTTTCTAGTTTCAGTTGTTGATAGTTGTGAGTTTGTTGTCATTTTACTGTTCATATTTTTATCTTCTTTTTCTTAGATAAGTCCCTTTAACATTTCATATAATAAGGGTTTGGTGATGATGAACTCCTTTAACTTGACCTTATCTGGGAAGCACTTTATCTGCCCTTCCATTCTACGTGATAGCTTTGCTGAATAATCTTGGATGTAGGTCCTTGCCTTTCTTGACTTCAAATACTTTTTTCCAGTGCCTTCCTGCCTATAAGGTTTCTTTTGAGAAATCAGCTGATAGTCTTATGGGAATTCCTTTGTAGGTAACTGTCTCCTTTTCTCTTGCTGCTTTTAAGATTCTCTCCTTATCTTTGATCTTGGGTAACGTAATTATGATGTGCCTTGGTGTGTGCTTCCTTGGGTCTAGCTTCTTTGGGACTCTCTGAGCTTCCTGGACTTCCTGGAAGTCTATTTCCTTCCCCAGATTGAGAAAGTTCTCATTCATTATGTTTTCAGTTTCTTCCTCTTCTCCTTCTGGCACCCCTTGATTTGGATGTTGGAACACTTAAAAAAGTTGTCCCAGAGGTTCCTAAGCCTGTCCTGATTTTTTTGAGTTCTTGTTTCTTTATTCTGTTCTGTTTGAATGTTTATTTCTCTTTTCCAGTCCAAACCATTGAGTCCCAGTTTTCTTCCCATCACTGTTGGTTCCCTGTACATTTTCCTTTATTTCACTTTTCATAACCTTCACTTTTTCCTCTATTTTGTGTCAGTACTCAATCATTTCTGTGAGCATCCTGATTACCAGTGTTTTGAACTATGCATCTGATACATTGGCTTTCTGCATCTGATACATTGAAAAATGTCTTCATTGCTTAGTTGTACTTTTTCTGGAGCTTTATTCTTTCATTTGGGCCTCGTGTGTGTGTGTGTGTGTGTGTGTGTGCGCGCGTGCGCGTGCAGAGTTTTAGGGGTGGAGCCTTAGGTATTGGCCAGAGCAGGGCAACCCACTTTGCTGCTTTGTAATGCTGTATGTGGGGGAGGGTCCCAAAAGTGAACAATGCTGCTTGTTCAGCTCTCAGCCAACTTTCAGTCACTTTCCCCACTATCCATAAGCAAATTGGGCTCTTCTGGTGCTGATTCCCAGGTGGGTGGGTTTGTGTATGTTCTAGGACCCTGTGGTTCCCTCCAGTGAACTCTCCTGTGAGGCTGGGAGTTTATTCCACTTCCACAACACCCACAGATTTTTACTGCCAGAAGTTGTGAGGCTTTATTTCCCCATGCTGAAACCCTGGGTTGCATGGTCTGTCTCACTCCCCAATTTTTCCTCCCAGTTTATCTGCATGCAAATGTGGGACCACCCGTCTGCCAGATGCCACCTTGCTGAGTCCTCTCCACCCCAGCTGCCCATCTCCACCCCTCCTACCAGTCTGGATGAATGTTACTTTAACTCCTTCGTTTTCGGACTTCCATACAGTTTGATTTTCTGGCAGTTCTGGTTGTTTTTTGTTTTTAAATTTGTTGTTGTCCTTTTTTTGGTTGTGCAAGGAGGCACAGTATATCTACCTACTCCTTCATCCTGGCCAGAAGTCCAATTTCATTCTATTTTAATTACTACTATAGTAATTAAATTAAATAGAACATGCTCCTTGCTTAGTTCTTCCTTAGGATTTCTTGGTCCTTTTTAGCCCTTTCTTCCTCCATATAAATCATACTTAAAGGTAATTTTGAGAACAATAGCCATCATTATGATATTGTGTTCCTACCAGTAACATAGTATGTTTCTCCATTTATTTAGTTATTCAGTATTTTTACATTATATAATGTTGTTTAGAAAATAAATATTTATTTTGATTAATTATTAAGTACCTTCTTATTGTTAATATAATTAATGTGCATGTTATTTTTAAATTTTGTTAGTCATTCTTATATAGAAATGCAGATGACTTTTGTATACTTATTTATATCTTGCAGTTTTCCTAAGGTATTGTGGTTTTGCCAAAGCTAGAACTTGTAATAATAACAAGCAACCTTGTTTTAAAGCAATGGGGGTCAATTTGCTCCTAGGGAGACATTTGGCAATGTTTGGAAATTTTGGTTGTCACTATGGTGGGGTGGTAGCACTACTGGCATCTAATGGGTAGAGGCCAGGGATTCTGCTGAACATTCTACAATGCACAGGACAACCCCCACAAAAAAAGAATTTATTCAGACCAGAGTGTTAGTAGTGCTAAGGTTGAAAAACCTAAAAATAAGGGTTTTTTTAATTGTGAAAAATTTCCAATACAAAAATTATAATGATATACAAATCCCCCATATATGACCACATACAATTATTATTGTCAGCTAACATTGATTCATTTAACTCTCTCTTTCCTCTCATTTCTCAATAATTATTTTAGAGAAAATCCAAGATATATCATTCATCTTTTAAAAAATCAATGAATGATTTATTTTATTCAAGTAGACATCAAAGGTCTTAAGTCAGGCAGTTATTTAAAAATAAAAACAACATTCTGATTATAATTTACCTAAAGCTTTTTCCCCAATGAAGTATTTTATGTTGTTAGTTTCTGTGAAGACATATTCAGTGAGTAAAATGGTTAAGATTTTGGTTTCTTAGTCAAATTTTCCTGGTATTGTCACTGGTGAAGTGGTTCTTGCTCCACCCCCAAAGGTAGAAATTTAGAGAGGAGGTGAGCCCTGGCTGGGTGGCCTGGTTGGTTAGAGTGTCATCCTTACCTCTCTCTCACGTCAGTGTTTCTCTATCTCCCCCCGCTCCAAAATCTATGAACATACTCTTGGGTGAGAATTAAAGAAAAAGAGAGGAGGTGAAACTGATTCAGAAGGAGAGATTTACTAAAAACAAGATGGAGGGAAAGGAAAAAGGGAGTGAGCTTGGTCAATCAAGGGAGTGCTCCCTAAGAAGAAGAGTATGACTCCCTGAGCTGCTGCCAGGGTCTGCCTTTTATTTCTTCATGCTTTCCAGGTTCTGCGTGGGTTGGCATGCCCAGCTGCACAGTGGAGCCCTCTGGGATGTGCCTAAAAAGAAACTTTAAACTTATCTTGGAGAAGCTTTAAAAAAATAACTAAACAGCATTCCCCTCCATTTAAGAGAAGCTCAGCCCGTCTCAGTTTAAATCCCAGCTCTGCCACTTACAAGCAGTGTGTACCTAGACAAGTTACTTTATTTCTGTGAGTCTTGGTTTATTTCTCATTTAAAAGGTTGCATCTAAGAGGGAAAATCTAGAGGCATTCTTATAAAGGCTACAGATGAACAGTCAGATAAAGAAGTACAATGGATGGGTCCAGAAGGGTCCCAAGAGAGACAGCTCTGGCCTCGTGGAACTGGGGTGCCCCAGCTGCCCAGCATGTGGATATGTTCATCAACCCGGGAGCTCCTTAAAATGTAGTGACCTGAAACAGCAAACATTTATTATATCATAGTTTCTATGGGTCAGGATAGAAAGCACAAGGGGAAAAACATTAGACATTCTTTGATTAAGTGCCAGTCAAATAGGGGAGTGTAAGCTAGTATAGCCACATGGGGAAACTACTTATTATAGCTACTTGGCAAAACATACGCCTACCTTATGACCAGTCAGATATTCTCCTGGGTATACAGGCAACAGAAAAAGATTGTGTGCATAAGAAAATTATACCAAACGACTTATCCAAAAATATTTATAGCAACACTATTTATAATAATAGCCAAAAACTGGAAACAAATCCAAGTGCCCATCAACAAGGAAATGGAAAATGGGGTATATTCATACAGTGAGTTACTACTCAGCAATAAAAAAGGAACAAACTTCTGGGAATGTTCTCTGTCTTCTTCTGGGTGGTAGTTACATGTGTGTATAAATAAAACTTTGAGTTAAACACTTAAAAAAGTTCCTGTTCTTGAAGTTCTGTGTGTATTCCATAATATGAAAGATAGGTTAAGATCTTGAAGGAATATATATCTTTATTACTCTATCACTGTTGTTCAAATCAGGCATAAATAATACCATGTAATTAAAATCATTGTGGAAGGAAGTTCAACCACAGTTGTTTGTAACTGCTAAAAACCTTAATTAAGATATAACATGTTAAAACTATTTACTTTTGAGAAAAAAACATAAAGCCAGATCTAATGATGAATCTGTTGATTACAGTATTTGATTTTAGGTAATATTTCAATATCTCATCATAAATGTTATTTTGAAGTCCAGATTAAATAAGGGCAATTATTAGCAACATTTAACCATATATGGGGTTATCTCATGCTGGAGATGAAGGCAGATGAGCAAGTAAGGGGACTTGTGAGAAATTGAATGCCAGTGTTTTTACAGCTACTTGTAGGCCATTAAAAAAGAAATGAAATATGTTCCTTGCAAAGAATGCAAGGCTGGCCAAACACCAAAATGCTACTACACAGAGAAAATAAAACAAGCAGAGACAAAACCACAACAGAGCTGCTTTCATCCCAGAATGTTTAAGGAACTGAAGAATAAGGATTGAGACGTGACCAGGGCACAGGGGAGAGGAAGGTTAATCATGGGAGGAGAGAGATTTTTTTTCTTGACCTTGTACTACTAACTATTAAAGTTAGAATTAGAAACAGATTTCTCCTGTTTATTCATTTATTCAGCAAATATTTCCTGAACTTCTGCTAGGTGGTTAGCACCATTGTAAGCACTTGTGATACAGTAGTGAACAAAAGAGACAAAAATTTCTGTCTGTGTCAAACAAGTACTGGAGATGGGAGAGGAGCAGGAATGTACACACACATTTTATATGTTGCAGTGAGTTTACATTAACTGGCTACTTTTCTTGTTTATTGTTCTTGGTATTTGGTATGATGAGATATTACAGGGTCAGGTCAAATCAGGAATCAGTAATTTTTTCAACACGGCTTAGTTTCTCTTAGAGAAATACGATATTTCAGGACCACTATCTGGTCAGGCTATCCCAGTCCTTTTTCAGTGCCCCCTAATTATTTTGGATGTCTGCAGCTCAGCTGTTGGTACAGAGATTGGCAAACTGTGAATTGCCACCTGTTTCTGTATGGCCTATGAGCTAAGAATGGTTTCTACAAAACTTTTAAATGCCGTGAAAGTAAGAAGGATGTGCAACAGAGACTGGCTTGAAAGCCACAAGATACTTGCTGTCTAGTCTTTCACAGAAAGTTTGCTGACTTGCATGCTAGTAGATTCTTCAGGATATGTCTGTGGAAACAATATTTCCTGATTTCTTCATTTTGATAATATCTGCTCTGTGTCCTTTATACCAAAGTTAAATGTGGGCATGTCTTTCTGGCTGCTTTCCTTATCCCTAGGGAGTTTTGTGGGGGGTTTTTTTCCCCCAAATTGTAGAATGTAAGTTTCAGGGTGTGCAAAGGCATCTGCAGGCCTGAGGGGACACTGCTGACTGGTGTCAGAGTAAGACCACAGTGTTAAGCAGAGGCCAGGTCCTGAAGGGTCTCCATGGTCCTCCTTGGAATTTGGGTTTGCCCCTGAAAGCAGGAGGGAGCCTTTCTCTTCAGTGGAGTGACTTGGCTCAGAGCTTTATTTTAGGCAGGTCACAGTGGACAACTGATAATGCGCCCAGGGACTCTTTTTTTCCTCATAATGACTTTGTATGAGTTTTGACCTTATACTTTTCCTTGCTTATTTGTGCATGAAAGTAGTTTTCTTGAACTTTCAGAAGGAGGAGTGGTTCAGGATATCTTTATTAATTTCACAGATCTTCCTTTTCTGTTTTCTTTTTCATAAAGTATTAAATAATGGTGGCTTGCTTTCTGAAATTTTCTGGCTCTGTCACTCCCTCAGTTGTACTGGAACCTTCTCCTTTGTCTCTGTCACTATTCTGATTCTACTTCAAGAAGTTTCTACTAAATATGATGCCCTGTCTTGGAAAGGAGCTTTGACTGGTTGGTTTCAGGGGTTCATGTTTCCCAGCCTTCTCTGATCCCTTTCAGACTTTACCAAGGGCCCCTTGAACACATCGTTTGGTTTGGTTGAAACCCATCCCAGTTTCAACTGATGTTCTCAAATAGGTCTGCTATGATTTTTACAGTACATCTGTCTTTCAGAAGCCCTGTCACTTCCTTCTTTTTCTACACAAACATCCATTCTATGCAGGTATCATGGTTATGTTGGTTGTCTGCCTCTTGAATTTTGGGGTTTGTGGGGCTACTTTGTCACCTACTTTTGTTTTAAATGTAGTTATTAGTTTTGCTGTCTGGTTTTTTATTTTCAAGGAATGATTTGGTGGGATTCCTTCTCATTTTCAGAACTTGAACTTGAAACACCTGGGAGGTGTTGCAGGATTTTGAGCAGAGGAGTGACATGATGTGACTTGTGTTTTTAAAGGCTCTGCCGGGCTTATGTACTGAGAGTAGGCCACAGGGATGTAAAGGAAGAAGCAGGGAGGCTATTCAAATAATATTTTAGAAATCCAGGTAAGAGATAATGTTGGCTTGGACCAGGGGAATGGCAGCGGAGTTAATGAGAAGTGATAATATTCAGATGTATTTTGAGGTATAGTTGATAAGATCTTTGATGGATTAGATGTGGAGTATGAGACAAAGAGAGTAGTAAGAAGAAAATTTCAGTTTTATTTTGTTTTATCCTGTGCAGCCAGAAGAATGAAGTTGCTTTCAACTGAGGTGGGGAGGGCTATGGAAATAGTAGATTTTGGAGGTAAGATCAGGAGTTCAGTTTGGACGATGTTGAGCTTCACAGTTTATTAGTCTTCTGAGTGACTCTAAGAAAATAAAAATCACACTTAGTCATATCACTCTCAGTGTCAGCATTTTGCATATAAGTCTGTACATATATGTTTATATATATGCAACATGTATATAATATTTTACAAAATTGAATTTCTGTTGTGGGCACATTTTTAGATCCTTTTTCACAAGACATAACCTGTGCATTTTCAAAGAGTGAAATAATCTTTGAAAACATGATTTTTAATGATATTTCATCTTTTTTACTGTAATATGTCTAACCATATAGATTATGTCCACTTTTACACATTCCTTTTAGCATGTCCAGAGGATTTGGTTTCCTGTAGTTGCTGTGTACTATAATTCCCACATGTGGTTTGGCAGCTGGCCTGGATGTAGTGTTTAAGACTCATGGAAGATCATGCTTTTAAAATGAGAGTCTTGGAGGATTATATTCACCACAGTCATTCAAGACCTTGGCATTGTCCCCACTCTGTGAGGAGGAGTGTCTTCTATTATGAATGCTACAGTGAAAAGCAAGCCTGGGCACTTACAACTGGGGAGAACCTACAGATTCATAGGTATCTTGCCTGCAGTGCTGTGCCTGGGTTGTCGGTTTTGAAATACACCAGTCTGTCGTGTGTCAAGGCCCCACTCAGACTTGCGGCTACTGGGATGGGAACTAGCTTATACTTCAGTACAGCGGTTCTCAGCCAGTGTGCTGCAAAGCCCCACGAATGTGCGGCAAGGTTTTTTGAAACATGCAAAGCTGACTATTTAATCAGGCATACTGACCCTTTTTCCCTTAAACTGTCAAATGAAAAAATGACAGCAGCCAACACAACAATAGCTGTCCAGTGTGAATGAATCAAAATTATACTATTTTTTGTCAGATCAGCAAAAAGTATATTTATTGGTGCAGAATTTGGGGCTGCAGAATTTTATTAATTAGTTTATGTGTGCCATGAGATGAAAAAGGTTGAAAATTGCTGCCATAGTACACTTCGGACCTAAGTGTTGGCTAATTTCTGAAAGGACCAAAGGAGTAAGAGAGATTAGATGAACTTCATCCAGTCTGCAGGTTGTCAGGAAAGAAAATCAGGCTCTCTGGACCAGGCTCATTTCTCTCTAATAACTATATCCTCTTAACCAGAGAATGACAAACTTCCTGTAAAAGGTCAGATATTTTTGGCTTTACACACCCCATGATTTCCATTGTAACTATTCAGCTCTGACATTGTAGAACTAAAACAGCCATAGACAGTGCAGAAACAAGTGGGTGTGGCTACGTGCCAGTAAATCTTAATTACAGATCAGGCAGCAGCTCAGATATGAGCCATAGATTGCCTATCTCTGCTTTTGAACAATCTTTTTGAAACTGTGCCCCTACTTGGTGGTGGTCATTACCCCTAGTCTCTGAGGACCAGTTTTTTTAGATCACAAAGCTAAGTCACACAAGCCCAACTTCCAAGCCTATATTATCCCTACTATACCTTGCTGCCTCTTAGAAAAAAAAAGCAAACTAAATAACTAGAACCCATGGGAAGAGAGGAAAGTGAGCACAAATAGCTGATACAGAACTAAGAAGCAACTCGTAAGAGTTTAAAGAGAGAGCCCTGGTTGGTGCGCTCAGTGGGTTGAGCGCCAGCCTGCGAACAGAAAGGTCACCCATTCCATTCCTGGTCAGGGCACATGCCTGGGTTGTGGTCCAGGGCCCTGGCTGGGGGCATGAGAGAGGCAGCCAATCGATGTTTCTCTCGCACATTGATGCTTCTCTCCCCCTCTCTCTAAAAATAAATAAATAACATCTTCTTTTGAAGTTTAGAGTGAAAAACTTGTGTAGCTCACCAACAGACAGTGACCTCCTACAGGATTGTTTTTTATTTTCTATTTAATTTTATTTTACTTATCCATCCTCATAAATTAGCAAATACCTTTCTTGAACTTGGTAAGTGCAAAATAAACACTATTGTTTGTATATTTTCGCCCTCACTCTTCCCACCCAAGTAGCCTCAGTACATCTTTTACTCTCCTCACACGCATTTCTCTGAACTTGCTGGGTTCTCTCCTGAGTGTGAACGTTGATTTGGCCCTTCTGTGAGGAAAGACTTCACCTTCCCCCTTTCCCCCCTTCACCAGACCTTACATGCCCTAAAGATACAGTCTTAGATTGGGGTTGACAGATTTTTTTCTGTAAAGTGCTACATAGTAAATTTTTTAGGTTTCAGGAGCCATGTGGTCTTTGTCTCAACTACTGGGCTCTGTCCTTGCAGACAAGAACAGCCATAGACAGAATGTAAACTAATGAGCATGGCTACATTCTAGTAAACCTTTACGACATTGAAATTTGATGTCATATGATTTTCATGTATTATGGAATGTTATTCTTTTGCTTTAAAAAAATTTAAATATTTAAAAGCTTTTTTTAGCTCAAATGCTAGTCAAAAACAGGCAGTGGACTAGATTGGCCTGTGACCCATAGGTTGCTACTCTTGCCTTAGCTGCTAGATAATTTGCCCTGACACATGTGTTCCCTGTCCTGGAGAAGAATTACCCTAGCTCTGTCACCTGCATTCCCATAATATGGTTTCTGACCATTGTCATTACATTTATCATGCTATATATTAATTATGTGTATATGTTATCTCCCTTACTGGACTCTGAGCTTCTTGAGAGGAGGGCTGTGGCCCTAGTTAGTCATGTTTGCATCTTTAGGATCTTGTACTTGATCTGACACATAGTGGGTATTCAAAAAGTGTTTGATTTGAATTTTATGCTCAATAAATATAAAATGCCATTACTGCTGTCTTAAAGAGAAGGACCTGATTGATATATAGTAGGCTTTCCAAGTTCTGCACGTAGGGAGTCCATAGCAACTGCATTTGCTGCCAGTGGATCTTGTAACTCAGTGGTTATACAAAAAAAGCCCTTCCAAATTCTTTCATTTTAGAGTTCTATCTTTCAGACAAGTGATGGTTGGACTTTATCTTTAAATCATTTCTTCAATCATAATGGTAAATAGTGGCTTTCACTTTACTTATGAACCAGTGCTATAATCTGGATGAAAAAGTAACAAATAGCTATTGTTTACTGAACACATACTACATTCCAGTCTGTAATTTTTCTTTAGACCTTTGGTAACTTTCTGACTACTAACAATTTACCTCGTTTTCTTTTTTCTTTACACCTGAAAAAGAGCAAAGCAACAACATCATGTTTTTCCTCCATACTGTCTATCGTAAGAACGATAACATCATCTACTCAGTCCTTCAAGGCAAATCTAAGTTCATCTGTCCCTGGCTGGGTAGCTCAATTTGTTAGTGTGTCATCCTGATATGCCAAGGTTGCAGGTTGGATCCCCAGTCAGAGAACATACAAGAATCAACCAGTGCATAAATAAGTGGAACAACAAATTGATTTCTCTCTCTCAAATCAGTCAATAAAAATTTTTGAAAAAACTAAAAACAAATCTGATTTCATCTAGGCTTCTTCCTCCCAATTAGTGTAATTGACCACTAATTCTAATCAATTTCTTTTTCTTTTTTTTCATCTTTGGAGTTCTAACTGGTGTGGCTCAGTGGGTTGGGCATCAACCTGCCAACTGAGAGGTTGCTGGTTTGATTCCCGGTTGGAGTACCTTCCTGGGTTGCAGGCCAAGTCCCCATTTGGGGATGTGCAAGAGGCAACCAATCCATGTTTCTCACCCTTGCTTTCTCCCTCCCTTCCCCTCTCTCTAAAAATAAGTAAATAAAAATATTTTTTTAAATCTGTGGAGATTTTCTTCCTTCTATCTCTATCTCGTTTGCTCTAGTTGGAACTTTAATCATTTCTCAACTCTTCCAATGTACAATTGAACATCTTTACTATTTTTTCTGACTCTGGTTGTCCCGTATTTCAGTGGACTCTTCCCATAGTTATTAGCATTGAATGCTGATAATGATATTCTGATCATATCTCTCTAGTAATTAAAACCCCTTTCCCATTCCACAACATTTTCAAGATAAAGCCAACTTCCCAATCATGACATACAAGACCTTATGTGTGACTCCAGTGCTTAACACAGATGTGTTTCAGAATTCAGAAAATTTTGGATTTTAGAAAGGTCATATTATATACATATTATATAACATGTTAACATTATATAATAATATCTTCTATTGGTTCTGGATCAACACTGTAATCAAACATATTAATATTTTCTCATCAAAGAATGTGATTGTTTATACCATGTAAAATAAAGACTGTATATAGATTTTTATAAATTTAAGTCACATTTTGCTGCTAAACAAGTTATAGGAATATGTTTAGTTTTTAGAGCCTTTTGGGTTTCAGAATTTGGAATGAGAGACTGTGGCCCTGTAGATGTTCAGTTAGCTGCTGGAGCTGGCTTGCACCAGCTACAGAAAGCTCATTTTGAACATCTCTTCCCAACTCTGCAGTCGGTGACTTCATGTTGGTAGCTTGAAATCAGCTTTGGTAGGAGTTTTGGCACCATAAACATCAGTAAATGCAACAAATCCTGGCCTTTTCTTCCCTGGAGAGCAGGTTACCAGCACAGCACTACAAATACATGTTATGTGTATAGTACATGTACATGTTTTTGCCATTGTGGCAACCAACTTGCTCACTCTATGCAGGGCAAAAGGCCAGCGTTTTCAGGGAGGCATACAATGGAAAGGTTGAGGTAATCAATATGATGGTAATAGAGAAACTGGGGGAAAAAATGGGAACTTTGGAGTCAGACAGACATGGGATCAAATTTTAACTTCATTATTTCCAGACTGTGTGATCCTGAGTAAATCACTTACTTCTTCTGGGTCTCAGTTTACACATTTGAAAAATGGGGACTTAGGTCTTTCTCTTAAGGTTGTTTAAGGGTTAAATGAGGTATCATATGAAGAGTGCCTAACATAGAATGAATAGAAAATATTATTGTTTGGTCACTATAAACCTTTAAAAAAAATCCTGGAGATGTTTCTGCAGACATGGCTCTCATTCTCTAACATTCCTCATACACTCACAGTAAATACCATGCAGTTTGCACCTCAATATTCTCTGGTTGTTTCATCTTGTGTCAGTTGATCTCCTTATGAAGGTATCATTCTTGACTTCTCTTGAGCGTGTTTGTATAAAATAACTTTGTAGGGTTTTTATTCTGTGAAAAGCTCTTATTTATTTAATTAACTTGTTTTGAGTATCTATTTTACAGTCATGTGCTAGGTGCTGATAATAATAAGATTAATCAGACATAGAACCTCCTTATATTCCAGTGGAGTGACAGGGAGTTGGGCCTGAAAGCCAACTATTTAAATGCAGTGAAATTAGGAGGCTTTTGTAGTAATTCAGGTGAGAAATGGTGGTGAAATGAATTAAATTAGCAGCAGTAGAAATGGAGGAGATATGGTTCTACTCAAAGTCTGTTGAACTGGACCTAGTTTTTCTCTGTTCCACCCTAGATCCTAGATTTGGCTTGTGGATAGGTGGTCTGCCATTTATCAAGATAAGATGTACATGAAGAGAGGAATGAATTTTGAGCAGAAGATGATGGTTCCAGTTTTGGACCATCTTAGTTCTGTGGTGTATAGAGTATGTGAATAGCATGCCCTTATAATTTATTATACAATTTGAACATTTATGAGAGTGAGATGTGCTATATTAATAATTAAGCTGAGGCAACAGGTATAAACAGGACCTGTCCTGGACAAACCATGATGTTCTTTATGCAGGTAAAAAAAAAGTCAAGCAAAGATTATTAGAGATGAGGCCATCCAGGGAAAATGTGTAGAGTGAAGAGAGCAATGAGTTAAGTCCTGGATAAATTTTTTTAATTTTATTTTATTGATTATGCCCAATGGACAGTTGCCCATTTTTTTCTCCCCTTATCCTCCTCCCCACCTCACTCCAGCATTCCCCACCCCCTTCATTCATGTCCATGGGTCATACATATAAGTTCTTTGGCTTCTCCATTTCCAATACTCTTCTTAACCTTCCCCTGTCTATTTTGTACCTACCATTTATGCTTCTTATTCCCTGTACCTTGTCTCCCTTTCTCCCCCTTCCCCTCCCTTGCTGATAATCCTCCATGTGATCTCCATTAATGTGATTCTGTTCCTATTCTAGTTGTTTGCTTAATTTGTTTTTGTTTTTTAGTTTCAGTTGTTGATAGTTGTGAATTTGTTGTCGTTTTACTGTTCATATTTTTTATCTTCTTTTTCTTAGATAAGTCCCTTTAACATTTCATATAATAAGGGTTTGGTGATGATGAACTCCTTTAACTTGACCTTATCTGGGAAGCACTTTATCTGCCCTTCCATTCTAAATGATAGCATTGCTGGATAATCTTGGATGCAGGTCCTTGCCTTTCCTGACTTTGAATACTTCTTCCCAGCCCCTTCTTACTTGTAAGGTTTTTTTTGAGAAATCAGCTGACAGTCTTATGGGAATTCCTTTATAGCTAACCGTCTCCTTTCCTCTTGCTGCTTTTAAGATTCTCTTTTTCTCTTTAATCTTAGCTAATGTAATTATGATGTGTCTTGCTGCATGCTTCCTTGGATCCAACTTCTTTGGGACTCTCTGAGCTTCCTGGACTTCCTGGAAGTCTATTTACTTCACCAGATTGAGAAAGTTCTCCTTCATTATTTTTTTCAAATAAATTTTCAATTTCTTGCTCTTCCTCTTCTCCTTCTGGAATCCCTGATTCAGATGTTGGAATGTTTAAAGTTGTCCCAGAGGTTCCTAAGCCTGTCCTGATTTTTTTGAATTCTTGTTTCTTCATTCTGTTCCGGTTGGATGTTTATTTCTTCCTTTTGTTCCAAATAGTTGATTTGAGTCCCAGTTTTCTTCCCTTCACTGTTGGTTCCCAGTATATTTTCCTTTATTTCACTTCGCATAGCTTTCAGTTCTTCCTCTATTTTGTGTCAGTACTCAATCATTTCTGTGAGCATCCTGACTACAAATGTTTTGAACTATGCACTGATAGGTTGGCTATCTCCTCATCACTTAGTTGTTTCTCCAGAGTTTTGATCTGTTCTTTCATTTGGGCCATAATTCTTTGCCTCAGTGCACCAGTCTAGATGAATATTTCTTCTTTAATGCCTTTGTTTTTGGACTTCCATAGTTCAATTTTCTGGCTGTTCTGTTTTGTTTTGTTTATTTAATTTGTTGTTGTCCTTTTGGTTATGAAAGGAAGCAAAGCATATCTACCTACACCTCCATCTTGGCCAGTGTATAAATTTTTAATAAAGGAAAAAAGAATGTGGCTCTTGAGTCAGGAAGGAAACCTGGAGCTAGTGGCCTCACAGAATTCCAGAGAAGAATAAATTCATTTTATCTTATCTCTTGTTTTAGACAAGGAGCCTGTTTGGAGGATTCTTCATCAGATAATAATCTGCAGTGAGAGGTCACATACTTAAAGAAAAAGGATTTTTACCTTTATTAGAATACTATGTTTGAATGATTTATGTATTATGATATAAAACACTCTTAAGCATTTTTGTTTTATAGTCATTGGGCCAAAATCTACTAATTCAGAACCAGTTTTTATCTAGGTGTCATTTCATGTTATATTTTTCCTAAACTTATGAGTTATTTAGTCAAATATAGTTCATATAATCACTACAAGCTAAAAGTAAATTTCTAGGTTAAAAGATAGACTACATTTATTCTGTAATATTGAAAGTCATAAACAGCACTTTTTCTTCCTTAGAAAATAGAGTTCTTCAGGAAATCAAGAGAAAAATAGAACAAATGAATATTTTACAGGTTTAGTAGATTATGGTTAGCTGTTTTTTCTTCAGTATTTTATAATGAAAAATTTCAAATGTAAAAAGAAAAGAAAATTACACCCACTATCTTATACAATTAAAATTTACATTTATACAATTAAGGCTTTGCTATATTCGTGCTGTCACATATTTGTTCATCTAGTCATTCATCTGTCCATCTTATTTATTTTTGATGCATTTCAAGTAAGTTGACTGGTTATTTTACTAAGCAGTTGTATTTTTTCTGAACAGTATAGTTAAAATGTTAATACATTTTGTGAAGATGATGTCAACTGACCCTTTCTCTGACTTCTAGAAATCTGAGGTTGCCAATAATTACTGTCAAATTTAGAACATTAAAAAATGTCTGGTGAATAGTGCTAAGCCTGATGAGTGCCTTCTGTCTCAATAACTTTATAATTGAGACATTTACAACTTTTAAAGTTATCAAAAATAATTTTAAGTGGCCTTTTAACACTAGGATTTGGTATTCTAAATAAATGTTTACTCATACTATATTGTTTTCAGAGTGGAGAGATCAACAGACCAAGTCGTCAAGCCAGTCAACATGGCAGCACTATCAAAATGGGTTGGGAAAATCCCCGCAGATGTCTTACAAGACATGGCAGTGATTGCACCCATGCTCGCCAAACTTGGATATGACCCATATGCCAATCCACCTAACTACGGAAAACCTGATCCCAAAATCCTTGAAAACACTAGAAGGGTAAGTGAGACTTTTAAAGAGAATTGAGAAACCTGAATATGAAATTTGTATCTTGAAAAGTTTTTTATATTTTAAATTTTATTTTTTGCTTTTTTTATAATCAGAAAATTATTTTAAATTTAAAAAAAAAACTCTATTTGTAGAATTCTTTATCATCATATGTCTTCCACTGCATTTTAAGGAAAATTGTGGCTCTTCCTGGGAACTATGGAGACCATTTTTTTAAATATATTTTGCACAGTTTCTGGGAATAGTGCTTATTGTTGGGGAGATTTTTCCTCATAGCTGATTTACCACAAATTTGCTTAAATGCCAGAATTACTAGCAACCTCACTTAATTCCAGTTTCTGTTTAAATCTAATGACTACTTTATATTTAAGTCTTTGTTTAGATTAAGAATGATTTCTTAATACTTGAAAACTAAACATTGACTACATTAGAATTATTAAATAGGTGCAATAAATTACCATCTGAGAAAAAGTTGCTATTAAAGTGTAATTATAGCTTTTCTTTTTAATAAGTTATACTCATATATTTATGAAATATTATTTCAGAAAAGCTGAAAACTCAAAGAGCCAATCTGAACATATTTCAACCTTACCAGTTGAATCTACTTCAGATCAGACCTTAATGCATTTATACTTTTGAAAAATTGTTATAAAATACACATAATGAAAGGGTTCTCAGAGAAAATTCCAGCTTGTGTGTGGAGGCTTCCCCACATCACAGTCAATTCTCTGATGCCAAAAGGGTGTCCAAAAATGCAACTCAATTTTGACACCATCTATCCAGAGATAGAATCAGAGTCCACAGGTAAAGGACTCCTTGCCACAAAACCACCCTCTGCTTCAGATACCAGTTGCAAGCCCGGGTTATTCTGAACAACTACAAATCAGAGGTTCCCATGATGAGCACCACCCCCAGGTTTGATTAATTTGCTAGAATGAAATTCACAAAACTCAAGAAAGTTTACTCACCTATATTATGTGTTTGCTACTAAGGATATTAAAGGATAGGAATGAATAGCCAGAAGAAGAGGTGCGTAGGGCAGGGTCCCTCATAAAGCAGTTTCTATCCTCATGAAGCTGAGGTCCAGCACATGGTGGTGTTCTGTGGTTCCCTTTGGTGGAAGCTCTCCAATAAAGGCCTAAGAACTGTCCTTTTGTGTTTTTATGGTGGCTTCATTACATAGTCTTGATTAAGTCTTTGGCCACTGCTGATTGATTCAATCTCAAGCCCTCTCCCCTCCTTGGAAGTTAGAGTGGGTGTGAAAGTTCCAAACCTCAGACCACATGGTTGGATCCTAGTGGCACCCAGCCCATATCCTTGGGTTGTGTCCAAAAGTCACCTCACTAACATAACAAGAGACACCATTGTTCCTTCATCACTTAGGAAGTCCCTAGGAATTGGGGAGCTAAACTCTGGAGGCAGAGGTTTGGTGAAAAGGAGAGGGGTCATTTATTCAAAGACTACCCAGTTTTGAAAGAATAGTAGGTTCTGCTTCAGAGCCCATTCCCTCTAAAATACCCAAAGAAAAATAACCCTCCCAACTTTTAACAGATTAGTTTGAAGCTGAACCTGGAATTCCTTCTTCCATTTAAAATAGTGTCCCTTGGGAAATGCAAGTGACTGTAGCACAACCATCCTGGGGGCTTAGGTGGTTCCTGGTTACAGTCCAGCTTCAGGCATCTTTTGGAGTCTCTGCACCCTGGTGACCTATTGGCTGCGCACTGTTCTTTCCTCTGTACCTACCCTCACGCTCAGTGCTTGCACCCCGTCCCTCCTCCCATCGGTTAGCCAGTATGGATGTGCCTCTCCAGAGCAAGACTGTGCGGTGAAGCACCAGTCGCCTAGGCTGCCACAGGCTGGGAGAGGCACAGAGTCACCACCAGACGGTGATTTCCAGGGCCCACTGGTCGGAAGGCTTTGGCCTCCTGGCTAGTCTGGCAGGTCTGCACCTCCCCCTGACTGCCACGACAGACTCCACAGTACGCATGCTGCTGTGACCTCTCCAGCTCATGCATACTCTGTGTAAGCCTCCTCCTGCTGTGTCTGAAGATTAGCTAGTTTGTTTACCCTTCCCCAGGGGTTTGGAAATCTATCACACTCTGGCTGTAACTTCAGTCCCACTGCCTCTGGCACTTCCTGACCCTTCCCTTCTCCAGGTCCTGTGCAGGCTCTTACAGATAGCCTTGAGGGTCCCTCCCTGCTCCCCCATGATCTTGCCAGGTTGCCTGTAACAAAACTACAATATAAACAAGAAAACTGTTAGCATAAATTCACTGATCAGTTATTCAATTTCGAGATTAAAATTTTTTGCCTTTCTTTGGCATTCTCCTTTATGTCAATGATCTCCCTACAACCTTATAATTATCCAAGCCTTTCTTCTTAATATTTATGAGCATTTTCTCATTATGCACATGCTTTTTAAACATAAATTTTCATGGTTATGTAATATATCATTACATTAGTCACCTTAAGTCTTTTCTGAAAGAGTGAATGAATAAGTGAGCAAATAAAATGTTTCTCTAGTATATGTTCTGTAACTCATTTTACCATTTTCCTCTTGTTGTTTAAAGTTTTCTCCTTGAGAAAATTATGCTACAATGAATGCATCTTACATTTTAAGGTATTTTTTTTTAGGTTAGACTAATGTAAGTGGAATTAAACCAGGTCAAAGTACTTGATATTTTTTAAGGTGTTTGATATATGTTGGTAAAATTTTTTAAATCTTTTGAACAACCAGTATAATATGTCATTTTAGTTTAGATTGTTGCTAATTTTAGTAGGTTTCACTGATTAATGTAATTGAACCTTCTGTAGTTTTACCTATATGTATATATTCTTTTATGAACCATCTTTTAAGTTTTAAAAAAGTTTTATATGTGTTAAAGCTTTGCGAGCTACATTCTTCTAAAGATTAATTGCATGTCAGTCTAGCATCCATTATCACAGTGCTTGACTGTGTCTTGCTAATTGGTAATTCATAGCTTTTTCCTTTGTACAATACTGAAATGGTTTTATGTAAACCAAGCTGCATGTACAAGTGATATTTAGAGGTTTCCCAGGCAGTAGACATTATAGTTTTCCTACATTCAAATTGGCTGTCTAGATTATTCTTGGCTTGCTTGAGCAGTAGTTTGGGAAGAATGCTGTGGCTTGAATCCATGTGACTACAGAATTTGTTTCATGCACATTGTAACTTTTAAGAGTGTTTCAAAATGCACACTGGAAAGAAAAACTTTCCCCCTTTCCCATCGCAGTCTATCTCTAAGGTGACAAATAATTTTGAGGAAAAAAAGATAAACCGTGAACCATAATCACATTTTTGAGCTCTTTGTGATAATTCTTTTTTTGTGGAGCTGGATTTCATAGCCCTTCTTGCAATTCAAATCCTATGTGTTTTCATAGCTTTTTTTGCCTGTGAGAACTTGGATGGTAAAAAATATTAATGATCATGAAGTTTCATAAAGTAATGCTCAAAAAGTGACCTTTGGTTGTGAGCTGTGACATGAGATAGACTCTGGAGAAAGAAGGTAGCTGAGGAGATTGTACCCTTTATTTATGGGGTGAGAGTGGGTATAAAGTCATTTTTTGATTAGGAATATATAATCCAAAGCTCCAGGCTTATAAGTGCTCATTTTTAATACAATTCTGGGTAGTCTAGAAGTAGTGGTATCTAAGTCAGCATGTTTTGGGGATACTCTGCCCAGGTTTGAGTAGAAATCATGTGCTTCATGGTTACTATGACTCAGATGGTAAACTGGAAATGAAATGCTAACACATTTCATACTCTTTCCCACCATAGACTCTTTAATTGTAGCATATTTCAGTAAATAGTGCCCTTTGGGTCGCATCTTTATTAGCCATCCCCCTACCCTACAGGTTTTTAATCTTTTTAGGCATACAGACCTATTTGAGAATCCAATGAAACCTGTGGATCTCTACTCAGAAATACAATACACAAAATTTTACATCCAAGTTCCCTGTAAAGGGATTTATAGATGCCCCTGAACCACATCAGATTAATGATCTCTGTTTTGATCATTAGTCTCCTTGATCAAGCTGATCCATGCAGCTTGATTACAACCTATTTGCTGATGATCATAAATCTGTATCTCTCACTGGGTCTCTATCCTGAGCCCCAGGCTTAGAACTTCCAACTGCCTTCTGTATATTTCCATGTGGCTGTTCATGAGAACCTCAGACAATGTCCAAAATTGAACTTACTGTCCAAACTTCCCTGATAGGTAGAAACTAAATACTAGAATAGTAGAGTAGGAATGGGATAAGGCAGCTCATCTATATTTTCATGGTGTCTGACCCAATGAACAGATATAAGGAGCAGAGTCCTCAGTGCACATGGATCAAGAAAAAAAAACAACAAAATACAGAAACAAAAAAACAAGTCCGAAGACCTGTTCACTAAACCTGAAGAGTGAGCTGAAAAGCAGATCCAAACATGAATGGAATATCCCATTAAAAACCTGAGTAGAGCCCTGGCTGGTGTAGCTCAGTGGATTGAGCACGGGCTGCGAACCAGGCATCGCAGGTTCGATTCCCAGTCAGGGTACATGCCTAGGTTGCAGGCCATGGCCCCCAGCAACCACACATTGATGTTTCTCTCTCTCTCTTTCTCCCTCCCTTCCCTCTCTAAAAGTAAATAAATAAAATCTTAAAAAAAAAAAACCCTGAGTAGAGATTATTGTGCTAAGTGAAATAAACCAGTCAGAGAAAGACAAATACCTTATGATCTCACTTATATGTGGAATTTAATGAACAAAATAAACTGACAAACAAAATAGTCTGTTCCATGTATCCATGCATGGTAAGACTGTTCCAGCCTTACTATTATACATGGAACAGATGGACAGATCTCAGAGGGGAGGAGGGTGGGGGAACTGGAAGAGATTATTAGCCAAAGAACATATATGCATATATGCATAGCCCATGGACATGGATAATAATGTGGTGAAGGCCGAAAGTGGGTGTGGGGGCTAGGTGGAGGGGGGCAAACAGGAGGAAAATGGGGGACATGGGTAATACTATCAACAATAACAAAAAGAAAGGAGGAAAAAAAAAGAAAACCGGAGTAGACAGCAAGTTGTCAAATGGGAAAGACAGGTATCAGGGCACAGAACCCATGGTAGGAACTTGAAGGATTAATCAAGTGAGCTCTGAGAGGTAGTTGGGTTAAATCCATGAACCAAACAGTAGGAAGCTACAGAAGTCAAAATTGATGCTTTTGCATTAAAGGGAGAGTCTGTAATGCATACTTGTGATTTCTAGTTCTGATACTCAGCAAAAACTGCTTCTTCTGCCCTGGCTGGTGTGGCTCAGTGGATTGAGTGCTGGCCTGTGAACCAAAGGGTCACCGGTTCAATTCCTAGTTGGGGCCCATGCCTGGGTTGTGGGCCAGGTACCCAGTGGGGGGGGTGTGAGAGATAATCACACATTAATGTTTCCCTCTTTCTCCTTCCCTTCCCTCTATAAAAATAAATAAATAAAATCTTTTAAAAAACCCTGCTTCTGTTTTTTTTTCTATCTCCATCCATAGCATTCCTATTTAGATCACATGTAATTAATTGGTCACCAAGTCTCTTGATTCTACATTTGAAAATACCTTGATTCAATCTTATTTCCTTTCAACTGCCTTAAATCAGTTTCTCCTCATTTCTCCCATGAATTATGACTTATTTATCTTTTTGCATGTGAGTGTATTGAGGCATTCTTCTAGTGTATTTTTATATTCAATGAAAGTTATTTTTTAAAAGCTCAACTCTGATGAATCATTCCTTTGTATAAAATCCTTGAATAGCTCCCCTGGTACTCTAGGATAAAGCCAAGACTTGAAAGATGTTTACTTTTGAAATATTTGGAGGTTTTCTAGTTATAACTTCATATAACCAGGGAACACATTCAGTATGATTTCAGTCCTTTGAAATGTATTGAAAATTGCTTTATGGTTAGTATGTGACCTCACATCTTCACTTGAGAAAATGTGTATTTTGGAGTTATTGCAGAGTTTTTTAAATACCAACTAAGTCAAATTGTTGCATAGTGTGGCTCAGATCTTCTTATTCTTACTGATTTTTTTTTATCTATTTTAACAATTATGGGGAAAGATGTGAATTTGTCTATTTCTCCTTTTATTTCTACCAAATTTGCTTCATGTGTTTTGAATCTACATTATCAGGATCATATCTTTTTACATATTCTTGAGGAACTAACTCTTTTATCACCTGAAATACTTTCATCATCTGATATTACCCTCTTGAAGTCTACTTTGATATAAACATAATCGTACTGTTTTTCTGTATACTATATACATGGTACATTTTTTTCCATCCTGTTACTCTTAATCTGCATCTTTATATATGTACTTAAAGTATGTTACTTATAAACAGATATAACTGGTTTCGTGAATCTCATTTTATAATCTCTAGCTTTACACAGAATATTTAACCCATTTACATTTAATGTAATTACTCACATGGCTGGGTTTAAATCTACCACCTTGCTGTTTGTTTTCTGTTTGAACCATCTGTCTTTGTCCCTTTGTTTCTCTTTTCCTGCCTTCCTTTGCATTATAATATGAATATGTTTTATTTATTTATTTATTTATTCACCTGAGGACATGCTTATTGATTTTTTTTAGAGAGAGAAGGGAAGGGAGAGAGAAACATTGATGTGAGAGAGAAACATCATTTGGTTGCCTCTCATATGTGCCTGAACAGTGAACAAACCCACAACCTAGTGATGTGCCCTGACTGGGAATCAAATCCATGACCTTTCAGTTTACAGGATTACACTCCACCCAAGTGAGCCATACTGGCCAGGGCAATACTACTATGTTTTAGTATTCCATTTTATCTCCCCTTGTTAGCTATACTGTACCTCTTTTTTGTTTGTTTGTTTATAGTAGTTGCTGTCTGACAAGAGCTGCACACTTTTTCTGCAAAAAGCCGGGTAGTAATACTGTATGCATTGTTGCTACAAATCTTTCCTGAAGACCAAGATTATCACCTGGAATCATTTCTCCTGCAGTCTGATGAACATCTTTTATTATTTTTTACAGTACTTAAGAATATGCTGCCTACTAATTCTCTCAACTTTTATTTATCTGAAAATGTCTTTATTTCACCTTCATTATATGAGAATATTTTGCTGCGTAGAGTTCTAGGTTGACAGATTTGGGGGATTTATTTTGTGTGTGGGGATATTGTTTGTTTGTTTACTTTTAGCACTTGAAAGATATTATTTTATTGGTTTCCATTGTTTTTGATGGAAAGTCATCTAAAATTCTCATGAATATAATAGTTTGTTTTGACTGCTATAAAAATTTTTGTTTATCTTTGGTTTTCAGGAGTTTGACTATAATAAGCCAAATTCACTGATCCTGACTTTTTACTATCTCCAATCTGAGTCTCAGCTTTGACTAGTTTTTAATTAATCTACCTTTGAAATCACTGATTCTTTCTACTATGTTCCATCAGCTCTTAATCTCATCCAGTGACTTCTTAATTTCTGATCATTTATTTTTCAGTTCTATAACTTCTGTTTCTCTGCTAGAATTCTCCGTCTCTTCACCCCATTCTGTTCATTATTTTCTTCTAAATTCTTTTACCATATTTACAATATTATTTTAAAATTCTTGTGCATGGGTCTCTCGACTTTTTTTTCTTATTTATGAGTTATACTTATTTACTTCTTCATGTATCTTAAAAGTTTTTGTTTTATACTGGAACTTTTGTATAGAAGAGTAGAGAATGAACTAGATAATATCTTTATTTATTCCCACAGGGAGCATATTCTTTCCTCTCTCAGGCAGCTAGGGCAGCTGGATGATCAGGCTGACCTGGACTGAGCATGGTTTTAATTACAGTTTACCTCTAGATTCAAATGAGATTATGGAGATTTTACCTTTAGCCCAGCCCACAGCTTCCTTTGCATTGTAGATAAAGGGTTGATTACTTTTATTTTATTTTTTTCAAGATTTCGGCTGGCAGGGAATTGGGTTAATGCTTTAATTTATTTTACCTCTGGATTGCAGCTGTAGCAGGTCCCTGGAAACTAAGCACCACATACTATTGGGAGGTCTCTCTGCTTCCTAGCTCTGCTCCTACTGTCTCTTATTCAGAAAAGTTCCCTTGGAGTATTTTTTTAAAGCAGTTTTCCAATTTCTTACTCTCCCTTCTCTTTCTGGCACCCCATTGATGGGAATGTTGGAACACTTAAATTTGCCCCACAGGCTCCTTACACCATCCTCATTTTTTAAAAATTCTTTTTCCTTTTGGTGTTCTGATTGGGTATGTTATCCTTCCTTGTATTTCAAATCATTGATTTGATTCTCATCTACTGTTGATACCCTGTAAATTATTCTTATTTTCAGTTACTTTATCCTTCATTTCTGACTGGTTATTTTTTATGGTTTCCATGTCCTTTTTTATGCTGTTGACGTTCTCTCTAAGTTCATCTACTCTTTCTGAAGTTCATTGAGCATCTTTATAACCAGGGATTTGAATTCTGCATGTGGTAGATTGCTTGTCTTGGCTTTCTTTAGTTCCGTTCTGGAGTTTTGTTCTGTTCTGGAGTTTTGTTCTGTTCTTGCATTTGGGATGCATTTCTTTGTCTCCTCATTTTGGCAGCCTTCCTGTGTCTGTTTCTATGTATCAGGCAGAGCTGCTATGTCTCCCAGCCTTGGTAGAGTGACCTAATGTAGTAGGTGTCCAGAAGGTCCAGTGGCACAGCCTCCCCATTCACCCAAGCTGGGTACTCCAGGTGTACCCCCTCCACCATGTGGGCTATGTATACCTTCCTGTTGCAGATGATCTTTAATTGCTATTGACCTGTCAACGGAAGGGATTTACCCCAAGGTAGATTGGGTGGGAGGATTGGCTGGGACCAATGAGGAGGATCAACTGTGCAGTGTTCCATCCCACAGAGCAGGACCTATTTCATTTGAATTCTGGTGCCTGCTGAGTCCACCCCTTGAATGTGGCACTTGTGGAAGTGGTTGGGTGGTGCTTCAATATGGTCTGAAGCTGTCCACTGAATATGCTGACTCTGGGACCTCCTAGGATGTACAGGCAAAGGTCAGCTACCACCTGTGTTCTACCTGGGGCCACCTGTCATGAGCTACAAAATGATCTGCAGATGTCTGCTATTTGTGCTGGGCTTGGAGGTGCCCAGGAGAGGCCAAGCTGTGAACCAAGGCCAGCTGCTGCTAGTGCCAGGCCTGGAGCCACTTAGTGAGAGGTACAGGACACACTAAGGCTGAGGATTTTTGAGTCCATATTCATAAGTAATATTGTTTTTTACTTTTACTTCTGGCACTTTTGTCTATCTTTGGTAATGCTGTCCTTTCTGTTTCTTAGGAGAGTCTGAGTAGGATCATTAATTCTTCTCTAAATGTTTCTTAGAATTTATTAGTGTAGACATCTGGTCTTGGCTTTTCTCTTGGGAGATTATTACTAACTCATTTTCTTGTTACATGTCACTTGAGATTTTGTATTTTTTATGAGTCAGATTTGGTAATTTATCGTGTGTTTTTCTAGGAATGTTTCCATTTTATCTACATTATTTTGGGACAGATAGTTGTTATTATTTCCTTATAATACCTGTAATTTCTATAAGTTCAGTAGTATTGCCTCCACTTTCATAGAACATATAGAAAACAAGTAGAAAAATGGCAGAATTAAGCCCTGTAGTGTCAGTAGTAACTTAAAACATGAATGGATTAAAATCATCAATTAAAAGACAGACAGTGTGACAGTGGATTGAAAAACATGGTTCGACTATTTACTGCTTACAAGAGACTCACTTTAGATCCAAAGACGCAAATAAATTGAAGGCAAAAAGATGGAAAATATATTTTATGCAAATATTAACCTAAAAAGAGGTACGGTTGCTGTACTACTATCAGACAAAATAGATTTTAAGTAAAAAATTGTCACTAGTGACAAAAGAGAATATTATATATTGATAAAATGGTTAGTTCATCAAGAAGATATAACAAGTATAAATGTATATACATCAAACAACAGATTCCCAAAATATATGGAGCACACATGGACAGAATTTTAATTTCAAATAGAACAACTGGACAGATCAATATGGAAATACAGGACCTAAACAACACTGCAAACTCCTGAGACCTAGTAGTGTACCCAGAGCACTCCGTCCAGTAACAGCAGGTTCTTCTCAAGTATACATGGAACATTTTTTACCACAGACAATATGTTAGGCAATAAAATAATTCAGTACATTTAAAATAATTTAAATCATACAAACTATGTTCTTTAACCAACTGTATGGGAAAACATATTTGCCAATGATACCTCAGACAAGGGTTTAATCTCCAAAATATATAACGAACTTACATGACTCCACTCTAAGAAGACAAGCAACCCAATTAAAAAATGGGAAAACGACTTGAACAGACACTTGTCCAAGGAGGACATACAGAGGATCCAGAGACACATGAAAAGATGCTTAGTATCACTAGCTGTCAGAGAGATGCAAATTAAAACCACAATGAGATACCACTTCACACTGGTCAGAATGGCCATCATAAACAAAGCAACAAACAAGTGTTGGAGAGGTTGTGGAGAAAAGGGAACCCTAGTGCACTGTTGGTGGGATTGCAGATTGGTACAACCATTATGGAAAACAGTATGGAATTTTCTCAGAAAACTAAAAATGGACCTGCTTTTTGACCCAGCAATTCCTCTGCTAGGATTATATCCTAAAAACCCTGAAACACCAATCCAAAAGAACCTATGCACCCCAATGTTCATAGCAGCACAATTTACAATAGCCAAGTGTTGGAAGCAGCCCAGGTGCCCATCAGTAAATGAGTGGATCAAAAAACTATGGTACATTTACACAGTGGAATTCTATGCAGCAGAAAGAAAGGAGCTCCTACCCTTTGCAACAGCATGGATGGAACTGGAGAGCATTATGCTAAGTGAAATAAGTTGGGTGGTGAAAGACAAATACCATATGATCTCACCTTTAACAGGAACCTAATCAACAAAACACACAAACAAGAAAAATATAACCAAAGACACTGAAATAGAAAACAGGCTGACAGTGACCAGAGGGGAGAAGGGAGGGAATTTCAGGGGAAAAGGGAAGGATTTGCAGGAACAAGTATAAAGAACACATGGACAAAAACAAGGTGGGGGTGGAAATGGGAGGGTGGTGGGGAGGGCTGGAGGGGGTGGGCTGGGATGGGAGTAAAAGGTAGAAAACTGTACTTGAACAACAATTAAAATAAAAAAATAAATTTAAAAAAAAGTACTTTATCTAACCACAACAGGATGAGACTAGTAATTAATAACAGAAGGAAAACTGGATATTTTTCAAATATGTGAAAATTAAACATTACACTCTTAACCAAATAAATTGTTAGGAAATTAGAAAATACTTTGAGATGAATAAAAATGAAAACAAACGTACCAAAACATATAGGATTCAGCAAAAGCTGTACTGACAGGGAAATTTATCTGTATGTCCCTATGTTAAAAATGAAAGATCTGAAACTTAACACCGTGAGGAACTTGGAAAAGAACAGAAAACTATATGCAAGGCCACCACAACAAAGGAAATTTAAAAGATTAGAGCACGAATTAATGAAATAGAGAATCAAAAAAATAGAATCAGCAAAACTAAAATAGGTTATTTAGGATGATGAACAAAATTGTGCCTATAATGATGATTTCTGTTTCATTTATATAATTGATTTTTTTTTTCCAGTTTTGCCTATGAAGTTTTTTAGGTTTTTTTTAAACTGTAAGATAAGAAATGTATGTTCTATTTAAGCCACCAAGATTGTGGTGACTTGTTTTGCAGGAATAGGAAACTAATACAGCATAATTCAAAGAGAAGAAGAAAGTTTAGTGAAAAAAATTGACCTTATTTTACATGTTTGCAAATCCCTTTAATGTCTGATTTAGTGGAGGACAGCTGGATTCTTTTATCTCCTGTATTCAATATCTTCAGATATCATACATGATGTAGCCTCTGGAAAATTCCACTGTACAGTTTTTTAGATTTTTAAAATCCTCTTTCAGCTTTGCTAGTTTTTATCTATTGTATCTGTGCTAATTTTCTATTTGATTGATTTCTGCTTTTATCTTTATTTTCTCTTTTTTATGTTTTTGGGTTTAATATGCTATCTTAGTCTAACTTCCACCACTGGATGCTTACTTAGATTATTGGTATTGCCTTTATTTTGTTCTTAAAAATTCATTTAAGGCTACAAAGTTCTCTTTCAGCAAGGCTGTATCAGCATCCTAGATGTTTTTATATGTAGTAATTTTTTATTATTTAGTTTAAAATATTTGGTAATTTTCATTTTGATTGTGTTTGTCTCATGGACTATTTAGAAGTTTATTCTTTAATTTCCAAGCATTTAGGAATGTTCTGGTTATGTTCTTGTAATTAATTTCTACCATAATACCAATATAACCAGAGAATCTTTCACTATTTTTTTTAGGTTTTAGAAATTTATTAACACCTGCTTTTGACTGAAGAAATTGTCACCATATTTTGCTGTGTATGATGGGCTCCCATGTAAAATGTGCACCCATGTTTTTGGCCCCAACTTTCAGGAAAAAAAAAATCTTTCACTTTAATGTTTTAATTCAATTATTTATTAGTTATTTATATTTAGATAGTTTTTTATATTACAAAGGAATTTTAGCATTTACTTTGAACATATTATGATACAAGAAATTTCATGTAACAAAAAATTACAAAACACAAGAACAGATGCAAGGTATTTCAGGTACTACCCATGTATAATGTGCATCCTAATTTTTCCCTCAAAAACTTGGGCAAAAGGGATGCATTATACATGGCAAAATATGGTAATTTCAGAAAGAAATTATCAATAAAATTAATTAAAATTCTAAGTTTCAGAAAGAAATTTTCACTTTATTTTTTTAAGATTTTATTTATTTATTTTTTTAGACAGAGGGAAAGGGAGGGAAAAGATCAATATGTGGTTGCCTCTCGTGCACCCTATATGGGGGATCTGGCCTGCAACCCAGGCATGTGCCCTGACTGGGAATCGAACTGGTGACCTATTGGTTCCCAGGCCAGTACACAATTCACTGAGCCACACCAGCCAGGGATCATTCACTTTAAAGGGATATTTATTCTGCAGTTTTTTGCTTACAACTGTTATATTGTATTAGGTAAAGGTAGTTAACTGTGTATAATAATCTTCAATAAGCTTACCAATTTTATTGTCACCTTGGTCTATCACTTAATTAGACAAGTGAGTCAGATTGCTGACTATCACTGTGGTGTTGTTTATCTCCTTTTAGGTCTGTCAGTCTTTGCTTTAGATATTTTGAGTGTAGAATACTTAAAAATATTCAAATTAAGAATTGTTACATCTTTCCGCTGAACTTAACCCATTATCATTTTGAAATGTCTCTTTTTATTCATAAATACTCATCTTGCCTTAAGAGCTATTCTGTCTGATAATGAACCAGATGCATCAGCATTGTTTTGCATGGTATGTTGTGTTTGATCCTTTTACTCTTCTTTCATACTTAAGATTTTATTTTTAATCCAGTCTGACATTTTCTTTTATTTGAATTAGTTTGTTTTTATTTAATTTATTGGGTCTTCTAAGAGACTGTTTCTTTTGCCTGCAATTTTCCTCTTGGCATTTAGTTATATCACTCATCTATACTTGTGTATTTAAAAAGTAATACTGGACGTATTATTTGAAAATCTATAGAGCCAATTTGAAGTTTTAGATGATATCTTCCTTTAGGGAAGATTTACTTGTGTTTCTGGTAGGCAGTTAGGCTAAGTTAGGCTAAGGGTACTGAGCCCCTTAAGCCAGTGTGGAAATATGGTGATTTAAAGCTCTTTTGAAGTCCCTGTGAAGGCTTGTCTGTTTTCAGTTTATTTTTACTTCAGCACATACTCCTTTGGAATCCTAACCAAAAGCCTGGGGTGTTTATCTGTTCTTTGGTGGGTCCTAAAATCTAATTTTTAATGAAATTTATTGGGGTTACATTGTTTAATAACTTTATATAAGTTTCGAGGAGATGTCATCTGCATATTGCATTGTATGCTCACCACCCTGAGTCTAGTCTCCTTCTGTCACCGTGTATTTGACCGCCTTTGCCCTCTTCAACCTCCTCCCACCCGCTTTCCCTCTGGTGACCTCAGGTTATGAGTTTGTTCTGTCTGTTAGTCTGTCACTTTCTGTTTTATATTCCACATATGAGTGAAATAATATAGTTCTTTTCTTTTTAAGTCTGCCTTGTTTCACTTAGCATGATACTCTCAAGATCCATCCATGTTGTCACAAATGACAGTATTTCATCCTTTCTTATAGCCAAGTAGTATTCCATTGTATATACACGTACCACATCTTCTTTATCTAATCATTCATCAAAGGACACTTAGATTGTTTTCATACTTAAGCAACTGTGGATAATACTGCAATGAACATAGGGGTACATATCTGTATGAATAAATGTTTTCAAGTTTTTCAGGTATCCAAAAGAGGGATTGCTGGGTCATATGCTAGGCTCTATTTAAAAAAATTTTTTTTAATCCTCACCCGACGATATTTTTTCATTGCTTTTAGAGAAAGAGAAAGGGAGAGAGAGAGTGAGTGAGAGAGGGGGAGGAGAGAGAAAGAAACATCTATGTGAGAAAGAAACATCATTCGGTTGCCTCCCATATATACCCTGACTAGTGATTGAACCCACAACCCAGGTGTGTGTCCTGACCAAGAATCAAACCCACAACCTTTTGGTGTACAGGATGATGCTCCAACCAATGGAACCACACCATCCAGTGTAACAGCTTTATTTTTTTTAGTTTTTGAGGAACCTCTATACTTTTTTCCATAGTGGCTGTTTCAGTTTATATTCCCACCAGCAAACTATGAGGATTGCTTTCCTCCACATTCTCTTCAACACTTGCAATTTTTTTTCCTTATTTGATAATAATTATTCTGACAGGTGTGAGGTGGTATCTCCCAGTATTTTTTTCTTTTCTTTTTTTATTGTTTACTCTATTACAGTTGTACCAACTTTTTCCCCTTTTGCCCCCCTCCACCCAGCCTACCTCTCTAGCTCCCATTATCTTTAATGCATTTATTTATTTGGTCAGTCTCCCCACATGTAATGAATCTATCATCTCTGCTGCCTTCTTCCTTTTGGAAATGCTCTACTCATCCCTCCCTGGCCCTGATATACTATGTTGGGCCTCTCCAAAGTGACTTGTCACCTTACCCAGTCTCTGACTCCGTGCCAGTGCACTCCCTCACGTGGGCACTCTGCTCACACTCACTCAGAATGCATCACTTTGTGCCAGATTGTTCCTTTGCTCCTGCTTGAAAGACCTCTTCACCCTGCTAGGGTTACAACATCCCAACTACCCACACTCTTAAGTGGACACCTTCCTAACTCTGCCTTGTTGCTTTCCTCACTCTGTGTTGGTGTGCTTTTTAAAATTCAGACCTAGTTAAAAACTGATGGGGCTTTTCTGTTAGTTGTATTTCTTTCTGTTAATAAGGTGTGATCTATCTTGGTGAATGTTAAAGGTGAGCTTGAGAAGTGTGTTCTGCTATTGCTGGATGAAGTAGTCTTTAGGTGTCAGTTATATCCAGTTAATTGATGATGTTGAGTTCAACTGTGGTCTTACTGATTTTTGGCCTGTTGCATCTGTCCATTTCTGCTAGAAGGGTCTGAAGTTTTCAGCTGTGGTAGCAGATGCATCTCTTTCTTCTCGCAATTTTTGCTTCATGTAGGTTAACATTGTGTTGTCAGGCATATACACATTAAGGATTATTATTCCTTCTTGGGGAATTGACTCCCTTTTCATTATGTGTTACTCTTATTTATCCCTGCTTTCTTCACTTGCTTTGCAGTGTGCTCTGTCTGATATTAATATAACTAGCTACACTTGCTTTCTTTTGATTAGTATTAGTATAGAATATTTTTTCCATTTACTTTTAATTTATATGTGCTTTTATAAAATGGTGTTTTGGACACAACATAGAGTTGGGTCCTGTTTTTTGTCCATTCTCTGTTTTAGACCATTTTGACTATTGATGTTCAAAGCAACTTTTGATATACTCGGGTTAATATCTAACATATTTGCTATTGTTTTCTGTTTGTAGCCCATTTTTATTTCTATTTGCCACTCTTTTTCTGCCTTGTATGGTTTTAACTAAACATTTTATATTATTTCATTTTCTCTCATTTTTTAGCTTATTAGTTATACTTCTTTCTTTTTACCTGAGCACACTTTCTGGTGCAAGATCATTTTCTCTGTCCTGGTACGAAGCTAGCATTTGGCCGGGACTAGAATAAATTTCCTCATAATTTGAATTGGAGATGACTCCTTTACATATTCATTGAGACCTGTAAGTCTGAACAGTGGGTGTTTCACATCAGGAGATGTCTTCATTGTCAAGTGAGTGATTTAATTAAATTACTTGAATAATTTATCTTCTGTGTTTGCATGTCAAAAATATAACTCTTTATTACAGATAATTTCAGTTAAACTCTTAAATTATAAAATAATGTACAATTGTAAGTATAATATTGTTGCTCTAATAAGGAAAGATAATTGCCATTAAGTAGACCTTAATGACTAATGACCTTATAATTAATTAATTATTTCTCTTTCTCTCTTCTTTTTTTACATTTGCAGCACAGTTTATCTCTGCTTGGAACTCCTTTTTTGTTACCTGAATTTCTAGTTAACCTACATTTATATTTTGTGCCAGGTCACAAAGGAGATCTCAGAACTCTTATTTGTTAGAATCACTTGGCAAATTATCTTCAGCAAACTTTCTGTGCTGCAGATGGATTATAACCTTTAAAGGCATTATTTAAATAGATTTATCACCATTTATTTTTTAAAGTTTTTTATTGATTATGCTATTACACTTGCCCCAGTTTTTCCACCTTTGCCCCCCTCCACGCAGTACCCTCCACTCCCTCTGGCAATTCTCCCTTCTTTGTACACGTCCATGGGACATGAACAAAAATATAAGTTCTTTGGCAACTTCATTTCCTATACTTGCTCTTAACACCCCCTGCCTATTCTGTAACTACCAATTTGTACTTTTTAATACTTTCTTTCCCCTTTTCCCCTATTCCCCTAGACTGCCCCACTGGCCACCATCCCAATGTTCTCCAACCTATGATTCTGTTTCTGTTCTGCTTCTTTGCTTACTTTGTTTTATAGGTTCAATTGTTGATAGTTAAGTATTTATTGCCATTTAATGTTCATAGTTTTGATCTTCTTTTTCTTAAATAAGTCCCTTTAACATTTTATATAATAATGGTTGGGTGATGATGAACTCTTTAGCTTTACCTTGTTTGGGAAACACTTCATCTGCCCTGCAAGTCTAAATGATAGCTTTGCTGGATAGAGTAATCTAGGTTGGAGGTCCTTGCTTTTCATTAGTTTGAATGCTTCTTGCCAATCCCTGCTAGCCTGCAAAGTTTCTTTTGATAAATCAGCTGACAGTCTTATGGGAACTCCTTTATAGGTAATTACCTGCTTTTCTCTTGCTGCTTTTAAGATCCTATCTTTATCTTTACCCTTTGCCATTTTAATTATGATGTGTCTTAGTGTTGTCCTCTAACTGTCCATCTTGTTTGAGACTCTGTACTTCCTGGTACAGGTCTTGTTCCTGGTCTTGTATGTCTGTTTCCTTCACCAAACTAGGGAAGTTTTTTTTTTTTAATCATTTTTTCAAATAGGTTTCTAATTTCTTGATCTTTCTCTTCTTCTTCTGGCATAGCTATGATGTGAATGTTGGAATGCTTGAACTTATTCCAGAAGCTCCTCACACTACTCTTATATTTTGGGGTTCTTTTTTCTTTTTCCTATTCTGATCAGATGTCTTTTTCTTCCTTATGTTCCAAATCATTGATGTGATTCTCAGCTTTATCCACTCTGTTGTTGATTCCATGAAAATTGTTCTTTATTTCAATTACTGTCTCCTTCATTTCTGATTGGATCACTTTTAATGATATTGATGTGCCCACTGAATTCCTTGAGCATCCTTGTACTCATCCTTGTACTTGAGCAACCAGTGTTTTGACCTCTGCGTCTGATAGATTGCTTATCCCCATTTTGTTTAGTTCTTTTTCTGGAGTTTTCTTCTATTCTTTCATTTGGGCCATATATCTTTGTCTCCTCACTTTGGCAGCCTCCCTATGTTTGTTTTATTGTATTAGGTGGAGTTGCTTTGACTACATGTCTTGGTCCATGTCCTTATGTAGTAGGTGTCCTGTAGGGTCCAGTGGTACAGCCTCCTGTATTACTTAAGCTGTATTGAAGGTGCACCCTCCATACTCCCTCCTCTTCTAGTTGAGTCTTGATTGCTATAAGCAGGTCACTGGGAGGTATTTACCAGTCCAGACAGCTGATGGAACTGGCTGTGACCACTGGATGCTAGACATTGATGCTAGAGGGACACGTCAGTTGGTTGCCTCTTGTATGCTCCTGGACCAGGGACTGAACTCACTACATGGGTATGTGCCCTGATAAGAAATTGAACCTGCAGCCTTCCAGTTTATGGGATAACTCTCCAGCCAGCTGACCTACACCAGCCAGGGTGGGACTTCAGGTTTTAAATGTTGGACTAAAGACAGCTATTTTTCCTCATCTTAGAAATCATCTAAAAACAATAACCATGACAAAAAAGTAGAGCCATAAATTCTATTTTTGACACTTGGAGAAATCTGTGCTCCGAAATCAGGCACTGAGAAAGAGGGGACAAATGCAGTGAAGATCAAACAAAAATGAGAGAGACTCATTGAGAGAAAACATCGAGGAATGGTCAACAAATGCAGGGAAGGTCAAAGGTGAGGAGGACAGTAACTCAGACACTTCAGGCAAGAACCCAGCTTTCTACGGAATTGGCCAGACCTGAGAGCGGTACCAACAGCCTCCTGTCTGTAATAAAACAATGTGCAGTTAAGAACCAGTAGATCCCTAGACAGGGTTTGACATGAAATATCAAGAAGCCACAAAGCATGGGGAACACAGACCATAAACCATATTCGTACTGTGCTGTCTGTGGTAAAAAGTAGGTTGAAGGAGAGATTCAGCAATGAAAGCAGCCCTACACTGCGGATCTTGGTTAGTGGTGGAGAAGTAAAGTAAAAAACCCAATTCTCATATATAAATTGTGTCATAAAGAGAATTCCTGCTAACTTGGAATGTAGCCCAGGGCCCTTCCTCAATGTGATATATGATATCATTTTCATATCCTATATATTAAGTATAAATATTTGAAATGTAAACAACTTTTCTCTTTCAAAAATGAGTAATCAGAAGGGAGTCAACACTCGATGGAAATTTGACCAAACATGTATCACTGAATTTAAAAAAATAAGGAAACAATCACCTTTACAAATATTATTATTCAGAAGGAGATATGAAGCATGTGCAAGTTATTTTCAGCTTTTACATAGGAAACAAGATTTGTTGTAAATAAGACATATTTATATAAAACACAAGACTCTTGAGGTAAGGAATTTCTCAAATACAGGAAGGAGATTTTAATCCTGTGAAGCCAAAAGAGTACCAATAATCACTACATGGAGATCTGTAGGGGGGGCAAAAAACAAAAAATGCCTGCACACACACACACACACACACACACACACACAGCTTGAAAGTCTCCTTTTTTAAAAAAATATTTTTTATTTTAATTGTTGTTGCAGTACAATTTTCTACCTTTTACAACCATCCCAACCCACCCACCCAGCCCTCCCATCCTCCCTCCCATTTCCACCCTCCCCTAGTTTTTATCCATGTGTCCTTTATACTTCTTCCTGTAAACCCTTCCCCTTTTCCCCTGAAATTCTCCTGAAATTCCCTCTCCTCTCCCCTCTAAATACTGTCAGACTGAAAGTCTCCTTTTAATTGAACTCAGCGGTTATCAATCTCTTTCTTAAATCAGCCTTTACTTTCTGCTTTAAGGAAACCTTGAACCTTATCTTCATGCTTCAATATTGATTTCCTATTGGAAATCAATTTCTACAAAGTCTTCAATCTAGTTTAATTGAACATCATAACAAAGTGAAAGTGTGAAATCTTTCCTTTTCCTTAATCTCCTTTTCTCTTTAAGACCTTCTTTTCTATAGGGAATACGGTAGTCCCAGCCCAGGTTTCCTTTTCTCATCATGTCCACTTTTTAAAAAGAAAGAAAATAAATAAAAGAAAGAGAGACAAGGCAGAGCATTTATATCTGCAATATGATTCTCCTAGAATGGTCTTCCAGGCAGGAAAGAAAGATCATGATAGATTTTTTTGCTTTTCATTGGTTCCTTCATGAACATTTCAAAATGTAGTTAAGCAAAAGAATAATTTTTAAGCTATATAATGTTTTTTATCAAATAGTTAAAAATTATTGAGTTCTTTTATATCCAAGAGTAGGACTTAAAAGAATGATAGAATGAGGGACACTGTTCTATAAATAATGTCGTATGTAGCCCTGAAGGTTCTGCAGCTTTAAATCAGGGAAGTGGCAACAGAGTCACTTTTTCTGCTTTTCTGTGCTCATTAGAAACTATTCTCAGGCCTTGAGCTGTGAAAATGGAGACCATTATGAAAGGATCGCATTCATTTATTTATTGTTTTCAGACCACTGTCTACTCATTTCTGCATCCAAGATATAAGGATGATTAATTCTCTGTCCTTCCCCTTAAGAAGTATGGTGAAGATAGATTTCCAATTAACTGTTTCTCGTTCACAGCTACTACACATTCCCAATTCAACTCACATTCCAGTCCACCATGTCCAACTTCAAACTTCACCCAAAAGTCAACACACTGAAACATTTCTTAAAAACATTGTTTCAGTAGAATGCTATGCCTCTGAGCTAATATTTTTTTCTTAATATAGGGAATATAACATTTATCCTGTTGTTTCTGGACAGCACAAGACTGTCGAACTCTCCAAGAGCCCGGTTGGAGATTTGCAAAGCTGCCAAAATATTTTTAGACAAACGAGAATCTGTAAACATACATGTTACCAGCTGTTTCATGTTTGCTCTGTGGAGATAATGAGTCTCTAGTGGGCCACAGGAGCCCAGTGGGACTCAAGATGTAAATTTCAAAATCTAGATTCCTTCCTGTATTATCATATCTAGCTGGTGTTGTGTTTCCTCTGCATGTGTAACTATCAAGTCATAACTTCTTAAAGGGGAATGGTTAACACATTATTAAAAATATCGAATTACATTACAAAATAAATAACAGCAGGCCAAGCATGGGTCAATGATGAAAGTTTGTCTGAAGTAAGGATTATGATTAATCCACTTTTGTGTGCTTGAGTACAATTGGAAAGAAGAATAAAGAGAGGGGTTGTGAGACTAATCTTTTAACTGTTGAAATCTATCTATATGTATATATATGGATGCTTAACACATTAAGTCAAGGATTGGCACTTATACCCTACAGGCCAAATCTGGCCCGCCACCTGTTTTTGGAAATAAAGTTTTATTAGAACATACTATGCTGATTTATTTACATTTTGGCTGTGTCTGCTTTCTTACTGTAATAGCAGAGTTGAGTATTGGAAAAGTACCTGTAGGGTCCACAAAGCCTAAAATATTTACTCTCTGGCCTTTTACAGAGTAGGTAACCCCTGACTTTAATCCTAACTTTCACTATTCACAAATTATATAGTTCTTATACTCCAGTGAGCTTCGTAAGGTTAATATATTGCTAGTGTTGAAAAATGTTTTGATGTCCCTGATTTTTCCCCAACTTTTTCATACTTGTAGAAAAATCTGAAGAACAGCTGTATACTTTAACACTATTCATTAGTTAAAATATTGCCATATTTGCTTCATTGCTTCATTTGTATGTACATGTATACCCAGATATTTTGCTGCTGCTGCTGTTGAATTACTTGGAAGTTGTAAATATTATGTTTCTTCAGCACACATATCTAAGAATAAGAACATCCCCCTACATCACCCATTGTTTTAAAATTTAAAGACACATGTAGAGATTTTGTATGTGTGTAAAGCCTACACATCTGTCGTTTCTATAGCACTTTGTTCATCCCTGTGTTCCTATTTGTAAACTGTAAAAAATCTAAGTGTAATGCATGAGTTATCTAAGTATAATGCATTATCTATTACTAACATGTGGCAGATGTCCCCCTAAAGATCTCCATGCCCTAATCCCTGGAGTCTGAATTTGCTGTATACATGTAGATGTGATTAAGGAATTTAAAATTAATTGGTATTATCTGGGCGGGCCCATTGTAATCACAAGGATCTCCATAGAGGGAGGCAGGAGAGTTAGAAGCAGAGAAGGTGATGTGACATTGGGGTGGGGAGAGGAGAGGAGGGAAAAGGGGGATAATTGGTGATGGGAAGACGCTTGTCTTTGATGATAAACACACAATACAATGTACAGATGATATATTATAATTTTATTAAACAATGTCACTGCAATAAATTCAGTGAAAAAATTTTAAAAATAGCTGTGGTTGGTGTGGCTCAGTGGATGGAGCATCACCCTTCGAAATGAAAGGTTGCTGGTTGGATTCTCAGTTAGAGCACATGCTTAGGTTGCAGGCCAGGCCCCCAGGTGGGGGCGTGCAAGAGGGAACCGATCCATGTATCTCTTGTACATCAATGCTCTGCTTCTCTTTCTCCCTCCCTCCCTCCCTTCCCACCTCTCTAAAATAAGTAAAGGGTTTTTTTTTAAGTTAAAAAAAGGCCTCTACACTGTTAAAAAAAGAAGTAACATCCCATTATTTTTGTCATATTCCAGTTCTTAGAAGCAAGTCACTAGACCTAGCTCATACTTAAAGGAAGGGGATTACACAAAGTGAGGAATTTCAGAGGCAAAGGATCATAGGGACTCAATCTCAGACAGAGGCTGCCTGCCACAAATAACAAGGCACAGAATGTCTCAGAATGTGGCCACTAACACTTTTAGCACAAAAATCATTTTTCAAAGAGATTTTATTTATTTACTTTTAGAGGGGAAAGGAGGGAGAAAGAGAGGGAGAGAAACATTGATCAGTTGCTTGTTGCACATCCCACAATTGGAGACCTGGCCTATAACCCAGGCAAGTGCCCTGGCTAGGAATCAAACCAGCAACCTTTTGACTCAAAGGCTGGTGCCCAATCCACTGAGCCACACCAACCAGGGCTCATTTAGAAAGAGTTTAATATTCTCCATAAGATCAAGCTAAATTCAGATTGGCCCCATAACGTTTCTGACAGTTTCTCACATAACTTATACAAGCTTGACTGAAACCTTTGAGGGAATCTGTCATTCTGGAGTCAAGTTTCTGGATAGATTTGTCCTATTAAGGATCAAATCTTAATAACTTGGTGATCACATACCTTTTTACCTTCTTAAATAAATTACTGATCATAATTTGAAATTTTATTTCATGAAAAAGTAATTATGCATTATAAAGAGAAATGCCTGTCTTTTTTGCATAGGATATAGAACTGTCTCTTTCTTAAAGAATTTAAGGCTTCCTGTCTGCCTTTTGTAATTTCTGTGTCTTCAGTTATTTCGTTTGTCACTTCTTAGTTATCAGTACTTACCCATTGTCCTCCTGTCAGCTGTATCTAGTTGCTGCAGGTTAACGGTTAAAACTGTGTGCAAAGGAAAAGGGACCTGTAGAGGGCTGGACCTGCAGCCTGTGAGTCATGTTACTGATATCATCAGTTTTACGTCCTGTGAGACTTTTGCTTATATCTTAATTGTAAATGTTTCTATAGGACCATAATAACAGGTGAAATGATATTGGGCTTTTAATTAATTAAAACTTTCTAATTAATCTTATAAGAAACCTGAAAGTGATGCTGGCCATGTAGCTCAGTTGGTTAGAGTGTCATCCTGATACACCAAGGCTGCAGGTTCCATTCCTGTGCAGGTTTCATTCCTGGTCAGGGCACGTACAAGAAGCAACCAATGGGTGCATGAATAAATGGAATAACAAATAAATGTCTCTCTCTCTCTCTCTTTCTCTCTCCCCTGTCTTTCTCCCTCCCTACCTCTCTCTCAAATCAATTAAAAATTCTTTTAATAAAAAGAAAGCTGCAAGTGGTCCTGGACACAAGAATGATGCATTGCTCACTTCAGCCAGTATTCAAAAACTTTTTTTCTTGGATTTTTGAAACTTCACGAACAACGTAGATAAGTTCTCCTTTCTTCTCTAGCTCTGTATTCTAGGTATTTCTACAATGAAGGATGTACTTATAATGGATTTAATTATATCTCACTCCAAAAATTAGAACCTGATTTCAGCCTAAACTTAAAGCAGCAAATATAATTTACTTTTCTATTTATTTCTTTTGAAATGGTATCTGTTGCCAGCTAAGGCTTCTCACAAGGAAACATGCTATCACTACCACAAGTGAAAGCTATAGAGCAGTGTTAAATATGTGGAACTCACATTTTTGTATGCATTTCTCTTCTATCTTATTTAGTGTTTTTCTCCGTGAGAGGATCAAGAGCTGTGCAGTAACCTCTATAACTTGTTAGATACAGACCTAGGAAGCCAGCTAGAAAGGACAAATGTGGGACTGAAAAAGTAATTCTTGTGATACTCAGGCTTTGAAAAACTTCTTTCAAAATCACAAAATATTAGAACTTGCAGGAGAGTGGTTTAAATCCCCCTAGTCCTCCCTCGCCCCCACCCGCGCATGGTCTGGTCTCCTGCAAATAATTAATAGTAAAGCTAAAGGTTATGTGAATTAATACAGTGTCTCCCCTACTTATCTTTTCTCCTGTGCAACATAGAATTTATTTTTCAGTAGTAGTATGCTCCTCTATTAAGCAATCCCATAATTAGTGGGAAAGAAACCCACTTTAAATATAAAAACACATATAGATTAAAAGTAAAGGGGTGTCAAGACTTACAGTTAAGAATAGGTAAATATAGCTTACCACTGTGCACAACCACATCAAAATTCCAACTAAATTATAGAATAACCATCACTCAGAACTGGTAGATATCAAGTTGAATGGAAGTCCGACAACTACAAAATTACAGAAACTACATCCATCCAGACTGGTAGGAGGGGAAGAGATGAGGTATGGGCTGGTCCCACATCCACATGTGGTAGATAAAAATTTGGGAGGGAGGAGTCCCAGCACCATACTAGGCCCCCAGTCCAGGGTGCCAGTGCCAGGAAGATAAGTCCCCATAACTTCTGGCTGCAAAAACCAGCAGGGATTGAGTTGGTGGAAGAAACTTCTAGAGTCCCAAGCAGTTCCTCTTAAAGAATCCACACACAAACTTACTCAGACTCCCTCTGAGCTCCAGAACCACTAAGGTAGCAGCTTGAAAGGCACCAGTGGCATACAGGGAGGAACTTAAGTGGCTGACATCAAGGCAAGAACTCGGGGACAGCTTTCTGTTAGACAGAAAGGCTGGCAGAGCCACAGAGCCTGCAGGCTGGTGCCATATCTGAGACACCATCAACCTGGTGATGTTTGCCCCACCCTGGAGATCCCCTGAACTTCCATCCCACCCAACTTACAGCTGTTAACAGTAGCTTTTCTATATGAATGGCTGGTCTTGGCTCAAGCTTCACAACTGCCTAAATCCTTTCAAACAAGCAACAACTGGCCTCAGTGAGCACCCAGCCCCTGTTCCTCTTGCTAAGTGGCCCTGGGCATGGAACTAGCAGGGTCAGTCTAGATTCACAGCTTGGTTATGCCTGGGAATCTCCAAGCCCAACATAAGTAGCAGCGATCTCAGATTATTTTATAGCTTAGGAAGGCTGGCCCAAGGCAAAACACAGGTTGGGGCTGACCTTGGCCTCACCACCTGGGAAACCCCAAGGCCAGCACACTCAGTGGACAGCTACAGACCACATCAGAGCACCACCACCCTGCCTGGCCTTGCACAGCTGATCCTCTATGGAGGGTAGAGATTGGTGGTCAGTGGTCACAGCCAATCCTTGCATCTGGCTGGCCTGGGTAAATCCCTTCCATTGATCTGCCAACAGCAACCAAGACTCAACTACAAGAGGAGAGTGTACTCAGCCCACATGAAGGGTGCACCTCAAATACCCAGCTTGGGTGATAGGGGAGGCTGTGCCACTGGACCTTATAGGACACCTGGTACATTAGGCCACATACCAAAACAGGGAGTGATAGCAGTTCTACCTAACACATAGAAACAAACACAGGGAGACTGCCAAAATAAGACAAAGAAACATGGCCCAAATGAAAAAAAAAGATTAAAACTCCAGAGAAAGAACTGAACAAAAAGAAAATAGGCAATATATCAGATGCAGAGGTCAAAACACTGGTTATAAGGATGCTCAAGGAACTTAGTGAGGACCTTAACAGCATAAAAAAAGATCCAGTCAGAAATGAAGGATATACTGATTGAAATAAAGGATAATTTACAGGGAAACAACAGTGGAGTGAATGAAGCCAGGAATCAAATCAATGATTTGGAACATAAGGAAGCAAAAACAAACAATCAGAACAACAAGAAGGAAAAGAATCCAAAAAAAATGAGGATAGTGTAAGCAGTCTCTGGGGGCACTTCAAGCATTTCAATATTTGAATCATAGGGGTGCCAGAAGGAGAAGAGAAAGAAGAAGAAATTGGAAATCTGTTTGAAAAAGTAATGAAAGAAAACTTCCCTAATTTGGTGAAGGAAATAGACATGCAAGTCCAGGAAGCACAGAGTCCCAAACAAGACACAAAGAAACCCACTTCAAAACATGTCATAATTAAAATGCCAAAAGTTAAAGAGAAAGTCTTAAAAAATTTTTTTTATTCTAATTGTTGTTCAAGTACAGTTTTCTGCCTTTTACCCCTATCCCAGCCCACACCCCAGCCTTCCCCACCTCCCTCCCATTTCCACCCCCACCTTGTTTTTGTCCAGGTGTCCTTTATACTTGTTCCTGCAAATCCTTCTCCTTTTCCCCTGAAATTCCCTCCCTTCTCCCCTCTGGTCACTGTCAGCCTGTTCTCAATTTCAGTGTCTTTAGTTATATTTTTCTTGTTTGTGTATTTTGTTGATTAGGTTCCTGTTAAAGGTGAGATCATATGGTATTTGTCTTTCACCATCTGGCTTATTTCACTTAGAATAATGCTTTCCAGTTCCATCCATGCTGTCACAAAGGGTAGGAGCTCCTTCTAAAGGGAAAATCTTAAAAACAGCAAGAGAAAAGAAGTTAATTAGCTAGAGAGGAGTTGTATAAGACTGTCGAGTGGTTTCTCAAAAGACACTTTTCAGGCTAGAAGGGACTGGCAAGGAATATTCAGGTGATGAAAAGCAGGGGCCTACAGCCAAGATTGCTCTACCTAGAGCAAAAGGGGAAACATTGGGAAAACTGTAATAGTATAATCAATAAAATATAATTAAAAAGTAAAAGGGTAAATAAAGATATATGATAATACTAATAACAGAAAAACTAGAAAAGCTTTCAAACCAAGCAAAAGACTTTGTTAAGAGAATGAAAAGATAGGCCACAGTCTGGAGAAAATCTTTGCAAAACACATATCTGATAAAGGACCAGCATTCAAAATTTGCAAAGAATTCTTAAAACTCAAAATTAAGAAACAACTCAATTAAAAAATGGGCTAAAGATCTGAACAGACACTTGCCAAAGAAACTATACCAGTGGCATATAAAAATATGTTCAATCATATGTCATTAGGAAAATGCAAATGAACAGAACAATGAGATACCACTACACACCTATCAGAGTGGCCAAAATCCAGAACACAGACAACACCACATGACTGTAAGGATGTGGAGCAACAGGAACACTCATACATTGCAAAATGGTGCAGCCACTTGGAAGGCAGGTTGGCAGTTTTTTATAAAAGTAAACATATTCTTATCATACAATCCAGCACTCACATTCCTTGTTATTAACTCGAATGAGTTGAAAACTTATGTTCACGCAAAGCCTGTACACGGATGTTTATAGCAGCTTTATTCATGATTACTCAAACTTGTAAGCCACCAAGATTTCCTTCAGTAGGTATATGGATAAACTGCTGTGTATTCATACAATGGAACTTTATTCAGTGGTTTAAAGAAATGAATTATCAAGGCACAAAAAGACATGGAGGAAACTGAAGTGTCTTTGCTATTTCAGTTTGCTATTGCTAACTGAAAAAAGAAGCTGATATGAAAAAGCCATATACTGTATGATTCTAACTCTGTGACATTCTAAAAAAAGCAAAACTGTGGAGACAGTAAAAAGCTAGGAGAAAGGGGACATTAATAGGTGGCAGTACACAGGAGACTTTTATGATAGTGGAACTATTCTGTGTACTACTGTAATTGCAAATATGTGTCAAAACCCACAGAAAGTATAATACAAATAGTGAACCCTAGTGCAAACTGAACACTTCATTAATAACAGTGTATTAGTATGGAATCATTAATTGTAATGTGTTCCACAGTCATGCAGGATATTAATAACAGGGGACGCTGTGGAAGAAGGAGAGCAAGTACATGGGACTCTGTACTTTCTGCTCAATTTTTCTGTAAATCTAACACTGCTCTAAAAAATAAAGTATATTAATATAAAAATTTATGAGGCAATTAACTTGAGCTAAAATACACACAAGTTGTGTAAAAGAAGTAAATATGTGATATTTATATTGACATTTTGTAGAAATATTTATATTGTAGTAATAATGAAAATTTAAAGAATGTGGCTTTAACCAAAAAGCATTATGTGATTTTTGAGAGGCTAGAGGAAGGAGGTGTTTCAGACCTGACATCCTCATCTATCATAATAGAAAGTCAGCGTAACAGAAGTGGACGTCCATGCGCCCGTCCGAAGGCGTGCCCCAGCCATCTCCCCATGTTTCCTGCATCATCAGATTTTGCTCTCCTACAGGACCTTTCCCATCAATAAACAAATATGCCCTTAGGGGTTTTTTTCCATTTAATACATACTCACATACACACACTTCTTTTTTTTTTTAAGATTTTATTTTTGGGGGTAGAGAGGAAGGGAGGGAGAGAGGGAGAGAAACATTGAAGTGTGGTTGCCTCTTGCACGACCTCTACTGGGGACCTGGCCCACAACCCAGGCATGTGCCCTGACTGGGAATCAAACCAGCAACACTTTGGTTTGCAGGCTGGCACTCAATCCCCTGAGCCACACCAGCCAGGGCCACACACACTTCTTGATCCCAGTTGCCCTGACATTGTCATTCCATTTCTGTGCTGCCCTTTACATCAAAACTCAAGTTATCTCTACTCCCTTCTCCCATTCCTTCCTCTCCATTCTGTTTTACATCCACTCCATTCAGAATTTTACAACTACCATTCTACTTAATTTACTTTTGGCAAGGTCACAGTGACCTTCACGTTACCAAATCCAATGGTCAATTATTATTTTATCTCTCAGTCTCTTTTGATAAAATTGATTATTCCCCTTAATATGTTTCCTTCATTTGGCTTCCAGGATACCACTTTTTATAAACTTTTTTCTTCTGTCATTAGTTTCTTGGTTGTCTTTGCCCGTTCTTCTTTTCCTTGATTTCTGAATATTGGAATGTCCCCATACCCCAATCTGAAGTCCTCTGCCCTACTCTTTCTATCCTGAGCCCCTGGGTTATCTCATCAGGGGTCAAGGCTTTGCACGCCATCTATAAGTCGATGATTCTCAAATTTATACATCCCAGCCCAGACCTCTTCCATAAACACCAGAATTATATGTCCAACTGGCTACTTGACATTTTCATTTATTTAAAGTTTAGCTGCTATTCTTTTTATTTTTTATTTCCAGTGCCCCCTTCAAATCAAAAGCCTGTGTAGTGTCCTTGTCATTTCACCTATTGTCTAATAGGCATCTCAAGCCTAACATATCCAAAACAGAACTACGGATCTTCTGAAAATCTGCGATACACAGAACCTTTTCCACCTGAGCTGGTAGCATCTTCCTATTTCCAATCGATAGTTGCCTAGGCCAAAAACCTTGGAGTCATCCTTGACGCCCTTCTGGTCTGTCACATCCCATTTCCAACCTGTTAGGAAATCTAGATGTAATCAGAAAAAAGAATTCACAAACCTACCACTTCTCACCACCTCCACTGCTGCCTCCTTTTCATCCTTTCCTGTCTGGATTACTGCTGTAATCTCTATACTTCAGTCTCAACAACAATCAGGATGATCCTTTTATTTATTTTTTTAAGATTTTATTTATTTTTAGAGAGAGGGGAAGGGAGGGAGAAAGAGGGAAACATCAATGTGTGGCTACCCCTTGCACGTCCCCTATTGGAGACCTAACCTGGCCTGCAACCCAGGCACCTACCCTGACTGGGCATCCAATCAGCAACCCTTTGGTTCGCAGGCCCATGCTCAATCCACCGAGCCACACCAGCCAGGGCAGGATGATCTGCCCTGAAGTCTGATGACGGTACTTAGTAGCTTCCCATTTCACTACATTGAACAAATTACTTAATTTCTTTGTGCCTCAGTTGCTTTCTCTCCGAAAAGATAATACCTCCCTCAAGAGAATGTGGGATTGAATGAGATAATTAACACATATGAAGCCCTTACTTAACACTAACCTGATGCAAAGAAAATAATAAAGTTTAGTTGCTGCTCTTTTTATTTTTATTTCCAATGCACCCTCCAAATCAAAAGCCTACTTTTGTCTCCTTGTCATTTCTTCAGTGCTTGAGATGGGAGGGTTCTGTAGGAAGGTTTGGAGTCTGGGTACCTAGCTCACCGCTGTCAGGCAAAATCCTCAATCCATTAGTGCCAGAGAATAGTATGTCCAGAAACACTGTTCATTTAACCAAAGGAAATTCCATTCCTAACTTCGCTGTTCTTGTAAGCAATGTGGGACTTGGTGTCCTGAGCTAAATAGGAATTGCTTTGTCAGTAGAAAGTGTTCTTTTTGTCAGTACCATGGTTCCTAACTTTTGAAACATTTGTTCCCTGAAGGATAATGAAAGGAGACAGCTTTCCACTATTTTTTTTTATTAAGCCTTTTATCTGCAGTTTTATCCTGACCCCTTTTAAATTATTTATTACATACGTGACATCACATATTTAGGGCTCTTTTCCCCTTCATATAAGCCTCACCTCTCTGAAAGTGTTGGTACCTGGGAGACACTTATATTTAATGGTCCTGCTTGTGTTTTCTGTCATGCCTGGCTGGTTTTTACAGTGAACCAAAAAGAGAAGGTAAGATTCAATCCGAAGATTTGCTAACGGTAATGAAATGCAGAGTGTGGTATACGGTGGGAGAGTGCAGAAACAGCTATCTGCAAGTCAGGAAATTCAGTTTCTAAGAGTCTGAGAAAATGTGGGGAATATAAGAAAAGTTTTTGGGGACCTAACCCACGAACAGTGGAAGAGGGACTGGGGTAAAATGAACTCATTCTGGTTCAGTAAAGGAGCCAGAGCACAAAACCTAGACCTGGGCAGCTTATGCCCCAGGGGCTTGGAGGATGGGTTTGGGACTTAAGGGCAAAGGAAAGACACTTGAGAATCTGGTAAAACACAAAAACAAAAAACCCTTCTTAGTGGCTTGAGTCCCTGTGTTGAATATAGTATCTACTTGCCCCACAGATAGTAGATGGGTGCAAAGGGAGTGAGTGTTAATATAATACACAGCTCCAGGGGTTTAGACACTTCCTACAGAGAAGGCTGGAACAACCTCTGAACTGTTGTGTTAAGGAAGAGCAATAAGTGTTTTTACCTGCAGATTCTTTAAGGAGCAGCTAAGCCAGTCCCCCAGTGACCTGGACAATTTGAGGGCATGAAAGAGATGGTGGTAGCTTTCGAGACACTTCTAGCAGCTGCAATGTTATCTTGCATCTACCTCAGCCTGAAGAAGAAATGCCTTATCCATAAGTCTTATATCTCTTTTGCAATTTAAGTTGCAATCATACAACTTAACACCATAATCTTTCTCTTTACAGTTCCAGGACTGTAGCAGAGTCCCCAAAGAAGAGACCGGGTTTTAGAAATTGCAGAGAAAACGATAGGGAAAAAAAAACACATTCATTCTCCAAATCTCAGAAGGAATGCTGCTACTTTTAGAAGTGGATCAGTTGTCTTACAACCAAGTAAAAATCCTTTAGGTTGGTAGGCTTTAGGGTTCACCAGAAGATTTCTTTGTCCTCTGAGGAACTATCCAGGGACTCTCTTGCCAATAACAATCAATAGTTTCTTACTGTAGTTTCTCCACTTTTGATTACCATGAGTAGTTTCCAAGCTATTACAGTGTTGAAACAAAATCTTTGTACTTAACAAAATGTGTGTATGGTAAATTTCTAGCGTTAAACTACTTCGTTTATTCAGTTTTGTTATTAAAGTGCATAACACACAGCAAAGTACACAAATCATAGCTCAATAGGTGATTATAAAATGAACACACCTTCGTAATCACTACCCATGGCAAAACAAAACCATCAGCTCCCTAGAAACGTCCCTCATGCCCCTCCCGTCACTACCACTGCCCTCCTCCCCAGAGTAAACAGTATCTTGATTTCTAACAGAATTATTTTGCCTGTTTATGATCTTTAAAAGTTTTAAATCGATGTGTGTAGTGTATTATTTTGCAGGGAGGTCTGGCATTTTTCCTCTTATCATTATGTGTCGGGATTCATACATATTATTGGTAGATTAGTAGTTCATTTTTTATTGCTGTATAGTATATCGTATACATAAACCACATTTATTGATATTTATTTATTCATTCTAATTACACTGCTCAACACTACCATGACTGTCTGAAATCAAGCATCTGTATATGGCAGGCTGTTTCTGGATACTTTATTCTGTTTCATTAACATATTTGTATATCCATGTTCTAAAACTTTACTGTTTTAAATATATATATTTAAGAATATATATATATACACACATATATATATATGAGAGGAAAGTTTATATATGGAAATATATAAACTATATCTTGTATATATAATATAGTTTAACTATAGCTATATAATAATGTCTAATGTCTGATAGAATAAGCCCCCTCCCTCTTTGTTTTTTTTAAGATTACCTTGATTATATTTGGTCTTAAGAATTTCCATATAACTTTTATAATCAGCTTCAAATTACCTCTTCCTTTTTCAAAAAAGCATGCTAGAATTTTTACTGGAAATCTTTTGAGGAGAATGGACATCTTCACTATATTTAATATTCCAATCCCTGAAAGTAGTTTGTCTCTCTATTTATTTGGTTTTTAATTTCTTTCAATAGTGCTTTCTAGTTTTTTGTCTTATACATTTTTTATTAGATTTATTCTCAGGTATTTGGTGGGGGGGGGTTGATGTTATTGTAAGTGGTATTTTTAAAATTATTTTCTAATTGCTAGATTAGAAACATAATTTTACATATAGAAAAGAGTAGATTTTTAATTATACGATTTTATGAGGTTAAAGGTATCATTTTAAGAATTATCTAATATTCGCCCTGACTGGTGTGGCTCAGTGGGTTGGGTGTTGTCCCACAAACCCAAAGGTTGCCAGTTCAGTTCCTGGTCAGGGCACATGCCTGGGTTGCTGGCCAGGTCCCCAGTTGGGAGTGTGTGAGAGGCAACCAATCAATGTCTCTCTTGCACATCCATGCTTCTCTCCCTCTGTTTCCCCCTCTCTACCCCTCTCTCTAAAAATGAATAAATAAAATAAAATCTGAGCCACACCAGCCAGGGCAACAAATAAATTTTTTTTTAAAAAATCATCTAATATTCAAATTAGTAGGGCATCTTGGGTACATTAAGAAAAGTTGGGTTAAATCCAGAGTTTTAAGGATGGAGATTGCAAAGGGAAAACAAGAGGAACCTGTTCCTAAATTGTGGGAGTTCTGTGTTGGTTGCTTGAGAGAGATGGCCTAGGGCTTGCTTTATCTCTCCGCTAAAATGATTGGAACTTGGAATGTTGGAGTATTGATTTTTCTTCTTCATAAATGGCGATTTCACTCAGCCCTTCAGCTCTGGCTGCCCTTGAACTGGCAGGCTTCGCTCTCATTCTAAACTCACCAAGAACAAAGCAGTGAGCCTGTCCACCATCAGGTATTGCAGGCATTCTGAAGTGATGATGCCAGAAGGTGTTTGTTTAAACTCGTACGTGGCTTTGTTTTTCCAGGTCTACAAAGGAGAATTTCAGCTACCTGAATTTCTTAAAGAAAAACTTCAGGTACTGTATCTGTTTTCTCCTCTTGATGTGTAATAGGTGGACTGTTGTGTTGAAGTGGTCTTTTTAGAGATGATGATGTGTGCTGGCAGTGTAAAGATTGGCCTCTGGTAATTGTTGGTTTTAACAATAATTTAAAAGGGGATGAGAGGAGGAAAAAGAGGGTAAAAGGGGGATAGTGATAGAAAGAGACTTGACTTGGGGTGGTAAACACACAATACAATATGCAGATATGCATTAATAGAATTGTACACCTGAAACCTATATATTTTTATTAACTAATGTCACCCCAATAAATTTAATAAATAAAAATACAATAAAATTTTTAAAAAACAACTATAATTTAACATAATCTTAATTTCAGAGACCTCAGTATCTTTCAAAACTAGGGGAATACTTTATTAGTAACTGAGATCCAGTTGCCTGAGGTCTTCTAAACCACACAGTATTCCATGTATGAGGAGCCTGCCTTGTGTATCTGCTGCAGACTTCTCACATCTGCCTTGAAATAAAATGTACAGCTGCCCTTTCTTTCTATTACAGACAGACTGATGGCCTTTTAACTGTTCTCATTTGGAGCCTATAATACTTGTGAATACATTATATGCACAGCCATTGGCCCTCGATTGCTAAGTCCCCCAAGTTAGGAAAGGAGGGTGAGAATTTGCAGCTTATAACTTTTACTTTTTAAAAATTTAATTAGAACAAATCGAGAGTTATCCTTGTAATGTCAGACTGTCACTTACTCAGATTCCAGTATTGTTTCTTGAACTGGAGAGAAACAGGCAGTGTCATGGCTGATGTGCCCAGAGTGTCCTGCATCTGAGCCTCATCTTCCATTCCTCTGCAGCAGTGGGGAAAGTGATAACTATTTCTTGAGCCCAGCAGAACACTTACCCTTCTAGCACAGTGATAATACATGTGGCCTCCAGGCTGCTGCTGTCAGTGATCAGCTTGTTAATAGGAAATGAAGACTCAGCACTGAACTCCATTCCCAAAAATGTCCAGATAAGGGTTGGTGAGGCAAACATACCACCCCACAGACTCTGTGAAGTCGTGCTGTCTGAAGCAAGCCTCAGTAAATGGCCGGGCTCCCTAAGAGAGGCTCAACTCAGAGTTGACGGCTCTGGCTTCTCAGACCCTTGCCTGATAACAGTCAGCCATTAATTATGTATTACTTAAGAATTTCAAACTACTTTCAAGGCATATTATCATTAACATCTATTTAACTTTAATCCATCCATTCATTTATTTAAAATTGTCAACAAATGTTTACTGAACTTCTGTGATGGGTGAGAAATTAGAATAAGCCCTCAGGAGTCAGAGGGACAAAAGAAAAGATCTTCTCAAGAAAGATACTTGCAATGATACATCCAGTAAGGAGCTAATGTCCAAAATATATAGGAAAATCATATAACTTAACACCACAAAAAACAAACAATTCTATTTTTAAAAAATGGGCCCTGGCTGATGTAGCTCAGTGGATTGAGTGCCAGCAGCCTGTGAACCAAAAGGTCTCCAGTTTGATTCCTAGTCAGGGCACATACCTGGGTTGTGGGTCAGATCCCCATTGTGGGGGTGTGGGAGAGGCAACCAATTGATGTTTCTCTTGCATATCAATATTTCTCTCCCTTTCTTTCTCCCTCACTTTTGCTTTCTCTGAAAATAAATAAATAAAATCTTTTTTTAAAAAATGGGCAGAGGACCTGCATAGATATTTCTCCAAAGGGAACACAGACATATGGCCAATAGACATATGAAAAGATGCTCAATGTCACTAATCATTAGAAAAAAAACACAAATTAAAACCATAATGAGATATCACCTCATACCTGTCATCATGGCTGTCATCAATAAGTCAACAAACAGCAAGTGTTGGTGAGGATGTGGAAAAAAGGGAACCCTCCTCATTCATTGCTGGTGAGATTGAAAATTGGTTCAGTCACTATGGAAAACAGTATGGAGGTTCCTCAAAAAATTAAAAATAGAACTACCATATCACCCAGCAATTCCTCTTTGGGGTATTTATCTAAAGAAATCCAGAACACTAATTCAAAAGCACATATGCATCCCTATATTCATTGTGGCACTATTTACAGTGGCCAAGATATGAAACAACCTAAGTGCCCATTGATAGACAAATGGATAAAGAAGGATAGTACTATATACAATGGAATATTACCAACCCTAAAAAAGAACGAAATCTTGCCATTTGAGACAACATGGATGGACCTAAAGGGTATGATGCTAAGTGAAATAAGTCAGACAAAGACAGATGTCATATGATTTTACTTATATGTGGAATCTAAAATACAAAATAAATGAACAAACAAAACAGAAACTCACAGATACAGAGAATATTTTGATAGTTGCCTGATGGGAGGGCAATTGGGGGTGGGGAGTGGGTGAAAAAGGGAAGGGATTAAGATGTCCAAATTGCACATTATAAAAATAGAGACATAAAGTACAGCATAGGAAATATAGTCAATAATATTTTAATAACTATATATGATATTATATGGGTACTTAGACTTATTGGGATGATCACTTTGTAGGTTATATAAATTATGTCAATGTCTAATCACTATATTATACATCTGAAACTAATATAATATGGTACCTCAACTGTAATTAAATTTTTTTTTTTAATTCTTAAACCTTCTCAAGCAACTCTTTATCTGTTCAAAAGACTCTGATTGACTTTTGCGTAGAAGGGGGTTCAGGGCCCTGAGCCTGGCTGGGCGCGAATTCTCAGAAACCTGGATGGACTTAGGACCAGGCTGTCACTCCCTTACAGGCTAAGGCTCTTGGAGCCAGAGAATAATCCAAGATGCAGTGTCTTGAAGGAATGTTCAAACATAAGGCTGTTTTGCATAATAAATCTGAAAGAGTCAAGAAAAGATATTTAAGACTAAAACTAAAGGGACCCCCCTGCTTCACAACATACACAAAAATCATTTCCAGGTGGATTATAGACCTAAATATGAAAGGGAAAATAATAACTTTTTTGGGAGACAAGAGGAGTATGTCTTTATGACCATAAAAAGGGAAGAATTTCTTTTTTCTAAAAAAAGATTTTATTTATTTATAAACATCCATGGGTTGCCTCTTGCCCGCCCCCAACCGAGGACTGGCCTAGCAACCTAGGCATGTACCCTGACCAGGAATCAAACCTGTGACCTTTCGGTTTGCAGGACAGTGTTCAACCAAATGAGCCATAATGGTCAGGGCAAGAGGGAAGGATTTCTTAAAGGCATTAAAAACACTAATCATTTATTTTAAAGTGACTACAGTAAGTTGGACTACATTAAACCTGAAAATGTTTACTTGTTAGAAAGCATCATAAAGAGAGTAATAAAAGTATGCCTTAAGTGGGAGAAAATATTTGAAACAAATGACTCAACTGTGGAATGTAGATAATTTCTACAAATGAATAAGAAAAGGTTTTTTTTTAATTGGGTAAAATAGCATCAGGCACTTCAAGCCCCTTATTCTGGTAGTTTCATGTGATGCGTCACACACACATGCTTAGAAAAGGGTCTAAGTAAAAGACTTTGATTTAATTTTTCTTCTTTTTTCTTCAATTTCTTTTTTAGAGAGAGAGAGGGAAAGGGAGGGAGAAAGAGAGGGAGAGATACATTAATGTGAGAGAGAAACATGAATCAGTTACCTCTTGTACTTCCTGACTCAGGGACCGAACCAGCAACCCAGGCGTGTGCCCTGACCGAGAATCAAACCGGCAACCTTTCACTCTGTGGGACAAAGCCCAACCCACTGAACCACACCAGTCAGGACTTAACTTCTAAAAATGAGAAAACTGTAACCCACAGAACCCTCAGGTTTGATATTTAGCTAGAATGGCTCAAAGAGCTTGGGAAGCACTATACTTGCAATTACAGTTTTATATTTATAAAGGGTACAAATCAAGAGCAGCCAAAGGAAGAGGCAAATAGAACAGTGTCTGTGAGGGTCTCAAACACAGTTTCTGTGCCCATTCCCCACAGAACCAGGGTGCTGCTTCTCCCTCCTGCACATCCATGTGGAGCCAACCAGGAAGCTCCACTGAACTTCGGCATCCAGAGTGTTTCTTGGGTTCTAATTACATAGGCAACATTGATTGAATCGGTGGCCATGTGGCTGAGCCTAATCGCGGTCAACTTCCCCCATCCAGAAGTTAGGCTGGCTGAAAGCCCCAGCCCTCTAATTAGGGTTGGTCTTTCTGCTGAACAGCGCCCATCCTGAGTCGTCTCATCCCTTGGAGTAAACTCAGGTGTGATCCAAGGGGCTCATCAATAACAAAGACACTCCCATTGCCAGGAAGATTCCAAGGAGTCAGTCTCCTGATGACCAACCAGGGACAAAGGCCAAATTATTTGTTACATGATGGTAGCAGACTAAATTCATTAGAAAGTCTAATCAGAGCCTGCAAATGTACACCTATTTTGACTGGAGCAGTCACTTTCCATGCTGACCAGCTTTGAGGACTTTAAAACATCTTTTGCTTTCTTTGACAGACTGAGCAAGTGGAGTAGCAGAGCCAGGAACCTCCTCCACACACGAGGTGAGGGCTGGGGGCGTTGCTGGGTCTTTGAGCAGAGCGGCATAGCCAGGGTGGAGAGCACAGCTCTGGAGTCGGTCTGCCTGGGCTGGACTCTCGGCTCTGTGTGGCACTGAGCAAATAACTGAACTTCTCCATTTCTTAGTTCCTCATCTGTAAAATGAGGACAATATTGATAAGAGAGTGGTTAAGAATTAACCATAATAGTGTCTGCAAAAAGCCGGGCACATAGTAAGCATGTTAGTTGTTATTTTTGATATGACAAATGATAAAATATTTTAGCTGAAAGCAGCTCGGAGGCCATCAGCCTCAGCCATCTGTTTGCTGCTAAGGCAACTGATCCTGGAGAGAGCAGGTTATTTGTCCAGGTCACATCACTGGTAGGAGAGCCCAGGGCTGAAGGATGCCAGCGCTTCTTCCGCCACCGTTGCTGCTCTCTGTGTCCTGGACATGCAAGTAATTTTGCACTAGTATTTTGTGGGGTTAGTTGGTTTGTTTTTAGAGCCCGCCATTGCTGATTTTAATGTATTAAGATGTCTTATGTTTGCAACCTACATTGTCTCATTGTAGCTGAGGGCTACATTATGGGCTAAGCCATGCCTTTTAAGCCCCCTTTACGTCTGAGTAATCATCAGTTGCAGTCCTGGGACACCAGCCGCTCAGCGGCAAAGCTGGTTTCTGAACTCAGACCTTCTGATGTAGCTGCTCAGAGCTTGCACCCCTGTCCCACACTTTCTGAAGATTCTGTTTTGCTCTGAATGATGTAGTGATGCTTTAGATCATTTGGAACTTGAAAAGTTTTTAAAATTTTATTTTTGCTTGCTGTTTTTTTTATACAATAACCATATATTGAGTGGATACTTCATACCATACATAAAATATAAACATTTTGTATATAGTACATAAATGATACATATTATATAGTATGCAATATACAGGGCCCAACACAAATAACACCCATTTTTTATTACAAAATCATAAGCATGTAATTCTGTAACATAACAATATCACACTCAAGCCCACCATATGATATTTAGGTAGAATGTACAAATTAAAACTATAAATTATGACACCCATATTATTACCCTACCAACCACACTCAAGCAGGCCTTACTTCTGCTGGACCCTGCATAATATGATTTATATAACAACTTATATGGTAAATATATTATTAATATAAACGTATTGGAATGAGTTCATTCAAGTTTCAAGCCACTCTGGCAAGTAGTTGGTAGTATTCCTATTGTACCAATGAGAAAATTGAGATTGAATAATTTGACTAGGAAATTTTTATGACATGCTGTGTGTTAGTGGATTACAGGTAGAAAAAGCACACAAACACGGCTGTGCCATGTCAACATCACGATGGCCGTGAGCCAACAGCGTGTGTGAATGGGTCTCAGGACTAAGGATTGCCGACGAGCAAATGCCAAACGTGAGATGGACACCCTGTGGGTGTGCACATCTGACAGCAGCTGTAGGGCCTTGAACAACTCCGTGTGTCCGAAGTACTTCCAAAATGTGTAATCCCCTCCCCAAAACACACACACACAGGGCTTTGTTCATTGACCAGCTATTTTATAAGACATGTTCGGACAAACTTCTCTCGTAGCACACTACTGAAACGGCCCTGTGAAAGTAGAGTCTTTGCTTTACAAGACAAAATACAGTGTCAGGGTGACCCCGGTCTTCAAATTGCTCCACAGCAGCATTACGTTCTTGTTTGCTTCCCGAGGCCCGGGGGTGCCACAGAGCATCTCAGGACAGATGCCAGTCCGTCTTTCTGTGTGTTCCCTTTGGCATTTGAATATGGTCACTGTGTTCTCTAAAACTTCCTTCACAGAACCCTAGCATCCACTTTCTCAAAAGAAGAGTCAGCAGGTTGGAGCCCCGGACATTTGATGTCGCCACCTGTGCCCCCGCAGTGGCTTCAGTTGCTCTGACAGTTGCAGTCATTTAGAAGCGAGCAGGAGCAGCCCTTGGTTGGCTGCAATGTGTTGTTTTGCCCGTTGAAGCTATGGGCAGGCGTCTCCAAGCACCCTGGACTGAGGGAGAGTGTGCCTCTGCAGAGAGGCCCTGAGGCAGCTGTTCTAATAATTGTCAAAACCCGCCCCCCCACTCCTCCCCTTCATTTTCCTGACTTAAGGGAGGAAGCTGCATGTGGTGCAGGGGAAGAAGGAACTGTGACTCCACACCTGTAACCACATTCTTTTTTTTGCCCTAGGGAAGACCGATGTCTATTCCACAGAAGGGAAATTTGCAGGACTGGCTGTCACCTGCTGAGATCTGTGGAGTGTGTGCGCTGTGGCCCAGGCTCCTGTTCCTTTGCCAGACTCCTCCCACTGAGAGGGTGAATGTCACTCACCACCAGGCCCTCCTGAGTGATGTTTCCTGAGTGCAGCGCCCTTGACCCTAATTGCATGCACAACCCAGTGGAAAAGGAGCCCTGGAGGGACATATGCTTTCTGTTAAAACTGCTCTGGTCCTTATCTTTTCTTACCAGATTCCAAACTTTGTTTTCAAGGGGAGAGTTTAGAAGTGGGATTCTGTAAGCAAAATTGGGTGGTTGCATCTTGGAATAGGTCACGGGTACATGTTCTGATGTTTTGTAGAACACCTGTACCTGTTTGAATGTACTGATATGGATAATACAGAATATCTTAATTATTTAAATAATTCATTGTATTGTTTCTGAGAAGTTGAGGAATTACCATATACATTTACAACTTAAGGACTTTTGTATTTTATTTTTCAAAATAAAAGCTTTAAATGTGAAGCATTCTGGTAGTTTACATGCTTTCATTACTGTGATTCCAGAGAACCAGTAAGATCTTATCAGATGGTGATCTGATGAACTGTTTCTTCACTGGCTGGGCTATATTCAATTGTCTGTATTCCTCTCTATGCATCATACTTTCTTAGTGAAGTTTTTATGTAATTTATTTCAGAGAGACCAGCTACCGTCCACTTGTCTCAGAATACTGTTCTTCTATTTCATGCTTCCATATGCTATATTTAAGGTCAGAGAAGTTATTGTTCCTAGTTATCTTCTAGAATCCTTTGTTATAGAATATGGAATGACCAGCTACTAATAGTAATTCTTGTTTATTGAGGGTCTTCTGTGTGCCAGGTATGGAGCAAGGTGTTTTACACTTTCTCACCCCAGCCTGAAAACTGCACCCCCCCAGTCTTACCCATCACAGTAATTATATTTTCTACCCAGTTACTCAAGCCAGAAACCTGAAAGTCACATGTGATTTTACCCTTTTCCTCCATTTTCTCATCCACGTACGAAATCTTTGATTGAATTTAAAAGGAATACATCTGCCAGATCAATTCTTTCTTTAAAATATTTCTTGAATCCATCCACTTCCCTTCAGCTCCACTGCCCCCACCCTAATCTAGGACATCACCATCTGTCCCCTGGACTATTGCAATAGCTAGCCTCCTAAACAATGCCTCATCCCTACTCTTGCCACTTCGAATTCTGTTTACTACACAGCAGAGTAAGAGTTTTAAAATGCACATCTGGACACGACCCTCCCACTTCCCATTTCACATAGAATAGAATCCAGACTCCTGCTGTGACCCAACTACTGCCCTTCTCCCCCTCCCATTGCAGGCCAGCCTCCTGCACCTCCCCACTTGTGCTCTAGAGTTCTTTGCATTTTCTGGCACACACCAAGCTTTTCCTGCCTCTGCAGATATTATTCCTCTCCCTGGAACATTCTTCCTTTTGCTCTCCTTCTCCATTCTCTGGTCTCATTAAATTCCACTTCCTTAGAGAGACTTTCCCTGACCCCTTGAACTAAAAACTAGGGGCCCGTCTGCCTACATTCCTTCGCAGTGTCACTTATCACATTCTGCAGTTTTTAATGTCTTTGTTGACTGTTTTAATTGTCTATCTTCCATACTAGATGGTAGTTTCTTGGAAGACAGGACTATGTCTTTCCTTGTCCATTTTTGTAGCTCTGACACCTTGCAAAGTGCCTAACACATTCTAACAACCCGTAAAATATTTGGTGAACGGTGATCTTCCCAGAAACCTCTGACACATCATTTTACAGATGAGGAGACAGCGGCTCAGACAAGTCAGGTCCGTCACACAAGTCCCCTCAGCTAGTGCCCCAGTGGTGACCTGACACCTAGCCCCAAGCCTGACCCAAACAGCATTCTTTGCACTCCACTCCCTTAACCCCATCCCCTTCAATTTAAAATGAATGCTACTGCCACATCAATTCTTTGTTCAGCACTAAGTCTTGTCACTCCTTTGTTCCAAAGCTGTCTTTGATTCTCTAATGTGAACACAGCACACCGAAGCTATTCTGTTCTCACAGTAGAACCTCACTGCTCCTTGTGTTCGGTGTACTTCTTCCCTCTCTCTTCACAAACTCTTCACTTTCTTCTGCTTCCAGATGCCTATAAACACAATCCTTCTCCCCTCTGCCTGGGAAATCCCAGCCTCATTAAGGACTCAGCTGTCTTAAGTCCCATTTCTTGTTACTCAACTGCTCCGACCTCCAAATAGCAATGAAATCAGCTTTAGCTTAGCTTTTTTGTTTGTTTGTTTTTGGCTCACTTCCTGTTAGTCTTATGTCACCAACTCTGAGGACGAGGTCACATACCCATCCAGAGTCTCTCTCAATGGGAGAGAAGGACATTTTCAAACTACCCCAGCCTGACTCCGATACTTGCCCCTCAGGAGCATATACTTACTGTTTCCCGCGCCTGTCCACTGTGAATGGATGGGGGTTTACTGGCCCAGGAAAAGTCAGAGAACCACTGCCCAAAGTGGTTGACTCAGGAAAGAGGAAACCATTGCCCAACCAGCCTGAAGAAGCACATGTTATGCTGTCTCCATCTTTACTAGCATCCCTCCTTTCACAAAGCTTTACTTCTTTTGATCTGAGCACATGTCTTTTGAGCCCTGGGAAGAAAAGCATTTCTGTTCCATACGATATCTTAGATCACCTCTCTGAAGAGGACTGTATTGGTGAGATGTGGTTTGATGGAATCACGTGGAACTCCTGCTGAACAAATGAAAGATGGCAGGAGTAAAACTTATAAAGGGGTGACGGCGTGAGGGACCAGGGCGGGCGTGACATCAGAGAGCTCCCTGGAGCAGCACTGCCAAGGCCACAATCAGCAGGCGAACCTGCCTGCGAAGCCAGGGAGGAGCTGGTGCTCTCAGCAGCTCCTGGAGGAGCTTGGGGAGAGCATCAGCCAGGAGGAATCATGGGATTTGAAAATGAGGGGAAGAATCTTAGTTACCGCTTAGTCAAGTAATCATTTATATTTAAAAAATGAGGGGGGGAAATATTAGTAATCGCTTGGTCAAGTAATCATTCTGGTAACATTTATCACGACCTCATGGTCCAAGCTCTGTGTTAACCTCTTTACATGTTTAAACTTATTTAATTCTCATAATTACCACCTGAGGTAGACACCCTTATTACCTACATTTTTAAAACATTGGCTTAGGGAGGTAAAAAACCTAGTACAGCTAGTGAGTGCCAGTCAGGATACAAATAAAAGTAACCTGGTTCCAGAGCCTACACCCTTAACCACTACGTCTCAATAATCATCTGGATTTACACTAGAATAGAAAATTGTCATTAGCATTGAGTAGCAACTTTTAACAACCTCCCTCAAATTTAGTAATCTGCAAGGTGTAATTAAAATTGGGTATGCCAACAGTGTAGCAGATCACTACCCTTGGGAATTTTTGGTCTTGGTGAAAATGAAGAAAAATGCACATAAAACAATGATTTCAAGCTCTAACTATATCTATGAAACCTGACTGGTAAGTGATAGATAAGGAATGGTGAGGCAAGACTCCATTCAGTGTTGCCCCCAATCTGTATAACTAGGGAACCACAGATTCTGGGCTTCTCTCTGGCAAGGTCAGAGTGTTCGCACTGAGTTCCCTTTCCTGCCTGTTTGTCACTGTTCAACAAGCCTTCTGCAGGGACTTTTGGTCTTTGCATAAAGCATGGCACTCCCTTAGTTACTCGGAATTGGGCAAAAGAGATCACTTTTATTCATTTTGGGTTTAAGTCCTAACAAAGCAATTCATTGAGTATTGTGTGTGTTTATCATCTTGCTAGACATAATAAATGACTGATTCACCTTTTTGGGTTTATTGATTATCACTGGAGATCCAAAATTAAATCAGTTTCACAATAAAACCACTATTTTTGATGTTACATACTGTGGAAATGGCTGTATGGCCTTGCCCTGAGAAGGAAAGCCTAAAATGCCCTCTATCGGCCCAACGTGGAATGACTGTTGATGAGCTGAAAATGATAAGGAAATCCATCATGAATGTGTGCAAAAATTTCTCTACAAAGATGTTTACTACAATGTGGTTTATGGATACAAAATGTTAGAAACAACCTAAAAAAGGGGGGACTGGTTAAATGAATTATGGTACATTCACATCATATTGTAGAATACTACTCAGCTAATAAATATGATACTGAAAAAATATTTACTGTCAAAAATATTTGTGCTGTAGTAAATAAAAACCTGAACTCACAAAGCTGCTTATTATGATTCCATTTTTTTATTGTATTTTTCCATTACTATTTAGCCCTCTTACACCTTCTTCCCCTCCATAATCAGCCCCAGGTATCCTTTTCCTTTCTGCTCAATCCCTCCACCCACTATGGGGAGAAAGGGCCAGGCTAAAGAATAGCAGTGATTAATGAATGGTGGGGAGCAGGGCATCCGAGGCTGGGGAGAAAGCTGAGCTGTGTTGACAGCAAGTGGGCCTTGGGAAGCTGCAGGCAAACACTGTCCTCTTCAAGCCTGGGAGAGTGAGGGAAGGCCAACCCTCCACCACCCTCTCAATCATATTTCTCCCTTTGTACCTTATGGGTGAGGAACAAGGAACTGAGAGAATTAGGGGAAATAACGGAGGAGGAAAACATTTGGTGGGACATGCTAAGTTAGGGTTTGGACATGAAAAGTTTAACTTGGCCTTGGGGACACCCAGTTAGAGATATCAAATAGTTTTATGTAAGATAAGGATCTGAAGTTTTAAATTTGGAAGTCCTAATGTGATTGAAACCATGGGGGTGGACGGACTCATTTGAGAGCACGTGTAGAATAGGAAAGAAGCAAACCAAGTGCTAATTCTGGGGTCCAACGGCCCTGGAGAGACCAGAGGGTGAATGGGGTCTGCAAAGGAGTTGGAACAGAGATGGAGAGGCGAGGAGAGCCAGAAGAGGGTGTGGACTTCAAAGGAGGATGGAGCTTTACGATAGAGAAAAACTGGTCAATAGTGACATGCTTCAGAGGGTTCAAAAAGGACAAATTGTTTGGTGTGGTCATCAGGAGGCCACACGGATCTTGGTGAGAGTGGTTTCAGTCAAGTGATGAGTCAGAAATCTAACTTGCAATGAGGGTAAGGAAGTAGAAGAAGCAGGTGTGGGCTATGTGAGGATATTGACGACAGAGGGACAGAGGAAAGTGTGCTACCTAGAGAAGCATGCAGGACTGAGGAAGAACTTTCGTTTGTTCTGATGGGAGAAACTGGGAGATCAATAGGCTGCCCCCAGGAAAACAATATAAAAGGAGAGATGGAAAATTCAGGAGAAAGAAGTGTTAACTGATGGAGCCAATTACAAGCCTAGAAAAGCAAGAGTCTCAGAGGAATTAGCCTCAAACCCAGAGAAGAGAAACTTCCTGCTAGCTGGAAGGAGAGAGAGATTTTGCAGATACAGTTAACCCATAGGTGAGTTGGTAGGACATTGAGGTAATTCTTCATGCCGATAGCTTCCATTTCTCTATGCAATAAAAAAGCCAAATTGCCATGTGCCACAAGGAGGGGGGATTTCCTGAAGTAAGGAGGGATCTTGAACAGAATGGTAATAGAAATTGGAAATAGAATTGGACATAGAAAAGCCAGCTGACTTGGGTGTTGATTAGATTTATTGTGGTAATCCTTTCAGAATATAGATATGTATCAAATCATTATGTTGTACACTTGAAACTAATATTACATGTCAGTTACATCTCAAATTTTTAAGGAGGAAAGAAAAGAGAACTAACCCATGGATGGGTGCCCCATGGCGCCAAGGGTTTATTGTGCATTATAGCAGGATCATTGCCCGTGGTGGTGCACTCACCCAGAGCTACAGCACAGAGTCTGAGGGGTTGATCTAAGGCTATTGGTTTTGGGTGGTCGAGTAGGTGTTCCCTAGAGAGGTGTTTACATGGACACATAGGGTCTTGGGAGGACCAGGGAGAAAACACAATCAAGAGATCAGACACCCAAGAGAAAAGGGTGGGTAGGCAAGGAACTATTGGCCGTAAGGAAGTAGAAAATCAGGAAAACCAGGTTAGGGGAGAGAGAAGGAAGGATAGAGCTTAGTGATAAAAGACTGGTATATTAGAGTTTCAGACTTGGGAGGTAGAAGAGTTCTGGTGCTAGGAAAACTCGTCCACAGAGTACTTGCACTTGGTTGTTTTCTCTTTCTTACTGCACAGTCCCCTCTCACCCCGCTCAGAACCAAGCTTTTCCTCACCCCTTCCTGAAACAAGGATACCCTTGAAAAGTTTTAAATGGGGGAGTGACATAATCTGATATAAAATATTCAGAGCAACATGAGACATAAAAATAAAGTTCATAGCACTATTTGCCATAGAAGAACCTTGAGAAATAATTAAATATTCATCAATAGTGACATGGATAATATTCCATTCATTTAAAGTAAAAATAAACCCAGCTAATTTTAAATGGCATTGCTGAGAGATGCATACACATGTGGTTAAACTTGGAAAACAAGGAAATGATTGTCAGAAAAGTGAGCACAGTGGCGGCCTCTGGGAGAATGGAAGTGCCTTCATCAGGGAGGAGCCCTTTGAGAACGCGGGCACTGACAATGTTCTATTTCTTAACTGAGTGGTGGTTATGTGGGCATCCCCTTTATAGCTATTCCTCAAACTGTACATGTGTGATTTGGCACTTTTTTTTTGTACTACATATCCCACACCAATAGAAAACATGCATGGAATGTCACATGCCATGTTTAGGAGAAGAGGAGATTAGGAAGGTGTGTGCAGACACAATTGTGTTTGTATAAATTGTGTTTCATGGTTGGGAGGTAAGTACGTGAGTTTTATTATTTTTTAATTATTTTTTATTTTTCAATTACAGTTGACATACATTATTATATTAGTTTCAGGCATAAATTTATGTGGTTATACATGTATATAACTTATGACGTAATCACCCTGATCTGACACCATACATAGTTATTACAATATTATTGACTATATTCCACTGTACTTTACATCCTTGTGACTGTTTTTGTAACTAATCATTTGCGCATCTTAACCTCTCTGCCTTTACTTCTCCAACCCCCTCCCATCTGGCAACCATCAAAATGTTCTCAGTATCTATGAGTTTGTTTCTGTCTTCTTTGTTCATTTCTATTGTTTTTTTAGATTCCATGTATAAGTGGAATCGTGTAGTATTTGCCTTTCTTTGTTAAACTTATTTTACTCAGCACAATACCCTCTAGATCCATCCACATTGTTGCAGATGGCAAGAGTTCATTCTTTTTTATGACTAATACTCCATTGTATACATGTACTACATCTTCTTTATTCATTCATCTATTGATGGACACTTAAGTTGCTTCCATATATTGGCTACTAAATAATGCTGTGATAAACATAAGGATACATGCCATTTCTAATTAGTGTTTTGGGTTTCTTCAAATAAATATGTAGAAGTGGAATTGCTTGGTGGTGCTTTGTCTCTTGTAATAGCCTTTGTTTTAAAGTCTATTTTGTCTCATATAAGTACTGCTATCCTAGCTTTTTTAAAATTTCTGTTTCCATGAAAGATCTTTTTCCATCCCTTTGCTTTCAGTCTGTGTATGTCTTTGGATATGAAATGGGTCTCTTCTAGATAGCATATGTATGGGTCCTGTTTTCTTATCCATTCAGCCACTGTATGTCTTTTGACTGGAGCATTTAATCTATTTACATTTAAAGTAATTATTGATAGGTATGTAGGTATTGCCACTTTATTTTCCATGTCTTTAATCTTTTTTCTTATTCTTAAAGAAGTCCCTGTAATATTTCTTGTAATATCGGTTTGATGGTGATGAACTCCTTTAGCTTTTTTTTTTTTTGGTCTAGAAAGCTATCTACCCTTCCATTCCAAGTGACAGTTTTGCTGAATAGAGCAATTTTGGTTACAGGTCCTTGCTTTTCATCACTTTGAATATTCTGTGCCAATCCCTGCTGGCCTGTAAAGTTTCTGTTGCAAAGTCAGCTGACAGTCTTATGGGAGCTCCCTTGTATATGACTAACTGCTTTTCTCTTGCTACTTTTAGAATTCTTTCTTTGTGTTTAATTTCTGGTGTTACAATTATGATGTGTTTTGGTATTGGACTCTTTGGGTTCATCTTGTTTGAGACTCTGTACTTCCTGGAATTGAAAGTCTATTTTCCTCACCAGGTTAGGAAAGTTTTTCATCATTATTTATTAAAATAGGTTCTCAATTCCTTGTTCTTTCTCTTCTTCTTCTGGTACTCCTATGATGTAAATGTTGTTATATTTGATGATGCCCCAGATACTTCTTAAACTATCCCCATTTTTTAAAATTCTTTTTCCTTTTTTGTTGTGCATTTGGGTGTTTTCCACTATATTGTCTTCCAAATTGCTTATTCAATCCTCTGCTTCATCTAATTAACTGTTTATTTCCTCTAATATAGTCTTCATTTCAGTTATTGTATTTTTCATTTCTGATTGTTTCTTTTTTATGTTTTGTATTTCTATTTCCTATCTCTTTGTTAAGGTTCTCACTGACTTCATTTACTCTTCCCCTAAATTCTTTAAGCATCCTTATAACCAGTATATAGAACACAGCATCTGGTAGATTGCTTGTCTTCATTCTGTTTAGTTAATTTTCTGGAGTTTCATTCTGTTCTTTCATTTGGGGCAGGTTTCTTTTTCTTCTCATTTTGGCTGGTTCTCTGTGCTTGTTTCTATGTATTATGTATACTTAACTATGTCTACTAGTCTTGATAGTATAGTCAGTGTCCTGTGGGGCCCAGTAGCACATCTCCTGGTCACCTGAGCCAGCTGCTCCAGGTGTGACGTGGTATGTGCCTTTTTATCGTAGTTGAACTTTGATTGTTGTTGGAATGTCAATGGGAGGGATTGACCCTCAAGCTGATTGCTGTAACGACTGGCCATGACTATAGTGGAGGAGCTGTTGTGCCAGGGCTGACCCCATGGAGCAGGATTCCATTTATCAGGGCTCTGGTGCCTTCCAAGTCCACCCTTTGTGTGTGTTGTTTGTGGAGGTGCTTGGGCTCTGGTGCAGTGTGGCCACCAGGTATGTTAGTTCTGAGACCTTTTAGAATGGGCTCTGGTGCAAGCCAAGGTCAGCTGCTGTCTGTGCCTGGCCCAGGACCACTAGGTATGAGCTACAAAGTTATCTGCAGATGGTTTCTACTTGTGCTAGGTTTGGAGGAGCCTGGGAGAGGCTAAGATGCAAACCGAGGCTGGCTGCCACTAGTGGCAGGCTTGGGGCTGCTTAGCAAGAGGCCCAGGGCATACTGAGGTCAGACACTACTTGTTTGGGGTTTTTGAACCTTTGAGAGATTTTAGGAAATTCCACAGTACCATTTGCATGGAATAACCTCTAGAAGCAGTCTGAGTGGGACTGCAAGTTGGGTGGAGCAGGGTCTTAGGGAATCACCAGGGTAGGGAAAATGGTGTTAGCTAGGTTGATGGAAACTCAGACTTGACATCTGCCTGTGCCTGTAGGCTAGCTGGGGAGAGGGTTCAACAAGGGAATAATGGCAACTGCCAGCGCTTCTGTCTGGGAGAACGCTGCCGCTCCTGTCCTTGTCTTGAAGCCAGACAATTTAATTCCTCCTTGTACATCCTTGGGGTCTTTCAAGGGGCTGCCTCAGTGCTGGAGCTCAGATCAAGTAAGTCCATCATTAAGTCTGTGCTTGGGACCTTTAAGAGGAACACCTAGGACTCCAAAAGTCTCTGTCTCACTCAGCCATAATCTCTGCTGGGTTTCACAGCTGGAAGTTATGGAGACTTCTATTCCTAGCACTAGAACCCTGAGCTGGGGAGCCCAGTAGGAAGGCAGGACCCCTCACTCCTCAGGAGGAGCCTCCAAGGCTGAGATATTCCTCCCATTTTTAACTACCACATGTGAGTGTGGGATTAGCTCCTTCACCATCTCTGCCCCTCCTACCAGTCTTCACATGGCTTCCTCTGTATACCCTTAGTTATAGGAATTTTGTTCAGCTAGTCTTCAGGTGGTTCTTAATGATGGTTGTTCTGTAGTTTAATTGTAATTTGATATGGTTGTGGGAGGAGGTGAGCACAGCATTTACCTACTTAGCCACCTTGACTGGAATTCTCCCCATTTTCTGAGTAAATTGGTTTTAACTTAATGTATTTCCAGTTGTTTTTATATGTCTAAAATACTTAAATAAGAATTAAAATGTAAAGAAGGTAATGTGGAGAGGAAGGTGCATAGTTTTGTTCCTGCTTTCATTTCCTTTATTTTTGTTAAATTATTCATTCAATTAATTAGAATCAGGAGAGAAAATTCAGTAGCTGAATCAGTACTTTGCAGATTTGTCAGCATTCAAAAGTTCTTTTCTTTGAGAAGGCATTGAAAATAGAATCCAGTTTATGAATCTCAGGGCTTGATGCCTATAGAACTATTTGTTCAGTTGACTCTTAGAAAAGTAATCCCTGAGCTAAAACTGCCTGTGTTCAGAGAGCAGCTGCCACGTCTGCATGGACAATCCCTCCCTCAAAGGCTCACTGACTGTTCCCTGCAGGCCTTATGTGAACTGGCCTGGAAGTCATTCCACTGGGTGCGGGGGGTGGCCATAGCAGCTGCCAGCAAACTGCCCTGCTTTCCCAGAAAGCCTGCTCCAGCCCCTTCCTACTCACTCACCAAGTCCTCATTCCAGGCTGCTGACCTTGGATTTCTCCCCACCGTGTAAACACAACCAACTGGGAAACTACATTCCTCAAGGAAATTCTCAGCAGAAATGGAAGATGAAAACTCCAACACATTCAGAAACCTAAAACTATTTACACATGGGTTTTCCTATCTTCTGAGCCTCTAGGCTTCCTTCTCATTTTCTGTATACAGCCTTGCTTTAAGGTGTTGGAATAAATGTCCCCCTGATAACCCTTAGTTCTGTGGTTTTCTCATATGGATTCCTAGGGAAGGAGAGGCCATCTGACAGAGTGATAACTGGAAGGAAGCTGGTCCAGGTAACTCTTTGTTAAGTTACTTAATGAACCAAACAAGGATCTACTCAGACTTTTTATGTAAGATAATAAAATTCTTTTGTTATTTAAGCCACTTTTGGTTGAGGTTTCTGTCGTATCTGAAATATCCTAACTGTAATAGGATAGAATGGAAATTTTGTTATAGATTTGTTGTTGTTGTTGTTGTTGTCATTGTTGTTAGAGATATTTTTGAGAAGGACTGGATCAGGTAGCGATAGAGGGAAGTTGTCTGGGGGCCAAGGTGGTGCTAGTCAGAGTGTGGTTCAAGGACCTGCAGGTTCAGAACTACCCAGGAGTTTGTTAGGAATGCAAATTCAAGGGCTACGTCTCAGACCTACCAAATCAGATTCCCTAGAAGTGGTGCTGGGGATCTGCGTTTTAACAAGGCCCCCTGCTGTAATTTTGGTGCAACTAACATTGGAGAAAACACTAACCAAGGAGGCACCTACAGCTGGGAGGGTTATTGGTCTAAGAGAGGAAGTGCTGTGATTCTGGCCCATTACTGGCCTCCCCGATGCTGATCTAATCCTCTAGACCTCATTTTCCTTTTCTGTGACAACAGTGTGAGAATCAGATGGTGGACTGGGTGTAAAAATGGTTCGAGAGAGCTAAAACCTTGAGCCCCAGGAGAGTTGTGAGCTGACCCAGCTGTACCAGTGGACACAGTGTCCAAGGCTGCAGACAGAATGTGGGTTCAGACTGGACTCTGCTCATCAGCTTGAGCTTCTTTGTGCAGGACCTACCACCATCTGTGTGTCCAGGTGCCCAGTGAGAGAGCTGGCAGGGAGCCCGTGGAGACTGTCATTCTTAATTGAATTCAGTTGCCCCTATTTTGAGGTTTCTTTTTTCGGATTCCTGCAATCCAGAAAAACAGGAAACCCAGGTTTTACCCTTGTGGCTTAAGGAGGGGCAGCCTATGTCCCAGTGCTGTCCTTCCTCTCTTACAAACTCAATGACCTCAGCCGTCCTCCCCATCACCTCTGTCGCAGTGACCCACCCACCTCCACCCCTGTTTCCCTGGCCTTCCACGCCCGAGGAGGCACAGGACCCGCTGCCCTGGAGACAGACCAACCATTATGTCTTGAGCCCTCCCACCTCTCAAGTTACTGAAGTTACCTGAAGGGGCTTGTTTCCCTGTGAGCATCAAAGCCCGATAAGAAATGAACAGGAGTTTGAAGCCAAGAACACACGTATTTATTAAGGAGATGGCACCATGCCCAGAGTCACAGGTAGATAATGCTTAAAGACCTGGCTTCCCCTATGACTTCCAGGGGGTGGGGGTATACGGAGCGGGGGGGCGGGGCGGGGGAATCATTAATAATGGTGACTAAGGGAGGTAAGTTAGGGTCATGGTCAGGGTCATGGTCTCTAGGGATTGATCAGCAGCTAGGATAGAGGCTGGTCTTGAATATTGCACATCTGGTCTTGAGGTCAGCTATGGCATTGCTTCATCTGGTTTGCAAGGGTTGGGTTGGTGGGGTTTTGTGGAACTGAAACACAACTGAGGCCTAGATATTACCTCTAGATCGGGAAACTGTCTCTGCGGTCAATAGAACCAAAGCTTTGTTTCTAAGAGCACTAGATGCCGAACAGAACCTCATTGTCCTGAGGCCTAATGATCAAGCAAGGAGAAGGAGGTAGGTGAGTCAGGGGCTAAGTGAGACCAGTTTGAGTCAAAGGGGAAAAAAAACAACAAAACAAAAGGGCAGACTAAAGAAAATAAGGTCCCTAGGTTACAGCAAGAGCCACCCTCACTGCTAACCAGGAGGCCCCACTTAGACATGGTACCCTCCTCCCCCGCACCCCCACAGTTTAGGGTACCAGTGTTTAGGGGAGGAGAGGGCGTACCCGCTGGTCAGAAGTCCAATCAGAGCAGGGCAGGCAAACCAGGCCGGCTCTAGTGGCCACCCAGGTGCAGGCTGACCGCATTGCCTGCTTTAGGACTGGGCGAGCTTCCTGCCAATCAGGGGCGGGGCAAGCGGGGGCTCGGCCAGTAGCGGGAGGCGGCCGTGTCAGGCCCCGGCCGGCGGTCCCAGCGGTGGCCGGGCTATCGTGTCTCGTGGGCTGAGGGCGGGGCGGCTTTCAGCACTGCGCTGCTCTCTCAACCCCCCCCACCCGACCCCCGCTCCCGTCGGCCGCCCACGTCATGCCAGGCGGTGCTCCACGCTAGTGCCGCCGGGTCTGTTGCCCGCCTGCCTGAAGCCGCGCCCACTGCCCAGAGCTAGAGGGATGGTGGTAGTCACGGGGCAGGAGCCAGACAGCCGTCGTCCGGACGGTGCCATGTCCAGCTCCGACGCCGAAGACGACTTTTTGGAGCCGGCCACCCCGACGGCCACGCAGGCTGGGCACGCGCTGCCCCTGCTGCCCCAAGAGGTACCTGGGCGGAGGCGGGGGGCCTGGGAAGGGGCGCAGAGGGAAAAGTAGGTGCTGGGCGGAGCTGACCTTGGGAGGTAAGTAAGCACAGCTGGGTTTGGAGATCAGGGGTCTGGCTGACGGCGGCGCCGAAGAAGCTGGGCTCTCCAGCCCCCTCCCCACCGAGAAATGCACCAGGTGTCTCTTCCTTGCCCCAGAGGTCACCTGGCCCCAAACCCCCTCCCTTCAGTACTCACTGCCTATAAGGTTGATTTACTTCGTGGAAAGGATAACTTGGAGCCCCAAGACATGATAGTGCCTTCTAGAAAATCCAAGAGGCCTTAGTGGTTACCCAAACCCGATCTCCAGCTGCTCTGAGTGGAGTAAGGGACTGTGTACAGGTAAGAAGCAGGCCAATTGGTAGATGTGTCCACACTCACCTGACAACTCCCTGGCTTTCCCTCGCTAGCTGCTATGCTGTGGTGCATGGTGGCTTCCACTCATCTTAATGTGTGTGACAGTATCATATTAATACCTGAATTGACCCTTAAGGGGAAAGAGGAGGGAAAGTGGGGAGCTTAGGGCACTGGAGATAGACTAGGAAGGAGGAGCTAAGGTAGTGACAGATAGGGGAACATGTGATGTGTAGAGATGGGAGAATGGACAGAGCCCCAGAAGGGCGGGGCAAGGCTGGGTGAGGCTTTGGGGAAGCAGATGGTGTTATCTGGGGGGTTAGAAGTTCATACAGTTAATATCATGGGACACTTGGGAAAATGAGAAAAACTCAATATGGAGCAAGCACTTGGATCGGTATGGGTATGAGGTATCCTTGGGAAAGGTTTAAATGAAATGTAGAGTTATCCCCAAACAATATTTGAGTCCTTGGTATGCACATAGAATAGTTTTAGAGGAGCTATAGATAAGCAGAAGCCATTTCCTGTCCTATGGGTGCAGAAGAGTAACAGTACATATATACCTGGAACTGTAAATACCTATCTATTTCATTCATTCATTCATTCACTCAATGCATATTTGAGTCAGGCACTGCACAAAGTCCTGGGTAACTTTTAGTTAATGTATATTGACCCTACTTTATGCACGAAAAATGTGAAAGTTGGGTAAAATGGCTTATTAGATGAATATACATAGACTCACTGGAGCCACTGAGATGTTGTAATATAGAAAAGTGTGCACTGGGACAAATTTTTATTTGATTTGGAGGAGAAGAGTTGGAAAATTAGAGAGAACAGGCCTTGTTTCTTTCAAAATCACAAGGAGTGAAAGATGTCAAAAAAAGAAAAATAAAAAGAACAGAAAAGGTCCCAAGCATTTTAGGGAGAACCTAGAGCTTCTCAGGGTAAATCTGTTCCTTCATTCCCTGTTCTTCACCCTGCCCTTGCCTTCAGAACCTTAGCTGAACTGGGGATTGATCTAACTCCAGATTAAGAAGGAATTATTCAACAAACATCCATGAGCCCTGCTGTGGGCAGCCTCATGATTGGTGAACAAGATGTCATCCCTGCCCTCGGGTAGCTTGGGGTCTAGGAGGCTGGGCTGACAGAAGAAAATAACCACCAATGTATTGTGTTAGGCACAGTGAAGGCACAGTGGGAGGGAGTGTTCAGTTAACTCTGTCTTGGGAGCTGGCAAGGGACAACAGAGCAGACATGCTCAGAGTAGTGGAACTTGAATAGAAACTCTTTGAATGAATGGATGCTGCTAACCTATACAGTGCCTTGGTGCGAATTAGAAAAAGGGCACACATCTGGGCTAGCAGATCCCTCTCATCTTGACACCCTTGTGCAGTGAACAGTGTGCACCACCAGAGACGGTGCTGGTGTTTGCTAGATGGACGAAGGGAGAGTGGTAAGAGCATTTTGTACAGGGAAGACAGCATGAGCAAGGGCATAAAAAATGGAAAATTCAGGAAGTGAAAGGAGGACAAGTGAGTGAAGGCTTTGAACTATAGAGCAGAGATAGTAGGATTGGGGTGGAGAGACCTGATTTAGGAGCTATCTGGGTGGGGGAGTCATAGGACATGGGCACTGGTGAGTGTGGGGAAACGGAGGAGAGAGAAGAGGGTTCAGAAAGACTCCTGGGTTTTGGTTTTGGGTGACTGAGTGAATGGTGAGGCTTTAATCAGACCCAAGAAGACTGCAGACGGAGCAGCCCGGCTCTTATTTTTCTTCTCTGGCTGAACATGCAGCTGTTTTTTTCCAGTTTCCTGAGGTTGTTCCCCTTAACATCGGAGGAGCTCACTTCACCACACGCCTGTCCACCCTGCGGCGCTATGAAGACACCATGCTGGCGGCCATGTTCAGCGGGCGTCATTACATCCCCACCGATGCTGAGGGCCGGTACTTCATTGATCGGGATGGCACACACTTTGGGTATGTTTCTCCCTCTACGATCATGTTTGTAGTCCTAGCAAGTGAGTGGCCTGAGCTTGGATATGGGACTAGTATCTTCCATAGTACCTGAAGAGGAGATTACAGACAGAATTTAACAAATGTGCCTGTTAAATTGGATCAAAATGTTTAGTTTCTTTTCCAGAGGAGACAAGGACAGCTGGAGAAATCCCGGGTAATACATACTGGCTGGGTGTGATGAAACTGCTTCTACCCTATGTAATTTAAGACTGTAAACTTATCAGTCTTTGAGGAAAGGAATAGGTGTGATCCCACCTAGAGGTGGGGGAGTTCCGAAACAACTTCTCAGAGAGTACCCTCAGGTCAGATTCTGGATTCAGCATTGCCGTTAGGGAGGAGGTGTGGTGTGTGGCAGAGGTTCCCAGACCTCCTTCAACAGTTTAAAACAAAGAAACAAAAGAGGTGAGGGAAGGGCCAGCATGGGGTTGCCATCCTTTAATATTGCCAAGGAAAGTCTTAAAAAACAAAACAAAGCAAAACAAAATAACCTTCAATATTACTGTCATTTTAACACTAAAACATGGAAAGACAGAATCTCAGAAAATAGATAGCCTTTCCCAAGAAAGGACTTCTGAGAACTTTACCCATACACAATGTAAAGACTTTTTATTTCAGTTTCCTTGTTTGTTCCTTGTCTCATTCCTTGAATGAGAAATAATTACAGCTGCCTTGCAGGCCTGTCATGTGGATGAAGTAAAGAGCTGTGGTGTGACCCCTGGCCAGGTTCTTCCAGAGTATAGGCTGAAGCTCTTTTCCCCTTCAGTCTAACTTTGGAGATGGCTAGAGAATGAACATGGTCCTTGACCCTGAACAAAATGACCAGGGAGGCAGAGACTCTCCAATTACTACACTTCCGTGATGGCCTCCAAGTAAGATTTTCCATATTGGGAGAAGGGTCATTTTTATCATCAGAAGGAGGCTCAGGTCAAATAATTTGCTTTGAATCTGAGTTTCCCCATTGGGTTGTCAGCTGCCTCCAGTGCTGAGAAAACAAAGTGTCACATCGCCCTGTAGAGATATAAAAAGGTTTTTGTTTGCAGGCTGTTTTGGGGGAGGAAAGTGCTGGCCCCAGCTGGCAGCTTCCACACACACTCCTGGCTGGGCCTTGCCTTGAGGGTATGTTTTTCAGAACTTACCAAGCTTTGCTTAAGATCCTAGAGGACCAGTTTCGGAAGGGATTGTGGGGAAGGGGAATAGAGTTTGGCTTTAAGCTGATGTGCCCTTGTTCAGGTGGCTGTAGTTGGAGAGTGGCTGAGCCAGGTGAGGGTGTGGGGCAGAAAGCAGGATATTGTGGCATTTATCCTCAGACGGCTGGGCTCCAGTGGCCTATGATTCATCATCAGCAGATGAAGTTGGTGAAGGACTCAGATAAAGTAAAATAGGAATTTAGGGCATTTGGTGGAGTAAATTTCTCTGCTGGCCCCTAGCATTCACCACAGGGGCTGCTCGGGCCTCCACTGGGGTGGTTTCCCATTGTGATCAGTGAAGAGCTCTTTGGACTACAGTCTGGACTGTGTCTACACACAGGCTAACTGTGGCTCCTTGAGCAAGGATGTTCCTTAATCTCTTTGAGCCCCATGTTTCTCTCATTTATAAAATGGACATAAGATAGCACTTACCCCATATTAATGAAAGGATTCAGTGGGATAACATAAATATTAGCTGACACAAATTAATACTAAGTGAGTGTTAGCTGGTGTTGCATTATGGTCATAGAATAACTATAGAGGTAATAGCTTAATCATAGCGTTTACTCATGTATCCTTACAGAAATGCCCTTCCCACACCTTCCATTGATGGATCTGATTATTCTTAGTACTAAAGAATCTGAAAAGAGAATTGAAAGAACTGAATTTTTTATTTTATTTTTTAAAGATTCTATTTATTTATTTTAGAGAGAGGGGGAGGGAGGAAGAGAGGGAAACATCAATGTGTGGATGCCTCTTGAGCGCCCTCTACTGGGGACCTGGCCCGCAACCCAGGCACATGACCTAGACTGGGAATCCAACTGGCGACCCTTTGGTTCCCAGGCTGGCACTCAATCCACTGAGCCACAGCAGCCAGGGCAAGAACTGAATTTTTTGAAAAGAAAATGCAGAATGTGATTTTATTTACTCCTGGAACCAATTTGTTCAGATGTTAGGTTCAGGCATTTGATCTCTATATAGCTACAGAATAATAGTAGTGGCACAGATTTGTAGAAGATATGGAACTCTTCAACATTGCTAGTGGGAATGTAAAACACTACAATCACTTCGTTAAACATCACCATGACTGAACAATTCTACTAATATTTACCTAGGAGAAATTGGTGCATGTGTTTACAGCAAGTCTTATATAGGAATGTTTATCACAGCTTTACTCCTAAGAGCCCCAGATTGTCCAAATGTCCATCAACAGGAGAATGGGTAAATAAGTTATAGTACATATATCATATAATGGTATGCTGCTTAGCAATACAAAGCAACAAACTACTATTATGGACAACATCAATATCAAAAATATTAGGTTGAGGGAAAGAAGCCAGACACAGAAGAGAACATACTGTGTGATTCTACTTATATGAATTTCAAGAAGAGACAAAACAGCCCTGGCCGGGTAGCTCAGCTGGTTAGAGAATCATCCCGATAGGCCAAGGTTGTGGGTTCAATCTCTAGTCAGAGCATATGTAAGAATCAACCAATGAATGTGTAGGTAAGTGCAACAACAAATTGGTGTTCTCTCTCTCAAATCAATAAAAAAAAGGAGGCAAAATGGATCAGTAGAGTAGTTGCCTCTGAAGAAGTGACTGGGAAGAGGCACAAGGAAACCTGAAGGAGATGGACGTGCTGTATATCCTGAGCTAGGTGGTAATTGTCTGGGTATGTCCATCCATTTAATACTACTTACCTCAATTAAAATACATACAGGGTGGGGCAAAAGTAGGTTTATAATTGTTTGTGTAGAAAATAATACAATGTTGCATAATAACACAAGAATAAACTGTGTTTTGTATACTCAAAATTATAAACCTACTTTTGCCCCACCCTGTGTATTAAGAGGCTAATAATGTCTTTTCATTATTCCTGTATACACTTAATAATGATACAGAATATACCTAGTAATAATTGTAATTATAATCATGATATGGCTAAAAAGAACTATTAACACTTACTGAGGACTTACTCTGTGCCAGGTATTTTCTAAGCAGTTTTTACATACTAGTTCATTTAATCCTGCTAACATTATGAAGTAGTTTTCTTATTTTCCCTCATTTTACAGATGAGAAAATCCAGGCACAGAAAGGTTAAGTTTACTTACCTAAGGCTACATAGCTGGTGTTCTGGTTTCAGGTTCTGTGCTCTAACCACTGTGTGGCACTGCCCAGTTCCCTAAGCTATTTCTCACCAACACCCTTTTCTTCCTGCTCAGAGATGTGCTGAATTTCCTGCGCTCCGGGGACCTGCCGCCCCGGGAACGTGTGCGGGCTGTGTACAAAGAGGCCCAATACTATGCCATCGGGCCCCTCTTGGAGCAGCTGGAGAACATGCAGCCACTGAAGGGGGAGAAAGTGCGCCAAGCCTTCCTGGGGCTCATGCCCTATTACAAAGGTGAGGGGTCAGCTGCCCAGGACAGTGAGGGGAGGGGAAGGAGGATCTCAAGGCATCTGTCAGTGCCTAGCTCTCCACCAGAACAAGTGAGTCCAGGGTTCATGTGTATTGCTCAAGAAGGGAGAGAATCCCACTCCCTTTCTGCCCTTCCCTCTTGGTCACACTGGGAAGATACAGGTTCAGGAGGGCTTGCCTTGCCTGTGATGGTTGTCAAATCACATTTCAAACAGTCAGTCCCCATCCATCCCCTTGGTTTCCTTGCACAGTGGAGAACCATGATCCCTCTTTAAATCTTTATCCTGCATAGGCCCACAGAGTCCCTTCCCCCAGGAATCTGTCTCTTCCTTCTTGGATCCTGCTGTCACTTGGCCTCTCTGTGCCCTCCCACTGCCTTGCCCCACTCCCCGTCTGCCAACCCCCATCAGAGTGATGGCTGCTGTGTTCAACCCCATAGACCATTTGGAGCGGATTGTGGAGATTGCCCGGCTGCGTGCAGTACAGCGGAAGGCCCGCTTTGCCAAGCTCAAGGTCTGTGTCTTCAAGGAGGAGATGCCTATCACCCCCTACGAGTGTCCACTTCTCAACTCTCTGCGCTTTGAGCGGAGCGAGAGTGATGGGCAGCTGTTTGAGCACCACTGTGAGGTGGATGTGTCTTTTGGGCCCTGGGAGGCTGTGGCTGATGTTTATGACCTGCTGCACTGCCTGGTCACAGACCTCTCAGCCCAGGGCCTCATCGTGGACCACCAGTGCATTGGGGTGTGTGACAAACACCTCATCAACCACTACTACTGCAAGCGCCCCATCTATGAGTTCAAGATCACATGGTGGTGAGTAGCCTGGGTAGGGAATAGAGTCCCTTCAGGGAAGGTGTCCTCTCCCCTTAGTGACTCTAGGAGTCCGATCCCTAGAAGGGCTACTGATTGCTCAGAGCTGACCGAGGGGAAGACTGAGTCCAGAGGCACAGCTCCAGTGGACAGAGGTGCAGCAGCGTTAGTCTCCCCTGCCGTTCCTTGGGGTCAGGCTCAGGGCTGTGGCCCATGGGGACTTGGTACTTGCACTCACCTGGCCTTTCCTCCAGGCACGGCAGTCTTTTCCTAAGTCCAGTGGGGTCTGACTAGCTAGGGCTCGGCTAGGAAGTGCAGAGAGGTTTTGTCACTCTCTTGACCTTGCAAGAGAGTGTCTGCCCTTTTTAGAATCACATTACCAAAATAATTTAGGCATAATCACTTCCTGAACCCTGTTCGGGCATTCCTTCCTTGCTCCTCCCTTGTGCTCAGTGTATGGGTTTAAACATAGAACATGATGGGGGATCTATCCAAGTAGCCACTCCACAGTCCCAGGCTGAGGAAGGAGTATCGCCTCTCCCTCTTCCCCAAGAATAGTCCCATGCTTTGTTTTAAGATGTGAAAGACTTTTTTTCTCATGAAACATATTCACCACTTTTTGGAGATATAACTGTAATTGCCAAAACATATACCAGGTTGGCCTTAGAAAAGCACAATGTTTACAGCCCTGCTTTGGGCCTTGGCTTCTCCTATGTTCCACCAGCCTTCCTTGGTGAAGGGTTTTCTTCTCAGAGGGCTGGCTTGTAAATTTCAGAGGCACAAGGTAACAGATATCTGTGTCTGTTATCTTTGAGAAGTCACATCCTTCCTGGAGGCTCAGGATACCCGCTTGGCTGCTCTTTCATCTGTCAGGATCCAATTTGTGGTGAACCTCCTTGATGGGGACCCCCTCTTTTTTTAAAAAATATTTCTTTTTATTTTTCAATTATAGTTGACATACAATATTAAATCAATTTCAGGTGTATAGCATAGTAGTTAGACATTTACCTACCTTACAAAGTACCCATATGACACCATAGAGTTATTACAATATTATTGACCATATGCCCTATGCTGTACTTTAGATCCCTATAACTATTTTTTTTTCAATTACAGTTTACATTCTATATTATTTTGTATTAGTTTCAGCTATACAACATAGTGGAACCACCCCCTCTTTTTTTTAAAAAAAGATTTTATTTATTTTTAGAGAGAGGGGAAGGGAGGGAGAAAGGGAGAGAAACATCAGTGTGTGGTTTCTCATGCAGCCCCTACTGGGGACCTGGCAGACAACCCAGCATGTGTCCTGACTGGGAATTGAACCAGTTACCTTTTGGTTTGCAGGCCGGCACTCAATCCACTGACACCAGCCAGGGCTTTTTTTTATTATTATTATTTAATCTTTATTGTATTTGTTTCTGTTACCATTTAATCCCCTTATACCTCCCTTCCTCTTCTTAAACCTTGCTTTATCCCACTAACATTCTGCTTCTAGTAGAGAGTCTGTCCTGAATAAGTAAAGGAATGGCTGGGTGAGAGGCACAGCTATCCCCGGAGCTGCAGAGAGACAGCAGCAAACCTCCGTTGTGTGTTACTGCCCACATTTCAGAAAGAGAAAGGTCTGCAAGGGTCTGCTCCCACTGCGTTTTCTTCTTGCTTTGTCTGCAGCCTGGGGCGGCTAGACAGGGTGCGGACATGCCTCTCCTAGAGGAAGACTGCAGCACCAGCAATGGCAGTGTGACATTTGTGCGCTGCAGTGAGGGCTTCTCCCTGTGTTCACGTCGTACTTGGCCATTTCCAGCTGTTCACATAGGGAGATTTTTTTTAGATGTGAAAAGCTGGCGAGGACAGCCTCACTGGTCTCAGCCTTACAAGAACAGATTGGTGAGGCAGGGAAGAGGCAACTGAAAATGTCTTTATCCTTCTGAGGAAGAGAAGGCCAAGCCCCGGGACCTTGGCTGAATTCGTCCTTGGGGCAATGACCTCCTGACCCTTGTGTGGGAACGGAGATTCCAGGGCATGTTTTTACACTCTTATATTGTATTCTTGTAGGAGGGGAGCAGAGATATAGACTGAGATTCAAGGAAAGTACAGTTAGTTGTGCTGGTTCCGAGATATTTGTTCTATGGCTGAGCTTTTCTGGAGCTGATGTCCCTGCTTCAGCTTTAGCCCAACGGCATGGCTCTTGCCTTGTTGTAACAGTGAAGTCTTTCATTTAAGTTGCTCTGATTGGTGTAACTTGCCTACTACAAGTTCATGTTTTGACAGACACTGAGGCAAGCTGTTCAGGAGAAAGTGAGTGTGAGTAGAGAGCACATAGTTAAGCCCATTGCTTCCAGTAATCCGGCCTTGACACCCCTTCTCCTCTCACCCCCCACACAGCACATCACAGTGCTTGGTTTTTGAGAGCCCGTACCTATAGGACCGGGAGTGGCTGGTATTTGAGGAAATGCAGGTTTACTCAAACACAGGCTCTGGAAGACTTTCTTGGGGCTACAGGGATGCAGTCCCTGTGCTTGTCACTAGAGACACCCCTGTTTCTCTGTCCCCCTGTGATGTCCTCAAGGTTGTGTGTTCTGTGCCATTTGTGGGGAAGCAAGGTTCTCGGCCAGTAGACTAGGAAGAGCAGGGACACTGGTATCCAGCTTAGAGCCCCTTCTAAATGGAGTCAAAGAATTCAGTGGCCCGGTTTGGCCCTTCTCTTATAAGAAGCCGAGACCAGTCTTCAAAGTGCTTTTGGATGTAGTGGGCTGTGGCAGTGCCCTCCAAATGCAGGTTGTCTCTGAGGAAGTGGCTTCTCCCTGTCAGATCCCTTTTTAACTCTAAATGGCTGGCCCAGAGTGTTAGAAGGGTTGGATCAGGAAGGAAGGTTCCACAGCTTGAATGCTTCTCCCTCATCCTGACAAGGGACTAGATTCATCCTGCCGTGAGACAGCCCAGTGGTTATCGATGGGACAAAGCACCTGCCTCTGGAGCTTCTTCCCGTTTGACTTTGGGCACCTTTTCTCCCAGGTTCCATGCTCACTGATTGGGGAGGTCAAAGTTTTAGGGGATAGGACTAATGGCAACAAAAAAGACAGAAACAAAACCACATGAAATACATTATATCAGGATAGTAGAGGAATTCTGTGGGTAACGCTCTAAACAGAAGAATTGACACATCCTTACTTTACCTCTAGTAGGTTCACCAGGATGTCCAGTGCTTACTGTTTGCAAAGCAGTCAGCTGTGCTCTGAAAAGCTTCCATTCTTTCGTCCTGGAGTTTAGGATGTTCTGGGAGCTGTCTGAGCCTTGTGCCTCAAGCTAGTCAGGTGTTAACTGTGTTCCTGTCCTGGGTTGCTCATTGGAGGACTAGGAAATTGACATTTGCAAGCCACAAAGTGGGTGGGGTGCACCTCAGTGTGTGATCTTGGTCTCAGCTAGATCCTGAAGAGGTTGATACACAACGGAACAAAAACCATTCCCACTGAGCATTCTGATCCTGGTTAGAATTTCAAATATCATCCTCCTGCATACCTCCTAATTCTGATATGTGATTAAGCTTTCTTGGGCACCACTTTGCTGGACTCTTTCAGGAAGGTGGTCCCTGCCTCATGATCCTTAAGAGAGAGAGGCTTTATTCATCAGAGGCAGAGTACTGGGAGCTGGGGTGGGAGAAGCACTCTTTGGAATTCTGGAAGAAACATATATGTATACATGTTAATGGGGGGAAGGGTGGGTTGGCAGGGGGCTGGAGGAGGTGGGAACAAAGACTGGGTGTAGTAACAGGCAGTTGCCTCTGGAGTGTGGGAGGTCCCCAAATGCATTGTGTTCTGTATGGTGTTGGGTTTCTGTACACAGTAAACACTTCCTGTGTTCTTCCATTACTGTCTGTGAGCGCTTTGCTGCATGGAGCTGCTGTGCCCTCCCGTGGCATTAAAGTCAACAATGAGAACCTGGGTGCTGTGCCTTGCTTTTTTTGAGACTTACTCTCGTCCCTCTTTGGCCCCTCACTTTGCTAGGAAACATGTCTTCATTTCTCCTTAAAATGTGGTGTGTTTAGGGATGCCACACTTAACAAAACAGGCTCTTCCCTGAGATTAGCAGAGGAACTTTCGCCTTGACTTGAAGTTAAAGGGGATGGGCCCGTGGAGCCCCTTCTGTGGTTACTCCAGCCTTGACCGTGTTCCAGGGAGGAGTGTGCCTAGGCAAACAGCTCTGCCCTCTTCTGTTGAGAGGGCTCCGGGGGAAGATGATGGCACAGCTGCACAGTCACTTGGACTGTTCGCAACTGTGTCAGTAGCTCCGACAGAAACCCCTCCTGTTGGATCACCACCTTTTACCTTGGGGGAGATGAGTGGCTCTAAGTGTACTTGAGCCTCGGTGGTTAAGACCCTTCCTTCAGGAAAATGGGTATCAGTTGCGCTTCCTCTGAAAGCAGAGTTTTGACACCTTCCTGGCCAATGAGTGTCCTCACCAGGATGCCCTTGGAGTCACGTCATGGATTCACCCAGAAAGGTGAGCTCTGCAGTGCTGGGCAGCTGTGCCACCCTCCCACTGCTTCCTTTAAATCTCTGGTTATTCTAGCTTTTGAACAAAAACACTGTAGCATCTGTGCCAAATGTATTCCCTGACCTAATTACTGTACAACACTCACATAGTAATAATACACTAATAATATCTTACAAATTGGGAACTGAAGCTCGTAGAGGTATAATTTCCCCGAGGGCATATAAGCAGTAAGTGGCAGAGCTGGGATGCAAACCCAGAGCCCTTTTCTGAAATCCTCATGGGTGTTCACCAGCAGAGCCCTCCCTTCCACCTGGCAGCTTACTGTCCCACCTCTGAGGCTCAGGGTTTCACCCTGCCTAACCTATAAAGATTTGCAAAGCAAATACTCTAGAAGGAATACTAGAAAGATTTCCTTAGATGTGTGGTCTTAAGTAGCCTGGAGCATTGAGGTAGGTGGGGCCCCCAATAGTGGAGGATGACGTAGCAGCTGGGTGGAGACTCCCTGGCTGGACACCCTGTGGTGGGATAATCTGAGACAGCCCAAGGGAATCTGACTCCTGCAGCCTACAGGACTAATCACACACATGTGCTGTGCAGCGTGACCTTGGGAAGTACACCCAGGGTCATGGCCCTTCTTCAGGGACCCCTGGTAGGTTGAGAGAATCATTGAGTGGGAGACTCTAGTTTAGCTCAGGGGACATTGGGTGCCTGACTTGGGACTCATGGCCCTTGGACTCCAGGTCTCTGCTCTGCCTGTGTGTCCTTTGTTGTCATTTTGAAGATGATGACCTTTTAGCTGTCTTTACATACTTTTTCGTTTTGCTCTGCTTAACTTACAGCCTGTTCCTTTGGCTCTTACTTAACTTGCTGTCCTTTGACTCCTTACCATTGTGTTTCTCCCATCATGTACTTTAACTTTCTCTATTTTTTAAACATGGTTTTAAACTTTTTCTTTTTTAAAGTCAGAGCTTATGCTTATGCTTTAAAAAAAACTTAAATTGTAGTTGCCATTCAATATTATATTAGTTTCAGGTGTACAACATAGTGGCTAGACAGTTATACACCTTATGAAGTGATTCCCAGGAAGTCTGGCACCCACCTGACACCATGTGTAGTTCCGATGTCAGTGACCACACTTCCTCAGCTGCATTTTACATCCCTGTGATTATTTGGCGACTGACAATAAGGCACTTCTTAATCCCTTCCACTTTTTCACCCACCCCTCCACCCTAACCCCTCCCATCTGGCAACCATTTGTTCTCTGTATCTGTGAGTTTGTTTCTGTTTTGTTTGTTCATCTAGTTTTTTAGATTCCACATAAGTGAAATGGTATGGTATTTGTCTTTCTTTAATTTATTTTACTGAACTTTATTTCTAACATAACTTCTAAATGAAATACATGTATGAATAGGATGCCAATGAAGGTAGCTCTTGTTCTGAGCAAGAGTAATTATGTGCTTTCCCCCCCCTTCTCTAGTCATTTCTACAGTGATCTTATTTGCTGTGAACATTAGGTACTTCATTTTTCCCTTTAGAGGAATATATTCTAAAATCTAAATACAAGGAAAACTGACAGGGCTATTATCAAACTTTTACCTTTCCCTCCAAAATGTCCCCTCACCCTCTACACAAAATTGCAGTACATGCAGCCTTAGGAACAGGGCATTTCCATTTTGGGGCTGCTAAGGACTTCTCCCTCACACACTTGACATGATCAGAGATTTCACCTCTTCGAACCACCTAACAGAAGGAGGACTGTTGTGTAGCAGGAAGAATTCCAACACAGCTGGGAGGGAGACTTTGGATTGAACCATCTCGAGCCATCCAGAAGCACTTTACAAGGGGGGCCCACAATCAGGTTATGATGCACATTTTCTAGCCTTCTGGGATCTCAGTAGCAGCCTGATTTATACCCTTCAAGCCATGACCTTCGGAGAAATCTAATGTATTACAGACCCTGATGTTTTCTTGTGTTATGGACCTCACCAGGTGACCTGGCTCCAGCAGATCTTTGGAATAAAACGTGCCCATACTTCAGTTATTACTAAAATCAAGAGATAAAACCCCAACATACCACAAAACTTGGAGCTTGACGTCCATTAGAAGAAACTTACAAGTTGGGTCAAATCTTATACCTTTGTCATTTTTGTAAAGGTAGTGGGATGGTGTCATGAGTGGGCTTAAGTGTGTATCAACCTCTATACATGCCTTTATTAGTGTGTTTCTCAGCATTACACCTGATCGCCAGCTGCACCTTGGCTAATTGTCTGCCCAGGGGCCCACTCTGCATGTGCATCTTGTGGGTGCTTGCTTCCTCCTTCTGCTCCTGACTGCCCTGTCTTCAGCATGTCACAGCTGATTGGCCACTTCCAGCCATGTATCATTAGCATCTGGTAGCCAGCTGTGGCAGAGACACTATGCCTCTTATTCTCAGGTGAATAAGTGCTTTTTGCACTGGGATCCCTGGCCTTCCATTTCATCTTTCTCATCTGGCCTGCTAGGTTTCGGAGAGCATTCTTACTCCCTCTCTAAGCTCTGTATCCACCTCCACAGGTGCAGCAGAGGATGCCCACAGGATCCACTGAGCAGACAAGTTAGTTTCACCCTCCTCCACCCCAGGAACGGGAAACTGAAATACTTTACCTGAAAGCCTAGTTTACCTAACAAAAGTACGAACTTCTCTGGTGGCTGACCACATCACTACTAGCTGAAATGAGGGCGGCATTATACACTTAGCACTCCCACATCAGGACAGAACGTATCTGCTTCCAGGCATATTCAGGGAACGTTCCACCCAACTGCCTAACATTATTCTTCAAAGTGCAGCTCTATTTGGAAACCCACTGGTCCGGAGAGACAGAACACTTAAGTTCGCTCTGTAGTCACCTGCAGGAATATTCCATCACTTCCCTTAGCTGGGCCTTTAGCCCAGAGGATACCATGGGGTGGGATTTACCATCTGATTCTGAACCCTTGTCAGTGACTTCCCTGCTGGGATGACTATCCTGATCCCTTTATGGCAGCAGCACCCAAGGGTTAACCTGAATTTGTGGATTAAGGTTGGATGTGGAATTCCCAGATAAGTGCAACCAAGGTATGACACCAGAGTGTCATTTAGGTGCAAGGCTTTCCAGGTTTCTGGGGCTTACAGGCAGTACTGGCTCATGACCCTCAGCTTCCTCACGTGACCATTCTGTCGTTTTAGGAGGTGGGTTCCCCGATCCTCCCTCGCTAAGGGTCCAGCGTTCCAATAGCTGCAAACCCTGCGCATCTTTTCTCCTACCCTGGTCTCACACCACCATGGCACCTTCAACACCTTGGTAGTGTCACCAGGAGGCACAAGCATGGACAATGTCTGTCCCTTGTTTCTACAACACATCTCCTTGATGCTGGTACTGGCCAAGGCCAACAACGCTTGCGGATCTAAGAGTTGCAATATCAACAGATTCAAGGTCTATAGGCAACATCTGAGAGAACCCCTTCAGGGATGTCTGTTTACAACAGCCTGGAGCAGTCAAGGTAAAACTGGAAGTTTGGTCCACATGGTGAAGGCTGGCTACGTTGTTTCAAACATTTTGACTTCAGAAGATGCTTCATTACATATTGCAAGAGCCCAAGAAGCCAGCAGAGGAATTCCTGCTTTGGTTGTAGCTGATAGACAGAAGCCACTGCAAACTGCAGGTAGGACCCACCCGCAGCAGAGGCCAGCCAAAACCGAGCTTCCCAAGGTGGATATAAAAAGTAATTGTATCCTACAGTGGCTGAGTGGTGTGCCAGAACAAACTGTACTCGCATGCTCCTGATCCACCTTATTTTCATCTCACATGTGCCTTTACTTCCTCACCCATTCAAAATGGAAAAATAACCTAGAGACTTCTTGGTACTTTACATCCAAGATATCAATCTATTGTGTCTCCTTGGGTGATCTTGCCTGAATTGTATTTAGAGTTATTTGTATTAGGAGGAAAAAAAAAACAGCTCACTAATTTGAACAATTTATATCTTCAATATAAAGAACAATTATAATGGTACTGGAGTAACGATGAATTCACTAATGAAGAGTAGCGATAACTATAAAGAATACAGGAGTAGTGCATATAAGAAGCAGACACTACCCTTAGGGCTGAGACAGAGGATCCAGGAAAGAACACCCCAAGCTGACATTCAGACCTCTTTGGAGAGGGCATGACCATGGCTCACTGAATGGCAGGAAAGTCACGGGGAGTGCTGTGCTGTTGGAACTTGCTGGAAAACTCCCCTGGAGGGTGGGGGAAAAGCTGTTCATGGGAACTGTCTTGCCAGAGGCACTCCACTAAAAAACCCAAGGGGAGAGCTGGGGCAAGCTGTTGGTCTCTTTGTGCTGACAAGCATGCACTGCAGGAGCTGGGTGCTGGAGAAGCTCTGAGCAAGCACACCTGAACCAAAAAGGAAAGTATTTTCCCTCTTGCAATCTTTCACCAGTGGTCTCTACTAACCAAGGTTTAATATTATGTTAATTTGCGAAAGAAACATTTTCAAAGGTCCCAACCCAATTTTTGCAGAGATGATGAAATGGAGCTAAGAGACAGTAACTAGTACATCATCTATATGCAGATGACTCCCAAGTTATACTCCTGCCGAGCCTTCTTTCCTCTTCCTCAAATTATGCACCTAATGACCTGCTCAATACTGCCACTTAAATATGTTACCTACCTCAAACTTAATACATCCAAATGGAATTCCTTATTTCCCCTCCCCTCCCCAAATATCTTCCTCATTTCATCTTCTCTGTCTCAAGAAATGTCACCATTAACCACCCAGTCAAGGAAAACCTGAGTGTCATCTTTGACTCCCCTCCTTACCTCACCTACTACTTGCAATCCATCACCAAGTACTTGAATCCACCTTCAGGATGTATTTTGAAATCATTCACAAATTTACATGTTACATACTCAGTGACATCAATAGTAATTATTTTTTGCTTATGTCTATTTCCTTTCAAAAAAGCTTCCTGAGCCCTGGCCAGGTGGCTCAGTTATTTGAAACATCTTCCTGTACACCAAAAGGTTGCAGGTTCAATTCCTGGTCAGAGCACATACCTAGGTTGCAGGTTTGATCCTCAGTTGGGGCACATATGGGAAGCAATTGATGTTTCTCTTCCTTCCTCTTTCTCAACTCAGTTAAACATATCCTCAGGTAAGGATTTAATAAAAAGCTCCCTGAGGGCAGAGATTTTGTCTCTATTCACAACTTTATCCCAACGCTTAAAACAGCACCTGGAAAAAAAAGGTGCTCATTCAAGGTCTGTCAAATGATTTTCCAGTATATGGACAGGAGACCTAGGGCACCTTAGTGTTACCGTTACTGAACAACAAGGGGCCAAGGGGGCAGCTGAGGCAATATACTATTACCCTAAAAGAAGCCCCCAGGTTCGTTATGTCCACCGCCAGAGGAAAGACATCTCTCAATGCCAGAGATTCATGAAAAGGAAAGGTTTGTTTAATGCTGTACAAACTTAAAGTAGTGACCTAATTGTCTTCATCAAAATCCCAAAGTCCCTTAAAACACCCACAAACACATACAGTCCTTCCTTCCCCCTTTGCCCAGTCTGGGGTACCGTATCTCAGGAAAAGAAATAGAAGTCCATGGTTCAGGCCTCCCCTAGTTCTTCCCAGTAATCCATCTCAGCTGGTAGGCCTCCCTCGGTTCCCGACACCATCAGCTGTGTCACCAGGATCTCTGCTAAAGCCGAGTGGTGGTTCCCCCTTCTAAAGCTGTGGGGGTCCCCACTCTGCCAAAGCCATGTGATTCTCTCTCCACTGGGTGCGAGGAGGGAGGGGGGTTGCCACTCTGCCAAAGCTGGGTGGCGATTCTCTGCTGAAGCCGCATGGTTCTCTCTCACAAGGCTGTGGGAGTCCCCAGTCTGCTAAAGACCAAGTGGTTCTCCCCTGCACTGGCTGTGGTCCTCTCTGCACTGCCACAGCCGCATGGTTCTCCCCCAAATGGCTGCCGTGTCTGGGTTTAAATCCCCCTGCCAATCTTCCTCTGCAGCCCCATTTCTGACTCCTCCTACAATCAGTTACACCTGCCAGCACTCTCAAAGCCTTCCAGCTTTACTGGGCTGCCATCGTGAGTCTGGGCAGATGTGGCCCCATGTGGAGCCAGTCTTCTCCAAGCTCCCACGCAGGTGCTGTAACTCAGGGGACCTGCCTCCTGGTTACATCTTGGGGAAAAGTTACTTCCATTTCCCTGGCTCAGAGCATGGCCACAGATCTATGCAACCAGGTAAAGGTTATAGATATGTTCAGTGACCACACGAGAGGTTAGCTGCAAAGCTGTTGCTATGCAAAACAGCTCTCAAAGGCCCTGCTCCATTGGTCGCTTCCCCCAACCCACACCTGGGGGGGGGTTGAGGACATCCTAATATTTCCTGAACACCTTGAGTTATGGACCCCATTTCAAATCCCTATTTGGGGCCCCCCTCTTGGCTGCACCGTTACATTACCATGACCTGTGATTAAAGTCAGTGGGAAACTACAACTCAGTTTGGGCAAGATAACTAACTGCCCTTCATGAATGAAAGTTTGGGTCACCCCACCAGATAAAGAGATTAAATATGGAGATTAGGTTAAGATTTACAGAGACGCATATGGGTGTCAAGTTGGTAATGGATATAGTTGTGATGGTTGATTTTTTTGAAGATTTTATTTATTTTTAGGAAGAGAAGGAAAGGAGAAAGAAAGGGAGAGAAACATAGATCAGTTGCCTCTCATACCCTCCCACCCGGGGACCTGGCTCGCAATCCAGGCATGTGCCCTGATTGGGAATCAAACCAGTGACCTTTAGGTTTGCAGGATGTTGCCCAATCCACTGAGCCACACCAGTCAGGTCTGTGATGGATAATTTTATGTTTCAACTTGGTTGGGCCATGGTGCTCAGATACTTTGTCAAACACTATTCCGGATGTTTGTGTAACAGTATTTTTACATGAGACTTACATTCAATCAGTGGCCTTTGAGTAAAGCAGATTACCTGCCATAATGTGAGTGAAATTCATCCAATCAGTTGTTAGGAATAATGACTCAATATTATATAAAGTTAAAATTCCTGTCTTAGGCACACATTACAATTTGAAACTATAGTAATGTATTATAACCCACTGAATAAAATAAGAATACATGTATTCATTTTGACACAAGTAATTATAAAAAGGTGAAGAAAAGAAAATAATTAGAGTAAAATCTCAGCTAAGAAATACAGAAGGAATGACAGGGTTAGAAAATCTCCATTGTCCAGCAACATTTATGACTGATTTAGTTAAGAATCATCAATGGATTTTAAAGCCAATTGGTAAAATTTTAAAGAAAAACAGGATATTTAGATAGTCTCAAAGTATTCCCGTACAAACCACTAATTAGTTACAAAGGTAAAAATAATAACTTTAAAGTGGAGACACCTGAAAGACTCAAATTTAATCATGTAACCAAAGTTGACATTAGCCAAATGGGACGCACCAATGTCATGGGTGCCGCCTATCTTGCCCTGAGGAGGACACAACATTACTTCTGTGATTTTTTTGTTTTGGTCAAAAATGAATAACCTGGGTCTAATCATGAAGAAACACCAGACAAACCAAGGTAGCCACTAAATATACACAAAAATGAAAGAAGGCAATCAAAATGGTAGGCTACAGAAATACAACTGAATACCAAAAAATTCAGTAATGGGTGAACTGAGGAACAAAAACATATAAGGCACACAGGACACAAGTAGCAAAATGGCAGAAATAAAGAATGATTAATTAATTTTATTATCAATTACTTCCAATTAAAAGCCAGATATTGGCAGAATGTATTTTCTAAAAGTTCCATCTATAGGCTGTCTATAAGAGATCCGCTTTAGATACAAAGTTACAAAGGAGTTCAAACTAAGAGGATGAAAAAATCCATGCAAACATTGAAGGACAGCTGAGGTGGCTACATTACTGGATAGAACAGATTTTATATAAAATGGTTATGAGACAAGAAGGATATTAAATACTGAAAAGAACTGAATCCAAAGATGATATTCCAATTATAGGTATATATACATATACAACAGAACCATAAGGGACAGAATTAAGGGAGAAGGTGATAGTTCTAAGATAATAGTCAGAGACTTTACTATCCTACTTTCAATAATAACTAGAACAACCAGAGACCACATTAATAAGGAGAGTACTTGAGCAACCCTATAATCCAATTAGACCTAACAAACACGTGTAGAATGCTTTACTCAACAATAATGGATTATACATTCTCAAGTGCACAGAGAACACTGTCCAGGCTACAACATCTGTTAGGCCACAAAACAAGTCTTAAATTTTGAAAGACTGAAATCAAAATCTATTCTAACCACAATGGAATGAAACTAGAAATCAGTTGCACAAGAAAAATTCACAAACATGTGAAGATTAAAAAATATGCTGTTAACCAACGGTCAAAGAAGAAATCACATGAGAAATATGAAAATAAAAACAATATCCAAACCTATGGAATGCAGTGAAAACAGTGCATTAAAAAGATTTCAAATAAAAAAGATCCTGAATCAATAACCTCACTATATACCTTAAAGGAATTAGAAAAGAGAAAACTAAACCAAAGCTAGTTGAAGGAAATAAAGAAAATTAGAGAGAAGATATATGAAATCAGAATAGGAAAATGAGAATACAGAAAATCATCAAAAATAAAACTTAGTTCTTTAGAAGGTCAGCAAAATTGACAGCCCTGGCTAGTGTGGCTCAGTGGATTGAGTGCCAGCCTGTGAACCAAAGGGTCACGGGTTTGATTCCCAGTCAGGGCATGTGGGGGCCAGGCCCCCAGTAGGGAGTGCATAAGAAGCAACCACACATTGATGTTTCTCCCCACCCCTTCCCCTCTAAAAATAAATAAATAAAAATCTTTAAAAAATAAAAGGTCAGTAAAATTGACAAATCTTTAACTAGACTGAGAAGGGGAGGGGTAGAGGTTGAGGCCTTTGTTCCCGGTTCTAACTTTCCTGCCTCAGTTAGAACAAGAATAGAATCATTTCCTTATGCCTCGACCTACTTGATTTTAGTAATTTAGCAGCTTGACTATAGTTCTCAACAAATAGGAACAAATAGGAACAAATAGCAACTAATAGGAACAAATAGGAACTAATAGCAACAAATAGGAACCGAGGGAAACTACCTCATAAGAAAGACACTAATGAAAAACCCACAGCTAACATTATTCTCAGTGGTGAAAGACTGAAAGCTTTCCTACTAAAATCAAGAACAAGAAAAGGTTGCCCATTTTTGCCAATTCTATTTAACATAGTACTGGAAGTCCTAGCCAGAGGAACTAGGCAAGAAAAAAAAAGGCATACAAATTAGGAATAAAATTATCTGTGTTCAAAGATAATAATATCTTCTATGTAGAAAACCCTTAGGATTCTACACACTCAAAATAAACTGTTAGAACTAATAAATGCAGGAAAATAGCAAGATACAAGGCAACACACAAAAATCAGTTGCATTTCTATACACTAACAACAATCAATCTGAAAAGGAAATTAAAAAATTCCATTTACAATAGCATCAAAAAGAATAAAATACTTAGGGATTAACTTAAGATGAACGATTTGTACACTGAAAACTACTGAACATTGCTTAAAGAAGTAAAAAAATGGAAAGACATCTTATGGAACCTGTATTTGCTGTAGAGTTTTAGGAGTTCTCTATAAATTCTGGATAACCTTCCCATAGCAGATAGGTGATTTGCAAATTCTTTGTTCTATTCTGTGAGTTGCCTTTTTCCTCTGTGGATTGTGGCCTTTGAGGTATAAAAGTTTTTAATCTTGGTTAGTCCAACATATCTGCTTTTTTCTTTTATTACCTGTGCCTTTGCTGTTATATCTAAGCAATTATTGCCAAATAATTTCTCGTATTTTCTTCTAAATTTTATCGCTCACATTTAGGTGTTTGATCTATTTTATTTTTGTACATGGTGTTAGACAAGGGACAAACTTCATTCTTTTGCAGGTAAATCTTACATTATATATATTTTACAACAATAAGAAAGTAAATTAACTTTTAAAAAATTTCATACCCTTTCATGATGAAAATACCCCACAAACTAGGAATAGCAGGGAATTACCTCAACATGATAAAGTTTATATATAAAAACCCCACAGGTAACATCATACTCAGTGGTTAAAGACAAAGTTTTTTCACTAAGACCAGGAACAAGACAAGGATGTCTACTTCCACCATGTCAATTAACGTTTTCATCTTTGTTGGGTAGAGTCACCGTATCTAACCTTCCTATGGAATCTCTTTTAACCAACCCCTGGCTTTCTCTCTCTCTTAGCTTCCATAATACTCCTGTTTTAGTTTTCCTCTTGCTTTTATTTTTTTTAACTTTTACAAGACTTACTGGTTTTCCTTGATTCCTCTGCCCCAGCTTTGGGAGGGCTCTCTGCATTTGTCTGGGCTTGTTAAGTCCCTTCTCTTGTTTCTTCAGCTTTTGAGCCTCCTGAAAAACCCCAATGCACAGCCCCTTGTTTCTTCTTGTTCACCCAGCAGTGGTGGCTTTTTGGTGCTAGAAAGGGAAAGGTGTACTTAATCCCCAGCTCCTTGCGTGTCTTCTCAAAGACTTCATAGTTGGTTTTAAGGTTTTTGGTCCTCTTTTTCCTCTGGTCAAGGCTCATCACCAGATAGTGCTTATAAAGAACATATGCAGAAATTTCAAAAGGACAAAACCCAAATGCTAGCTATCTGCCCTCTTTTATCATCACTTTGATAAGAGTCTCTTGTGATTTAGAGCCATCCTCTTCTAGTTACAGAGACACCTTTATAAATGGAGATTTCCTTTATAAGTATATATTTCTCATATAAAAGGATAACTTCTAGTTTTTCAGAGCATCTGAAAGTTATGCTAAAGAGGCATATTTTGGGGAGATATATTCTGCTACCCTCCAGTGTTCAGGAATAATCTGAGGAACTGGTCAATCTCATTTGCAAATAATGATCAAGGTTGGTCAAAATGGGGGGGATGGGTGGGCAAGAGCCTTTATTGTGGTTTCCATGGAAGGAAGGGGTGAGGCGGGACAGACAGGTTTAGGATTGGCTATTCAAAATGATTTCAGCAAGCTCTGGGGCAGAGGTGTTGTCCCAGTCATCTGATACCTGCTCCTGGAGTAGCTGGTGTCCTGGGGTATGAGCACCCAAGAAAGGATTAGCTGTGGGTGTGAGCTCTGGGTTCCTTGGTTTGCATTTGAAAGCATGCTGGGTGGCAAGTTGTTTACTATTTCTAGGAATTGGTAATGCTAGGGGTGGGGGGTGGGGCAGTCTCTCCAGAGTCAGCAAGACCCCAGATGTCAAAGCATCAGAATCCCAGCATTTAGCAAAGATGGGATTCCAACCCAGCACTATCTCCAAGGCAAGGTTCTTTCTTCCTTCCTTCTTTCTTTTCTTCTCTTCCCTCCTTCCCTCCCTTTTCCTATGGTGACTGTACTTTATGCCATAGATAGCATCCAGGTAAGAAATGGAGGGAAGAAATAAAATGGAGCCATTATAGTCAAGCTGCTAAATTACTAAAATAAAGTAGGTTGAGGCATGTGTAAATGATTCTGTTGTTGTAACTGAGGCAGTAAAGTTAGAACAGGGAATAAAGGCCTCAAGCTCTGCCCCTCCCCTTCTCCATTTTAGCTAGAACATCACAGACACAACCTTCACTGACCAGTTGTTCCCCTGCTTTCTCCTCCTCAATTTCTTGTAATTGAGAGGACCCCCCCCCCACCAAATTGATATCTGCAGAGAAGGAACAAGGATGAGGGAAATAGGCAGTCACCCCACCAGCATCAGACACAGAGGACTGCCCTATGTTCTCTCAACCACATTTAATAAAAACCTTCCACCCATACCCCATCACCCAGCATGTCTCATTCTGCAAGGTTGCCTGTTGTTCTCAAGAGCATACTATGGCTTTAATAAATGTACTGTGCTTTGATAAATCTTTCTGTCACACTCATGTTCTTGAATTCCTTCTTGTTTCGTGACAAGGACCTGGGTCAGTGGAGGACTCCCTTTGTTACAGAAAAGAACTCGTGGTGGGGGCCCGGGTACTGTTATTGAAATAAGCTCCCTCCCCTGAGGTCTCTCTGTGGGTTCTTTGCCTGCCACCATGTGTTAGGAATTGTGGCTCTCAATGTCAGAGTTTGGTGAAAACGAAAGGAACTATTTATTCAAAGCTAAACAGGTTTAGAGTAATGGCAGAATGTCGCCATTAAAAATCCCAAAGTTCCTTTAAAACACCCACAAACAAACACACACAGTCCTGCCTTCCCCTTTTGTCCAACCAGGCCAATCAAGGGTATCCTTTCTCAGGAAAAAGAAATAGAAGTCTGTAGCTCATCTAGACTCCTGGCTCCTCCCGGTAATCTGTGCTTGGCTGGCAGGTCTCCCGCCATCCCCAGCACCATCAGCTGTGTTGCCACAATCTCTAGTTCTTAATCCAAAACCACATGGCACCTTCTCATGGCCCATTAGCAAGAGTCTTTTCACCTCTTTTCTTCCGGCATGGTCTCCCATTGTCCTGCATTGTCTCTCCTGCATTCTTTCAAATTGCTAAGAGAGAGCTCTGCATGGCTGCTACCTCTTGCTTTCCTTCTTCCTAAGCCACATGGTCAAGGGGGTATCCTCTCTGTGCCCAAAACCCTGTGGTTAAGATCCAGCACGGCTGCCATGCCTGGGTTTAAATCCCAGACTGAAACCTCTCTAACCCCATTTGACTCCTCCCACAACTGGCTACACCAGCTAGCACCGTCCCATATTCAGCCTTTATGGGCTGCCAAGGTAAGTCCCAGCAGGCGTGGCCCTGTGGCCTGGAGGGAACCATCTCCAAGCTCTCACGCAGGCACTGTAATCAGGGGGACCTGCCTCCCAGTTTTGTCATGGGTCAAAGTTATGTATACCTTCTGACTCTATTCAGGCTGGAAGATTAATCTGCTATTACTGATATACAAAATAACCATTTTTGCATAGCAGGTATGAAGCTGGCCTGTAATTATTGATATGCAAAATAACTCTCAATGTCCCTGCTCCATGTGTCCCATCCCCCAGCCAGACTTGTGGGGGTGGGGATATTCTATATTCTGGGACATCCCAAGTTCCAGACCCTGTTACAAATCCCCTCTTTGGGGGGAGGCCTGGTGCACCCCATTACACCTTGGCTTCCCTGGGTGTCCCCTGGCATCCTAACTAGCATGGGAACTTAAACTTTTGAGCTTCCTAGTTAGTGCAAGCATATACATTAAACCTTTAGATAACCCTCTGATTACCCCCTGGACTAAGGAAAGAATGTTCATGTATCCTGACTACCTGACATCCATCACCCAGACTACCAGTCATCTAGAGGATTTCCATCTCAGATCAATCCAATGCTAAGAATGCAGACTGATTCTTCTCAATGTACCTTTTTGTTATAAGAACTCGTAGTTTTTCTTTCTTCTACAAAACACTTCGGGTATTGCCTCACTGTGTATCCCATTTGCAAACCCTAAGGCCCTTGAGTAAGTCTTTCTAACCAAAGGCTCCAGACTCTTTTTGAGTTCGTTTGATACAGGATACAGAGGCAGCTGCTGTTTCCAACTATTAAAAGTAAAAACCACAGGCCCAATAATAATGTCATTTGTCCTAAAAGCCCATGATACCAAACTAGATTTAATGCCTGCTTGATGTAATTGCAGTATCAACCTCTCCCAGAAACAATTATCTGGTCTGAAATTTTCTGGTCCAGCACCAGTAAGGTAACCTGTCACATGGGCCCTCTCCATCCCTTATAGAAAGAGGGAATCTTAATGATAAAAACTCTTTCCATTCTCTTCCCCCAAAGAAAAGATGTACAGACCCCGAAATAATCCTTTCTTTTCTTTTGTTAATAGCGCCCCTGTTCCATCCACCATTTTTCCTATAAAATCCTTCCGTTTTATACAACCCCTCAGAGCACCTTTCTAGTTGCTAGCTAGATAGGATACTGCCCTACCCATGAACCATTTAATAAAGTCAATTAGATATTCGAATTTTACTCGTTTGAATTTTGTTTTCTAATACAACATTCCTAAAATAGGAATTACAAGAACTAGATTGCATTTATGACTCGACCATTACTTATTTAACTCTTACTCTCACTCAAGCTCAAGTATTAAAAAACGCTTCTAGATCAACCAATCTCTTCAAGGTCCTTTAATCTGATCACTTGTAAAAGCCTAAGATCCCTGAAGGGATGGAATTCTTCATACCCTACGGGATGGCACAATCTTCTGGGCCAAATACTCGTCTCCCGAGCCTTTACAGCCTCGCGCCTCCCATTCCACGTTACTTCAGCGACCCAGGGGCGGGCAGTCGTCCTCACGCTATTGCGAGTGGGATCCCAGAAGCACGGACAGAGAAACGCCGGCTTCTCCGCTAGCTCCCGAACGCTCCAGGTCAGTGTTCCAGGCCGCCACCTCCACGTGGTCCTTCGGCACTGCCGGTGCCGTCTGTCTTTCGCGCCTCGGCTGAGCCTCGCCCCACCCGAGCATCGCCCCACCCAGCGCAGATTCCAGAGGAACTAGCAACGGTACCCTCCTACGGAGAGTCCAAGGCCCCGGAAGTGACGTTTTGCGTGCGTGACGTGACTCACGGCGCCGGAGGCGGGGCGTGAGAGAGGGTGGGTCGGTGTGAGGGCGGGCTGTGGACTGGCAGAGCCGGGACTAACTCGAACGACGCGGGGAGAGCGGCGATCTGGACGCCGGTGGTTCCCCGGACGAGGTATGGAACTGACGGACGGGGACCGAGGACAGCGCTGCTCTCGGCTCCGGGCAGTGGGCGCCGTCGACCGGGCGGGGGCTGCTGGTCATTTGTCCGTGCGGTCCACCCGGCCGGGCTGTTTCGCTTCGGAGTCCGTAGTCCTCCGTCCCACCCTGGGCCCAGCTGCGCGGCCCTAGTCGGTCCCCTTAATCCTCTTAGTGCTGAGCCTGCTGGTGTCTGGCTCTCGTCGCCAAGTTGTCCACGGCCCAACCCAACTCCGACAGATAGACGCTTATCATTTCCTGGCCGCCTCCTGCCACTGGTCATCCGCTTGCAGGATGGCTTCCCTCTGGCCGGCTGCCTCCTCACCCTACAGTCCGCGGAGTCAGAAGAGGCACCTGTAGTGGCGGCGGGTCGAGTCCTGCCCTCGGGCATTCGTTTGGATGAAAGCTCGGACCCACTTCGCAGTCCAGCGTTGGCAGGGAGCTGGCACTTCACGAGCCCGTGTCGTTCTTGGGGAGGGATACCTCTCGGAGTTGGGGATGACTTTTGTGGCGCGGAGACTCGAAGACTGGTCCTACTTAACTTTCGTGCCGTCGTTGAGGACCTGCGGTTAGGAGCAGAAGTCCCTGCTTCCAAACCCTTGGAGGAGAGCAGAGGTGATGCCCTTTACGGAAGTTTAGGAGGGAGGGAGAGAGGGAGGGACAGAGCCGCTTTAGAGAGTAGGTCATAGACAGCCGGTGGTGTCTCAGCGCTGGTGACCAAGCCCGGTGGTTGGGAAGTGTGTCTGTGGGCGCTGATGGGCTCTGTTGTCCTTGAGATTAGATGTGAAAACTTGACAGTACGAGTTTACAGCATCAACCGGGGGGGGGGGGGGGCTTGCTCTCTTTCTCTTTTTCTTTGAGTTTTGTTTTTTGAGAAGAAAAATAGTTGTACTTTTTTTTCTGTAAACTCAGAACTGCTTAAAGTTTATTAATTAAAGGAGTTGTGTCAAGAAAGCTTGCCAGAGGTGCAAGAAGATTTGATTACATTGTTAGTCCATTTAATAAATAACGTTAACTTTTAAGAGTTACTAGTTCTTATGCGGAATATTAAGAAGTGTTCAGGATTTGAATTTTTACTAACCTTCGAAGCAATCATGTTTCTTCTCTCTAGAAGTTAACCAATTTAGAAGGGAGGGAAAAAGCGGGGGAGGAAGGGACACTGGAAGGAAAGGGGAGAGACAGACAGATTGCAAAAATAGTTTGAATACAAGGTGCTAAATAGTGTGAGCTAAGTTAGAGCACCTTAAGTGGCCCCCTTCACCCCCCGAGAGACTGCAGTGTTTGAGGGTGAAGAAAGATATCAGGGAATACCTTTCTGGGAGTATCAGGAAGAATGAGTAACATTCAGACTAACAAAGTGGGGCGGGAAATGTAGGGGTATGCGGGAATGTGGGGGTGGGGCAACTGGTGGAAAAGAGGCTAATGGTTACTTGGAGGTGGTTTTTGAAAAGTGAAAAAGTGCTGGACAGAGCGTGGTGGTGACAGATAGGGGCAGAGATTCTGGAGCTTGGCCTTTTATCTGATGATGACAGAACCAGGGAAAGGTTTTAGAGAGGGTTATTGTGTAGTTCAAAAGGAATTTTATGTAGATCTTAACACACAGGCTGCTATGTGGCTGGTGAGGATTGTGCCCAATAGTGTTTGGTTATGTGCTATCTTGTATTTTAATCTTTTCTGCTTGTTAAATGTTTGAGTTAAATTGCATATTCATTTATTAATTGTTTCTTTATGTATGAGTGACTGGCCCTGCTAATTCTTAAGCTTCTGTAAACAGGAATTCTATTCTGCTTTTACCTCTTTGTATTCTAAATCCAAGTTGGGCATTCACAGATGTTGCATGAGTACCTCTTGACTTGATGAGAAATCATTGATTTCTGATATTATTGTCCAGTGGGAAAAATACAATCAGTACTTATTTTAATATCTACATACTGAAGAACTAAGATCCTATTTGATTTACTGTGTCATCTCTGGCTAGAGACATAGAATTTCAGTCTTGACAGTGTGAGTTTGATTTTTGGCACATGTGTTTTTATTGGTTGTAGGATAAACATCTCCAGCAGAGATGACCCATCCCTAAAATGGAGGCAATACCTGCATAATACAACACCTGTCTGTTCTGTGACTCAGAATAGAAATGCTATTAATGGCTTCTTACCCCCTAAATAAAGTTATCACACTAAAAACAAGTTTCACAATAGAGGTTAAACATTTTGAAAGTCTTATTAATGCTCATTTCTTTCATAAAGCACTGTAGAAATTTGTGTTGTTTCATATGTGTGAAGTACCTTGATATAATAAGCTAGACTTATTGAATAAACACTCAGGAATAAACACTTAATATTATGTAACTCATATTTTATCTGCTTGATATTTGGGTAAGGTTAACATGCTTTCAGGAAAGGCTGTGTATTTATGATGCTGCTTTCAGATTACCCAGTGAGATTCCTGCTTTTGACAAAGCAGGAATTTTGTCTGGCCAGAAAATGTAATTTTTTTTCATATAGTGAACATTTTTTTCATGTTTCTGTTAGCTGAAGAACTGTAATTATAGTCAATTAGATATATATGAAGATATATATGAAGTTAAAAGCCAGAAGCTTTGATCCAAATGACAAGTGTGAGTTCATGAATGCGTAAGTTTTTATACACTAAGAGAGTCCTAAGCTGTTTATTTTCCTTGCGTGACAGCAAGGAGATTGCTGACATGTCTGAAGCGGGCATGTGGGAAGAGCCTTTAGGGCCCTAAATTCTGTGCTGCCTCACATTAAGGAGCGGTTGGCAGCACTCTCAATACTCGGCACAGGGCAACTCAGAAGGAGTCGTACGAAAATCTTATGATTCATTTTTGAAGCAAGTCCAGTAAGTTTACATTCAGAATAAATAATCAATTATAGTACATTTACAGTGATTTATTCTGTACTTTAAATAAAAAAATGAGTTTAGGGGATTTTTACACAAGGATATATTTATAATACTCCGTGTGCCTCAAAGTTAAAAATACACGTACATAATGAAAGTGTTTTATTTTTGTATTTCCTCTGTTGTTAGAATTTGCTAATTTTAGGTATAATATTTGGTAAAGGATTTTTTTCTTTTGAAGCACAAAAATAATGCCTTTAGAAATTGAGCTTATAAAATGTTTATTAATGGAAGAAAATATTTTATTGTGCTATAATGTTTTTAAGTGGAGCATATCATTTACTTCCATCAGAGCTTGTTTCAGAAAGGGTTCATAATGACTTACAGAGACACCTGCAGCATATTGTTGGTAACATACAGAAATAAGGGCTGGCTACTTCAGGACTGAGGGAGAAAGCTTAAGATGGAAACAGGAAAAAGCTCTGTACACAAAGTATGTGGACTGAAGTCATAAGTGTTTGTTAGAGGATCACAGATTGGACTCCCCTTTTTAGTAGCCAGTTCAGAGAGAAGTACAGGGTGAGACAAAAGTCGGTTTATAGTTGCAAGTATGCAAAACACAGAGTTTATTGTATTATTATTTGCTAATTATTATATTATTTTCCTTACGAACAACTGTAAACCTGTTTTTGCCCCACCGTGTATAATCAGTTATGGTTCAGTGATCATAAGAGAAAAAAACAATTTCTTCCTTAGGATTCCCAAAGACTCATTGTATGGAGAAATTCAAATACGTCCTTAAGGAAATACGCCATGCATTTCAAAGGACTGTGTTGTGTTTTACGTTGTTTTTTAGTAAAATTCTTCATTGTCTTCTTGTGTAGGTTGATGACATAATATCAAAACATAATTCAGTAAAGGCAGTTCCTTCCAGTGCTGGCAAAATAATGTGGTCTAAGTGCTTAGAACTCTAGACTGATTTACCAGTAATTTAAGGACCTGTTTTAGATTATCTAGATAAGTAGATGGGAATTGCACATTCTTCCGGGTACCTTCCATAAATATCTTGTTTCTGAGTGGAACTTTTGTTAAGAATTTATCATCAGTGGGGTTTGAGTTTGTGCTTCCTGACAAGTTTTTTGAGTATATCTACTTTTTATATTATTGGTTAATCGTAGAGCCATATTTTTGGCAAGCATGCGTATCAAGTTGGCGGGGGTGGCGGGGTATGAGGATGGAGGAATCCGACAAGGACAAATGTTTAAATTAAATGAAAGTCACTTAACCTCCCCACAGAAATGGACTAAGGGGAATACTAAACTGCAGACCTAAGATTCACTCCTGGAAGTATGTTTGGGGTGTTAGCGTGGCACAGACAGCATTGGCTTGAAAAGTCCAGGCGTGTAATTTATTTTTAAGAAGGTAACAGCACTGGCCGGGTGGCTTGTGTGATTAGAGCATCGTCCCGGATATGCCAATGTTGCGGGTTCCATCCTGGGTCAGGGCACATGTAAGAGTCATCCAGTGAATGCATAAATAAGTGGAACAACAAATCAGTGTCTCTCTTTCTCTCACACATACACATACTCAACCTTTCTTTCAAAAAATCTATTTAACAAAAAAAGAAGGAAACAGATCTGTTTATCTTAGATTGAGTGTCCAGTAAATTAAATTAATATATCTTTATTTTGCCTAAGCTAAAAAGTTGCCCTTTTCAGTAATAGTAGTTCAAATTGATCAAGTGCTACTGTGGGCCAGGCACTGTGCTAATAATAAGCTCTTGACATGCATTACCTTGCTGTCATCTCTCCTCTTCCCTTAAAAGAAAAGTAAAAACAAATGTTATTCAAAGCCATAACTTGTTCAAGGTCATACAGAAGGTGATAGAGATTTGAACTCAGGTAGTCTGACCGACTTAGTGTCTGTACCTAACTTTATACTCCCTGAGGTGGACTAGACTGCGCCTTCAAGATGGGACTGGACCCACACAGTTAATAGAAGGAAACACATTGGCAAGTGTCAGAACCCACCATTACAAAAGGGCCTGGAGTGGTTACGGATCTTTCCATCCAGAAGATGGGGTGGGAGCTACAAGTTCAGGGCATTTGGCCATGGTTTGTAAAGCTGGAGAAAAAAATACATATTCTAGGCATCCATCAGGACTGGAGAAGTGGGAATATTATTTTATGTATTGTACCTAAAATGCATATATTTTTTCTTTCTACTTGCTATAAATTTGTCTCATGAGATTAGGAAATCCACAATAGTATTTATAGTGTACCATTTTGGAAAAAGAGGTTTGTATTTATATATCACAGTAAAATTTTAGCTGGTGATCTCAGTGGTATGATGTGGGATGAATTTGGGTTATACTTTTTTTTAAAAGATTTTGTTTATTTATTTTTAGACAGGGGGGAAGGGAGGGAGAAAGAGAGGGAGAGAACCATCAATGTGTGGTTTCCCCTCACGCAACCCCCACTGGGAACCTGGCCCACAACCCAGGCATGTACCCTTGACTGGGGATTAAACCAGTGACCCTTTAATTCACAGACCTGTGCTTAATCCACTGAGCCACACCAGACAGGGTGGTTATACTTTTGTAGTCATATCGCTGGGTATTTGTGTCTCATTCTGTGTTTTATCAGGAATTTTATTGCATTAGAGTTGTACAGATAAGTAAACCATTATTTGTTGCAAGTTTTCCTACGAGACTATTCCAGGTAAATCTAAACAATTTGATTGTGAAGTATTAGAGTTTCTGCAGAGAGTAGAGAACACCCTTATGCATCCTTAATCGGTAAACAATGGGTAGAACTGTCCTTGCCTAAATATAGTTATGCAACACGGTGGCTCCTAATTGCATTTCCATACAGCTTTTGACATTGTTTTTTAAATGTGTTCCTGAAAAATGAGTTGGGCTAGTGACCAAAGTTTTGAGTAGGATATTGTAAGAATGTACAAATTAAAAATTATGAAAGCAAAATAAAAACCGTTGGTTGATGAAATAGAATGTCTAACATCCATTATATTATAATTAGTGTCTCAGGAAGTAATAGGCTTGGTTTCTATTTAGCAAATTAAATTCTTTTTACTCGTATAAATTTATTAGCCATTGCAGTTAGGATTGTAGTGCAGTTAGTGTGTAGATTCTGTTTGTGTAGGGTTTCAAATGTTACATAGTCATGAATGGACACATCTTAAATATCATCTCTGAGAAATAATCAGGTGGCAGTGTTTTCATACCTATGTGCTAACTGCTGATGCTTCTGCAAAACATCCTTATATGTTATCTGCTCCAGGAAATAGAATGGCTGATGATAGAGACTATACTGAAATTTAGTATTTAAGTCCTCTGGATATTGGCTGTATTAAGTAGACACAGCCTTCTCCCAAGGGCCTACTTTTGTTCTTGTACATGTTTGGGAACAAATTACAGATAGAAGTTTTTTGTTCCCCGTAAGAAGCTGTAGGCTGTTTCCTTAAAGAATTTTTGCTTTTTCAATACTTTGGTCTGTTAACTGAATAATTTTATCACATATATTTATGTAAAGAATCCCAACGTTTTTCTTATTTATATAAAAATAAAATAGTGCTTGCGAAATAAGTTGATTCTATTGAATTTTACAGTTCTTAGATTCTGACCGAAAAACTGAGCAGGCAATCAGATTTTCTACTCATACCTTCATTGGACCCGCAAGAGTGTGTAAGGGACAAAAGTGAAAGAAACCTGTCTGTGCAGGTACTTTGTCAGTGTTCTGAATAAACCATTCAGTACATTTAGAAAGCATCTGTTGAGTACTCACTCTGTTCCTGGCACTATGCTTGTGGCTACAAACATGGAATGGACACGTAAGCAAGTATTTATGAGAAATAATCACAGGGCATTATTTTCATACCTGTGTGCTAACTGCTGTAAGTAAGTAGAATGTAAGCATTTTAATAACAGTATTTATAAATGCTGTAGGAGTCAGAGAGAGAGAATTATTCTGTCAGTGGGAAAGGGGAATTAGATATTATTTGAACAAGGTGGGATTTGAAGGTGGACAAACAAGGGTATTCTAGGCTTATTCATAAATTAGTCAACCGTGTAAGTAATTTATTATTTAAAGCAGGTTGCTTTGGAGAATCAAAGGGGCTCCAGAGCAATAGGCTTATGCCAGGGCTGGCATGTATGATTACCCTATGGGTAAAGAGCAGGTGGTGCTGTGAACCCACAGTTCTTTTTGAGTTTGTGGAAAACTCATAGAGTTTACAGCACTTCTTACTGGATGGTTTATTATATTATACTGGGCGGTTTAAAACAACAGAAATTTATTCTTTCACAGTGCTGGAGCCTACAAGTCTGAAATCAAGGTGTCAGCAAAGCACCTGAAGCCTCTCTTCAAGGTGCTCTCTCTGAAGCCTCTAGGGAAGGTGATTGCTGCCATCCTTAGAGTTCCTTGACTTACAGCTGCATCACATACCCTCTGTGTGTGTCTCTCTCGGGCCTTGTCCTCAGCAATCCCAGTCATTGGATTTAGGGGGCCTCCCAATTCAGTATGACCTCATTTTAAATCCTTACGTCTGCAAAGATCCTGTTTCCAAATCAGGTCACATTCACAGTATTGGGGTGCAGTGTATCTTTTAGGAAGGACACAATTCAGCCTACAACAGATGGGATGGTTTTAGCAGCTTTTGAAAATTTCTACAGTTTAATTGGATTCAAGTTTTGTCACAGGAACTTCTCAAAAGCTTAAAACATAATACAAATATTTATTTGAGCTTTCTTACAAATCTGAAAGTTAACTGTATTTCCAGCCCAGGCTATTGCTTTTTCTTTTCCCTGTCTCAGAGACGTGTGTATCACTTTGCCCAGCCACGGCAATTGGCTAAGGGTGAAATAGCTGCAGCTAAAAACTAAGGTGTGACTTTGAAAAAAACAACTTTAATTGTTGAAGACACTTTATGTATTGCAGTTTTTGTTATTTTAAATGGAGTTACAAGATAATTTTTGGTCAGTTACTTATCAAATAAATCCACCTTTTGGGGAATTGGCAATGCTTTTGTGGGAAAACGGAGCATGGTTGAAGTGGACTTATGCATCCAGGTTACTTTGCATGTAATTTTGAGTTACTAGCCTGGAGACTGGCATGTCAGATTAGAGCTACGATTGTATGTAACTTGAAGAGGGTGTGAGTTGGTACAACAGAAGGCTGTTGTCTGGAACTCACTCCTTAAGAATGCTGCTCTGCCGGCTCTGCTCAGCCAGCAGCATAAGCTCTACGTTCTGTGCCGGGGTCTGACTATCATTCGCGTTTATTTGGGCAGCCTAGTGTTTGGGTACTTCGTTTTGTTATATTTAACATTGGAACTCTGCCATTGATTCTCTGTGTGATATTCACATTCTTTTTGGAAGCAATGTATTAAATGATATGAAAGTTGGTGAAATTCAGGTACAGATTTGAAACACTAAGTCTTTGATTCAAACTATGAGGTCTTTATAACATAAAGTCAAAGACTAAAAGATAATATAAAAAGAGCACCTATAAAAAGAAAAAGAAAATGATATAGAAAAATGAGCAGAGAATATGATCAGTTAAATTCCTCAAGGAAGATATAATAGTGGCCAATAAATATCTGTAAAGATGGTTAACCTTTTTAAAGAAATGCATATTAAAACAAGAAGTGATTATTTTATTATTTAATTTATTATTTTTGCCTTTGAGATTGGCAAACATTAAAGGTTAATAATGCATTGTTTATGAGTTTGTGGGAAAGTAGATTCGTACACTGTAGGTGGGAATGTAAGTAGGCACAATCTTTTTGTGAGGCCAGTTTGGTAGTGTATATCAAGATTTAAAATGCACAAACCCTTTGACATTCCATTGCTGTTTCTAGGAAGCAATGTTCCCATTTTGTGAATGGTCTGCTCGTATCCTTATCCTGCATTCAGAGATTTATAAATCCTTTCTAAGTATGATAAAGTATTTCATTGTCTTATTTACCGATGCTTATTTTGGTTCTCAGTGGGGCTTTTTAAAAACTAGATAGAAGTTCCAATTTATGTGTGAAATCTGTTTCCATTTTGATTTCTCCTTTAGCTTGTAAGCTTAGATAGCCCTCTCCTCTTTAGAAGTTTCATAAATACTTGATTTTAGTTCTTTCTCTTTTTTCATTTGTCCTGAAAAACTTTGACTGTTCGAGATACCTGTAATTAATTTTAGGACTGCCAGATTGCTGACCAGTTATTACATCCCGTTTCTTGAAAATTCTTCCATTCTCCCGCTTCCTCTAATATTAAATTATTTCATATAGTAGCATTTATTTTTGGGTCAGTTTGTTCTGTATGATCTGCCAGTTTTGTTGCTAACTTCACAGTATTTTACTACAGTAGTCTGAAGAAACTTTAAATCAATGAGTTAAATTAATTTAGAAATTGTAAAAAATCTTGCCTGTTTATTATTGCTGATGAACTGTGGTATAATTTTGTCAAGTTCAGTGAAGTCTTTTGGATTTTTGTTGTTATTTGCAGTAAACATAAATTTTGAAACATTTGCCATTTTGATAATATTTAATTTTCTAATAATATGTCCTAATATGCCTTACCAACTATTCAGACCTTCTTTATATTTCAATATTTTTGTGTAGCTCACATTTTTTTATTAAAATATTTTCTAGGTGTTTTAAAATTTTGATACTATTGTGAATGAGATCTCTTTTTGTATTTCCTAACTTGTTAGGCTATTATAAGAGTTCTGTAAATACATGTAAACGTATTTTTCTTGTTTTATACAAGCTATCCTCTTATAAATTCTTTTGTGGAACTTTATAATTATAAATTAATAATTTTTTAAATAAATTCTTTTGTGAAACTTTAAAGTTCCTCATTGTTCGTAGTGTTTTGATTTCTTCTTTGGTGTATAGAGTTAGTTTTATCTTTCATACTAGACAGTAAGTGCCATGGGGAGTGGAACTGGTTTTACTTACATCTATATCCCAAGTGCCTCTTGTATCGTGTAAATCAGTATATAAATATTTACTGAATAGATGAAGAATGATGAGTAGGGAAATCACTGCAAGAATGTAATGACTTCTGAGGGCAGTGTTTTAATTTTCTTTCCCTTTTATTATGTATTTGTCTGTATAGGTCAGATGTTTTTAGAATAAACATTTTACTTTTTATAATTGGAAAAAAGCAAATTTAAGGAAAAAAAGTTTTCTTTTTTTTTTTCTTTTTGTTTTTGCCAGGGGACCTGGTGTGGGACTGTGACTCCTCGCTCCCGAGATATTCCTCCCCAGAAGTTTTAATTCTTAACTGAAGTCAAAGGATAGTTTATTATTTTGGTCAAATTGATTGGATGTTTCCTGTAAATCCCATGTAAGTTGCCCAGAGGAATATGTGATGACATGGCATTGAACTGAAGAACAGAAAGGAAGCAGGACTCTAACAAGGAAGATAATAGGAAGGTACTTAAATTCAGAAGATTTTTTTCCTTTTTTGCTTTTTTTTTTTTTTCTTTTTAATGAGACAAATCTGGTTTGCATGCGGAGCCTTACAGAAGAACACACACATAACTCTAGGCTTTGTATTCCTCTGGCCCTTTTTAGTGAACCTCAAGCCAGATTAAATCCTAGACCTGGCATAGAATTCACAGGAATCTCAACTGTCTCAGCAGTAGAGATCGGTTTTTCTACTCTGTCCTCCCTAATGTGAGTGGGTTAATTGAATTACGCATTCCCTGTGCCCAGGTTGCTGAGTAAAAGCCTACTTGGAATGTGGTGCTCAAAAGGGAACTGGGTGTGGCTCCTCTCATCTTTCTTCTTGCCACAGTGGTGACAGGAGCTTGCCTCTGGATTGTGACCTCACTGAACAGGGATAGGTCTTTTCTGCCTGGAAAAGACAGAATTGAGTTTCAGCGTTGATCTCCCCTGATTCTCCCCGACTGAGAAGCACATGCTGTCTGTAAAGCTCTGATGCCTCACTGGGTGTGCTGACTGTACCTGCTTTGCCCGCTGAGACACAGCCGGCCTCACTACTACACAGCCTTTCTCATCATGGCCTGTGCTTTTGGTGGTTCACTTGCTTGCTCTGTTTGCCATATGTAGATGATGTAAGTTATATGTTTAGTTGTCTGACACACATTGGTTCAGTCATAGGTGTTTTTATATTAAAAACAGTTTTAAGTGGAATTTGGAAAAAACTAATTTGAAATTACAAATTAACAGGAAGTTGCAAAGATAATACAGAGAGGTACTGTGTATGCGTCATTTGGTGTTCCCCAGGGGTTAAATCTTACATAACCAAGAAATTGACACCTATACAATGTGTGTGTATGGTTCCGTGTCATTTCATCACATATGTAGATTCCTGTGACCACCACGATAGTCAAGATCCAGAGCCATTCTATTATTAGTAGGATCCCCCTCATGCTGCCCCTTTGTAATCACACCCTGTGTCAGTAGGCCCCAAGACTGCCCCAGGTTTGGTACTTTGCTAGAAGTACTCTTGGCAATATTTTATTACAGTGAAATGATACAAAAGCAGGATCAATAAAGGAAAATGTTGTGTTTAACAGAGTTTGGAGGATACCAGGTATGAACTTCCAGGAGTCTTCTCAGACCAGTGAAGTTGCACAGGGTGCTTTTAATTCTCCAGCAACAAACTGTAGTAGCATGTGTGATGTGTTTTTTCTGTTAGGGAAGCTGACTTAAACCTAGGATTCCAGGGATTTTATTGGAGGCCGGTCATATAGGCACAAGTGCCTTCGTGATGGACTATAGTTGCTATTACTTTAGGCCCCAGAAGGAAAGCGTTACACTGTTTATACAGACTGTCTAGACACGCTGGTACAGTGTGGTTTAAAGCCTCACGTAAGCAAAACACCCTTATCAGTTAGTATATAAGGACACTTCAAGACCTCAGCTCTTGGCTCAGGAGCTGGCCAAGAGCCAGTCACACAGCATGCCCTTCTGAGAATATATACATGATTCATGTAACTCAAGTCTGCTTAGCTAACTCTTTAATCCACACCTTTCCTTATTCTCTCTTGTTAGAAACAGATAGGATATGGAGAACAGTGCTGGGCCCAGAGGTGAGGGTTGGGTAGGTTGGGGTAGGTACTACTTTTATTTTTTATGTATTCAGTAAAGCTACCACATCTCCCAGGCTTGATGGAGTGGCTTAATGTAGCAGGTTTCCTGTGATGCCCAGTGGCACAGCTTCCTCTTTTACCCAAGCTGGGTACCTGAGGTGCACCCGTTGTGTGGGCTGAGTACACCCTCCTGTTGTAGTTAAGTCTTGATTGCTGTTGGCATTTCCGAGGTCAGCCACTGCCTTTATTCTGTCCAGGTTCACTCAGCAGTAGTTACAGAGCAATCTGCAGATGGCTGCTACTTGTGTTGAGCTTGGAGGTGCCCAGGAGAGGCCAACCTGTGAACCATGGCTGGCTCTTGCTAGTCCTGGGCCTGAGGCAACTTAGTGAGAGATTTGGGGATTGCTGAAGCCAGGTCCTGCTTGTTTGAGAAGATTTAGGAAAGTCTGAAGCATGGGCCAAGATGAGCCATTCAGATGGAAAAGCCACTGGGAACAGCTTGGGTAGGCCTAAAGGTTGGGTGTGTTTGGGCCTCAGGGAATCATCAGGATGGGCAAACAGTATGAGCCTGGTTGATGATGTCTTAGATATTGTGTCTGCCTGCCAGCTTTGTGACACTGTTGGGGGAGGACTCAGAAAAGGAACAGTGGCCTCTGACAGCACCTCTGTCTGGGAAAAAGCTGGCCCCCCATCTCTCACCCTGATGCCGGACAATTCATTTCCTCTGTTTGTCTCTGATGCCTTTCCATTTGCTGTCCTGGCACTGAATCTCAGAGGGAGTGAGTCTGAGTAAGTCTGTGCACAGGCTCTTCAAATGAAATTGCTTATGATTCTGGCAGTTTCTGCCTTCCGCAGCCTTAGTCCCTACTGCTTTTTACAGCCAGAAGTTAGGGAGTCTTATCTTCCTGGCAGTAGAACCCTGGCCTAGGTCGTAGTGCGGGGCTGGGACCCCTCAATCCTGAGATATCCCTCCCAATTTTTATCCACTGCACGCAGGTGTAGAACCAGCCCGTTTACATCTCCCCCCTCCAGGGTTGGGTACTGCTTTACATAGAGTGGCCAGGGAAGGCCTTTCTGATAGTGTGACGTGAAAACTGAGGCCTAAATGAGAGAGAAATCACCATCTGAACAGCTAAGGGTACAGCATTCTAGGCATTAAAACACCTGTGCGAAGGCCAGAGAAATGTAACAGAGGCCTGTAACAGTTTTCTGTTGTGGTAACAAATTACTACCAACTTAGCAGCTTTAAACAACACCCATTTATTATCTTGAAGTTCTGTAAGAACTCCTGGCCAGCTCGGCTGGGTACTGTGTTAAGGATCTCAAGAGGTCAAAGGTAAGGGGTTCACCAGCCTGGGCTCTTATCTGTAGACTGTGGGGAGAATCTGCTTCCAGACATACTTCGGCAGAATTGAGTTCCAAGTGGATATAGGACTGAATTCTTCATTTCTTTGCTGGCTGTCGGCCATGGGTCATTCTCAGCTTCTAGAAGCCATCCACATTCTTTGAATTATAGTCTCTTCACCTTCAAAGCCAACAGTAGTGCCCTGATATTCCGTTATGCCCTCCTCTTCTGATTTTCATTTTATAAACAATTTTACTGAGCTATAATTCACCCACTTAAAGGGCATAATTCAGTGGCAGCCATCAGCATGACCACTTCAGAACATCTTCTTCACCTCAGAAAGAAACCCGATAACCTTTAGCTGTCTCCTACACTCATTCCCTCCCTCCTCACTTCGTCCTAAGCAACCACTCTAAAGACTTCCTGTCTTTGTAGATTTCCCTGTTCTGGGCGTTCATGTGAATGGGATCATATGATATGTGATCTTTGTAACTGGCTGCTTTCACTTAGCATCATGTTTTCAAGCATCATGTTATGATTAATTGTGGCATATCAGTACTTTTTATGACTAATACCTGCATTGTGTGATATACTACATTTTGTTTAGCCATTTGTCAGTTGATGGACATTTGGCTGTTTCTACCTTTTGGCTATTATGGATAGTGCTGCTATAAACATTCATGTGCAAGTTTCTGTGTAGACATAAGTTTTCATTTCTCTTGGGTAAAAACCTTGGAGTGGAATCGCTGGGTCATATCATAACTCTGTTTAATCATTTGAGGAACTATCAGATGGTTTCCAAAGGTAGCTGCACCATTTTACATTTCCACCAGCAGTGTTATGGGGGTTCTAATTTTTCCACATCCTTATTAACACTTCTTTTTTTTAAATTGTTTTCTTTTTTGTTTTTTTAAAGATTTTATTTATTTTTAGAGAGAGGGGAAGGGAAAGAGAAAGAGAGGGAGGGAAACATCAATGTGTAGTTGCCCCTTGTAGTCCCCTATTGGGGACCTGGCCTGCAACCCAGGCTTGTGCCCTGACTGGGAATTGAACCGGCAACCCTTTTGTTTGCAGGCCTGTGCTCAGTCCACTGAACTACACCAGCCAGGATTTTGTTAACCTTGTTACCTGACTTTGTTATCTTACTGGATGTGAAATGGTATTTTGTTGTGTTTTTTGATTTGCATTTCACCGATGACCGATGAAGTCAAACATATTTTTTGTGTGTGTGCTTATTGACCATTTGTATGTCTTCCTTGGGGAAGTATCTGTTCACATCTTTTTACTCATTAAAAAATTAGGTTATTTATTTTTTAAATATTGAGTTATAACAGTTCTTTACACAGGTGTGGGCAAAAGCAGGTTCATAATTTGTATGGAAAATAATATAATAATGAACAAATAATAATACAAAAGTAAACTCTGTTTTGTATACTCACAACTGTAAACCTACTTTTGTCCTCCCTTATATATTCTTCATATGAATTCTTTATCAGATACATAATTTGCAAATATTTTCTCCCGTTCTGTGGGTTATCTTTTTTCTTTCTTGATGAGGTCCTTAGAAACACAAAAGTTTTAGTTTTGATTAATTACAATTTATATTTCTTTTCATTTGTTGCTCTTGTTTTGGGTGTCATCTAAGAATTCTTTTCTAAGAGTTTTTATGGTTTTAGCTTTTGCATTTAGGTCTTTGATCCATTTTGAGTTGTTTTTTGTATATGGTGTGAGGTAAAGGTCTGACTTCATTCTTTTGCACGTGGCTACCCAGTTGTCCCAATGCCATGTACTGAAAGATTCTTCTGTTTTCATTGGATAGTCTTGGCACCCTTGTGGTAACGTAAATGTGTGGGTTTATTTCTGGTCTCAATTCTGTTCCATCAATCCATATGTCTGTCCTTGTACTAGTACCACACTGCTTTGATTATCATGGCTTTATGGTAAGTTTTGAAATTGAAAACTGTAAGTCTTCCTACATTCTTTTTTTCAAGATTGTTTTGACTGTTCTGGGTTCCTGTCCTCTTTTTCATTTAGGGCTCATGTGCTTATGTTGTGTCCACCTGAATAATCCAGAACAATCTCCCTATTTTAAGGTCTGCTGATTAGTAACCATAATTTTCTGCAAATCTTTTTTTGCCATGTAAGGTAATATAATCACAGGTGTAACACCAGAGAGCAAAGGTCATGGGAGCACAAGGGCTGTGGGGCTTAGATTTGTGAAAAGGTTGAGAATGGTAGGAGTAGAAGTTGGACAGAGAGCTATAAGCAGAAGTTTCAGAAATATTAATTGGTCCAAAGTCATGTTTCTAATAAGTGGCAGAGCCGGTATTTGAATGCAGATTTGACTGATCATTATGATCTGATGTCCACACCAAATCAGTCTTCATAGACTTATAGATACTCTTATTGTTTTCAGCTTAATACCTATTGCGCTCCTGGTTATATGCTGAGTAGTGACAGCAATCCTGTTATATTTTTCTAGCCCTAGAATAGCACCTGGACAAGTCTTTGGGTGCAGTTAAATAAGCTTTATTGGAATAAGTATAAGAAGAAAAGGAACGAACAGTGAGGGTCAAGGAGTGTATCTCAGAATCTGAGGGTAGGCAAGCAGCTGAACCTTGGAATGGATTGAAACTGAGAAATGGAAACTTCTCAACATCTAGAGAGTGTTTTTCTTCTGCCTCTTTTCTCTGCTTCTTGGTGTGCATCTGTTCACTCTTCAGGCTGGTTATCCTGTTACTCAGGTCACTTGAAGGAAGATGGTCATGGCATACCTCCTCCGTCACTCAACAGAACAGCCCAGATTAAATTCATTTCCAAAACTCCAGTTTGGGTCACATACCCATCTCTGGTTCAGTCAGTTCTGGCCCTGAAGTGGCAGATAGACAAACATGGCTACTGGCAGCCTACCATTGTGGGTTCGGGTAACATTTGCCCAAGAAAAGGGAGGTTGCTGGCTCATGTGCAGGCAGACTCACTAAAATGTTTTCATTTTAATGACACAGACCTGTGCTATAGTATTTGTAGTATTAAAATTTAAAAACTTACTGAATTCTGATACAAGGAAAATGGACATTTCTTTTTGCCCATTCCTCTTGGAATTGAAGAAAGGGACTACAGGATGATAATAGTGAAAGATTAGTTCAGACTCTCAGAATAGTTTGATGGAACTCAGGACTTAGTATTACAGCCTCTAGTGCTGTCCCTGCCACTTAGTACCTTTTCATTGACCAAACTGTAACTTCTCAGTCTCACTGTCTTCATCTTTATTGTAAGAGGAGTAAGTAGATGGTCTTTAAAGTTTCTTCAACTTAACATCTGGACTCCGGCTAGATTTAGTTATTCTTCTTTCTACCTCATCCTCATCTAAATAAGTATGTTAAATCTAAATACTAGAGGGCTTCCTGCCTGATGTGGCTTAGTGGATCAAGTGCCAGCCTGAGAACCGAAAGGTCATGGGTCGCACGTTTTATTCCTAGTCATGGCACATGCCTGGGTTGCAGGCCAGGTCCCCATTTGTCAGCATGCGAAAGGCAATCAATCGATGTTTCTCTCGTTCATCCGGGTTTCTCTCCCTCTTGTTCTCCCTCCTTTCCCCTCTTTCTGAAAATAAATAAATAAAATCTTTTTTTTAAAAAGCTAGGCTAATAAACAAACAAATACTTGAGGGCTTTAATCTCGTAGAGGCAGTAAAGAGTATTTGTAAACTTGCGAGTCTCCCTGCCATGCCTCATTCGTTAACTGTTAGCCATCTCACCTGCAAAGTGCATTGCCACCATCCCCTTCCCATTCCCACTATATCACTGGTACCTCTGTTATTATAACTTCTTACTATAGTTGTCTTTTGGTCACTATCCCTGTCTCCTGTTCTGTACTTTCCCCTCAATCCAACCTAGAAATTGCCTCTCAAGTTTTTTTTTTTTTTTAAATCATACAGTAAAATTGAATTTGGGGGGAGTGCATGGTTCTATGAATTTTAAAACATTTATAGATTTATGTAAACCCCTGAATACAGAATAGTTCTATCACCTCCCAAAAACGTTTTCATGTAATTTTTTTATAAACACCCTCCCCCCAGTCTTAATTCTTAAGAAATACTGATCATACAATATGTGAACTTTTACATCTGGCTTCATTCACCCAGCGTAAAGCCTTTGAGATTCATCCAAGATGGTGCCTGGGTAGGTACTGCCCCCCACCCTTTTTTTTGCTGAGGAGCATCCATTGCATGGCTGTACCACACAGTGTGTTTGTCCATTCACTCATTGAAGGATAATTTAGTTGTTTCCTTTTTTCAATGGTCCTGAGAAATGCTGATGGAAATATTTATGTATAGATTTTTGAGTGAACATCAGTTCACTGGAGGAAATAACCAGGAGCGGGATTGCTGGGTTGGGTGGTAAGTGCATGTTTAACTTTTATGAAACTGTCATACTGTGTTTCATGACAGCTGTGCGGTTCACATTGCACTAGGGGTGTGAGTGTTTAGTTGCTACATCCTGGCTGCTGTTTGATATTGTTGATATTTTAAATTTTAGCCATTCTAGTAAGTGTGTAGTGATATCTCATGGTGGTTTTAATGTGCATTTCTGTCATGGATGATGTTGAGCAACTTTCCACATGCTTATTTGCCATCTCGTCAAGAACTATGAAGGACCCGAGTTTTCACCCTGCTTGCAGGTAACGTGATCCTGCCATAGATTCATGTGTGCTGGCAGAAGACACGAGATTCTGAGTCAGAGACAAAGTACTTAATCATTCACAGGACTTCAACAAAACAAACTTCATCTTCACGTGGTCTACCTTTACTCCCAAGTCCCATGAGGGTGACATCACAGCTGAGAAACCCAAGCTTAGAGACCCAAAATCTTTTATAAAAGGCAGAAAACAGATCTGCTCAACCTCTGACCTGAGGGAAACATTTTATTGTACTGGACAGTAAACAAACTTGCTCTAGGCTCCAGAGGGAGATAATTATGTGTTTCTTTTAAGAATATTAGATACCAGGATGTTTGCAGAGGCCCCTTGGACTGAAATTTGAGAATTGTCTCCCAGCATGTTGGTCTTCTTTAGATCACTGTCTTTCAGGTCTTTTGTCCATTTTGTAGTTGGGTGGTTTTTCTTTCTGTTAATGTCTGAGCATTTTTTATATATTCTAGATGCAAGTCCTTTGTCAAATATGTGATCGCAAGTATTTTCTACCAGTCTGTAGTTTGTCGTTTTATTTTCTTAGTGGTGTCATTTGCAGAGCAAACGTTTCTAGTTTTGTTGCCCAGTTGGGCTGCAAGTTCTAACCCACTTTCTGTAGGCCATGTTCCCAGTGTCAGTTCATTTTTCAAGGCCTTTGCAGTAGTTTCTGTCTGTGTCATATGTGTGCCAGTCTGAAACTTGTGTAGTGGCCTCTGTTAGTTTGAATTTTAGTCTTTTGTCCTGAATAGCATCAGATGTATTATGCACAGCCAAGGGTGAGAGCCCAGGAGTTCACCAACAACCGTTTTAGGTTGCTTTTTCAAGTTCTCCTTGTCAGTGCCTTCTCCTACACTACCCCCTGCCCCCCACCCCCTCCTAGATTCTCATCTTTCTTTTCCTCTGGCCAGAAAATGGTACAGTTAGTTACCCCACTCTCTCATGAACATTGTACTTCCATGGCTGTTTGCACGTTTGGGGCCAAGAAATGGAGAGGATGGAGAGTGGGAAAAATTGATAGTTCCCTTCCTTGAGTTTCATTTCTGCAGTCTGCCTTTCCAGCCAGTTCTGCATGTGGTTGCTTGGGTGCTATGGCTCAAGAGAAGGGGAAAAACAATTAAATGGAGGGACTTTCATGTTTTCTCCCAGTGTTAGGAGTTTCCCTTTCTCCGTCCTTGAGCCTGCACTAGAGGCACTGTGTCTGTGCCTTGGTATGCATTTTTGGATTGGCTCAGTGATACTGGAGGAGAGAATGGTAAACTCACTGAGGGTTTGGTGATATATTAAATTCTGGTCTTCTTCCCCAATTCTTCTCTCTTTTGCTTTTGAGACTCCCCCAAAGCAGAGCTCAGTGTGTACCATCAAGTTTTATAGCTGGACTAAATCTGTGGAATCTCTGGAGAGACTTCATGTGGCCCCTGATGTCTTTGTTCAGTTTTTTTTCTTGTTTTTATTTTTAAAACTTGACTTCCTTCTAAGGGTCACCCCTGTGCTTGCATACCATAATACCTTAATGGTCAGCCCAAGGTTGTTTGTTTAGACAAATAATTTGTGTGCAAACGCTGCCAGCCTGTAAGGTTTCTTTCCATTCTGGCCAACAGAGCCTGTGCATACACAGAGGAGCCACCAGAGAGGCGGGCAGAAACAGCTGGTGGCCTGGAGCTTAAATACATTCCTTGGCCAACACATTGATTTGTCAGCAGGGAGGAAGTTTTATCCATTTTTATAGCTGATTTTGGGGGTGATTATTTATTGTCCGTCTCATTTTATGTGATACAAGACAGAACTTCATCTCTCAAGTTTTAATGTCTTAAAATAGAGATCTTATCATGCTTTGCAAGAGCTTCCAGTGATGCTTCAATCCAGACTCTGTAGCCCACAATTTTAAAAAGCAGTCATATTTGACCTCACACCTAACTTCTTCAGTTAACCTCCTACTTATACCACATTGTTCATGCTCCATTTGCCTTCCTGTTTCTGAGCTTTATGTAAAAGATGTTCTTCCTGTCTAGAATGTCCCTCTACTTTTATATCATTCTTCCAAGACCCTCTTAAGTTTCAAAGCTCTTTCAGGTCTACACCTGCACCCCCTGGCCCAAGTGGTCCCCTCGTACTCCCTAAGTTAGAATTACCTTGCCTTTTCCTCCCCCTCAATTTCATAGCTCTGTGTCTTTCTGCATTGCTCAGTATGCCTGGTTTTTTGGAGGGGAGGGGCCTGAGTGGAAGAGTACGTTCTGTCAGTTGCATTAACAGTGATATCTACCTTTCTGTGCACACACTTGGCACTTAGTAAATATTTGTGTTAAATTATTGTAGGATCCCCAAGATATAGGACTTAATTTTGTCTGGACATGTGAGTTTCATGGATACATGCTGTGGAGTGCCACTTTTTTCTGTGCTTGTTTGGCAGTTTATTTACGGGAAGAAGAATGAGGACCATTTTATTCTATGAATTTAAATGAAACTTGTTGGGTAGCAATTTATCATATAATCCTGGTGGTATGAGCAAATAACATATGATGTAGAAAAGAAAACAGACTTAGAAACTTGTTAAAGTATTATTTCAAATCTTAATTGTAACATGTGTGACCTTAGACAGTTGTCTGACCTCTTCAAGCTTTGTTTACTCAAATTAGAAATGAAGATACTAATTTCTTGGCTTTGATGAATAAATGATTTATGTTTTATAAGTACTTGACACAAGTAGTTTCTCTACAACTGTTTATCCCTCTCTGTGCAAATCAGTATTATCTGTTCCTGTATGCTAGCAGAGCGAAGAGCCCCCCCCACCCCCCCTCACCCTTCTTTCAGAACTCTTAGTGGTTCTTCCTCACTCCCTTAACAGCTATAATGTGGTAGCTGCAAGAGTAAAATAGGGAGTGGTAAAATGAGTCAACCTAACAGGATCGGTAAGATCCAGTCAATTGCCAGAGGTAAGACTACCTTAACACATTTAACTTGCCAAGTAAGGAATCTTGTTAGATAATAGCTGTGCAGAAAACTCAGATTATTTTGCTGATAGTCTAAAAAGGAAAATCACAGCTAAAAATTTCTCTTTGATGTAACATACTTTTTAATTGGTTTCTTGTTCTGACTTATATCTAACATAAATCCTTAAGTTTGTTACCAAATCTGAAAGGAAAGCTTATTCACTGTTCAAATAAAGACTAAGTAGAGAACAGCCCTGCCTCCCTTAGCACACACTGTGTTCTGTTGGGGATATAAAGCAGCTCCTCCAGATGCTTCTAGTCTAGGTGGGAGGAGGTCAGACATAGAAATGACTGTAATGAAGTAGAATGGATGCAACTGGTTCCTAAATAAGCAGTGTTATGAGAATGGAGGGTCAAGGTTAATTCTGGGTGGAAAGAAGCTCATGGGAAGCTTATGAGCTTTGAATAGTGAATCATCTTTGAAAAAGCAGAAGAAAACTATAGGCAAGAATTCTAGGCTGAGGCATAAACATGCATGGTTTGTTTAAGAGATGGTCGTATGATTGAATATTGCTGTGCTCAGGGATGTGAGCAGAGTTTGGACAAGTAGATTGGGGACTATGTGGTATAAGGATTTTGGGAGCTCACCTCATTTTGAATCTTCTCTTTTGCTTCTTTTCACTGGTGTTTATGTACTTTTGAAAATTTCTCTCAACCTCATGTTTCACATCTAATAAAATGAAGATAATGTCTGCCTTGGGTTTTGGTGGGGTTTTTTTGCTATAAATAATTATATTAAGTACCTGTCATGATATTGTGTATGTAGTGAGTGGTAGCAAAGAGTAGTCTCATGTTAATTTGTCCTAGATTTCTGAGGGCCTTGAATGCTTTCTCAGAGAGTTTAGATTGGGCTTTAATTATACTCATTTTCTTGGTAAATGTTGAATTAATTTATGTGAGACAAAATGTCATTCTAGTGCCACTCTAGTGTTTTCTGTATAGAACACAGGTGGCAAACACAAGGCCCGAGGGCTGAATCCGGCCTTCCACCTTGTTTTATCCGGCCCAGCACCTTGTTTCTAACCGGTGGCAGCACCAAGCTCTTGCTTAACAGTTAAGGAGCAGTTACATTTCTACAGTCCTAAAGTCACATTCAGCCCGTTGAAGGCAACTTCGAGGCTGATGTGGCCCCTGGTGAAAATGAGTTTGATACTTCTGGTGTAGAAGTTTTTAAGTTTGCTCTAGTCCTATTTGTCTACTTGTGTTTTTGGTGTAATATCCAATAAATCATTGCCAAATCCAATGTCATGAAGTTTTTCCCCTGTGTTTTCTTCTGGAAGTTTTGTAGTTTTATGTTTTATGGTTAGGTCTTTAATACCATATTAGGCCTTTCTTACAGTGTTTGTTATATTACTGGGCAGGGAAGAAGAAGTCTTTTCGTTAACATGACTGTATTTAAACTGTCTTTTCCCTTCCCTTTCTCCTCCTCTACCTCCTTCTCTGTCTTTTCTTCTTCCCTCCTCCCCTCCTCTATAGCTGGAAGATATGGACCTATTTTGTGTGTCTTAATGGCTGCACTGATAAAATAATTCATTTTCAACCCTTTCTTGTTTGTTACTTCATTAACAGGAAGAAGATGAGCCTTAAGTCTGAACGCAGAGGAATTCATGTGGATCAATCAGAGCTCCTATGCAAGAAAGGATGTGGTTACTATGGCAACCCTGCTTGGCATGGTTTCTGTTCCAAGTGCTGGAGGGAGGAGTACCACAAAGCCAGGCAGAAGCAGATTCAGGAGGATTGGGAACTGGCAGAGCGGTAAATGGACCTAACTCGGGATGGTTTTACAATGATACAGCTGGATACATAATACTGTCATTGTCAGAATACATTTTTTCCCCTCTGCTTTGTGCTTTTAGCAAGTCAGCCTAATATTAACAGAATAGATTTTTCCCCTCATCTTCTCAGTCAACATTTAATGAATACCTTTTAGTGACTTCATTTTCTCTTTTGTTTTACCATTTAAGTATTTTGTGTTTGAGGTATGTTGGTTCCCTAATACAGACATGAAGGTTTTTGGAGTAGAAGAGTAGAGATAAACACCCTTCATGTTGGAGGTTAAATGAGGTAATATATACGATGTATTCGGTTGGCCAAAAAGTCTGTTACATTTTTTCTGTAAACTAAAAGACATTTTTCATTTTCACCACTAACTGTTGATTTGGATATTTTATGTATGTCAACTATCTCTCACTATTGGCTTCTAATGGGTAGAGGCCAGCGGTGCTGCTAAACATCTTCCAATGCATGAGACAGCCCCACAGCAAAGAATTACGTGGCCAAAATGTCAGTAGTACCAAGAAACTTCACAAACCACATTTGACACATTCTATCAGTCACACCACCTTCTCCACACATTGCACAAACTTTTCTTTTTTTTTTTTGCATTTCAGTTGCATTTTTACCTTTCTTGAAATAATATGCTGAAAATGTTGCGTGATTTTATTCATCTTTAATATTAAAATGGCTGCACAAAAATTCACCAATTCTGATAGGTTTTTTTAAATGTATTCTGATATGACAGCTGTCACAATACATTCTAACAGAATTGTTCTGCATGAAGTTAAGCACTACTAGAGCCATCGTACAGAGAAATCCAAACAGACTTTTGGCCAGCCCAATACCTAGCACAGGGCTTGGCACATGGCCCTCGTCAAGCATTGTTTCCTCCCGTGTTTGATGTATCCACTGTGGCATCTGTTGCAGTCATAAGCATGTAGTAGAAGAAATCTGTTGATTGTTGTATATGGTTCTTAAATTATAAAAGTTTAACTTTTCCAAAATGGGGTTTGTAAGTCAGAAGTATTATTTAAGAAGTTTGTATGATATAGAGATATGTTTATGGTAAAATAAAAGTTGGCATATCTGGTAAAGATAGGAACTAATAAAATGCCACAAATAATGTTAATCCTTTGCCAGAACATCCTAGTTACTAAAACTTCTCAATAAAAGAAAGTCAAACTGAACTCTGACAACGTCTGCTAGTTTTATATCTGATCAGCCACATTTGCTGGGTTACTGCTTTGCTAGTGTCTGTGGTGAGCTCGTGGAATTACAGAGCACACTCACTGCCTTCAGTGACTTTGTGGTCGATCAGCGAGAACATACACAGAACATTCACTCTCTCCTCAGGGCTCTATCTGCTTCCCTGATATTATTAGAGGCTGGTCCTATTTCATAAAGAAATTGGAGGCTCCTAAGCAAGATTCTTTTAGCTTTCTCCCCTCTTCACATCAGAATGTCTTAATATATGTAGTACCTTCTATTTTGTCCCTATTCCATTCTCAGACTAACACCTTTCCCTGTGACTTTGTTGCTGTTTGTTACCCCTTCCAATTGTAACGTTGCTTGAGGTTTTCTACAGCACAATTTCTCAAATTTGAACGGGCATGAGCATCAGCTGGAAATCTTGTAAAAACAGATTGCCAGACCTCACTCCCAGAGCTTCTGACTTGGTGAGGTTGGGAGTGAGGCCTGAAAATTTGCATTCCCACAGGTTCCTAGGTGATGCTGATGCTGTTGTCTGGGGACCACACTTTGAGAACCATTGTTCTAAGATAGCCTTTGAGATTTATTATAAATACCTCAAATTCAGCTGATCAAGGCCAAAGTTACTGCTTTTATTTACTCTAACCTCCATTTTCAACATTTTCTCCTACATCTCTTCTTGTATCAGTTGATGACATCACTTCAGTTTATTCAGTTGGCTAGAAAACAGTGGAGTCATTCTTAATTTCTCCTTTACCTCTCACACTCTCTACAACTAATTGTACAAGTTTTACTTTTCTGAGCTTAGAATGATAGTCTTTTGAATTTCACCCTCTCCTGTTTTCCAGGTCCCTATTTTCTCTCACTTAAATCTTTGTCACATATTCTTAATTATTATTCCCGTCTCTAGTCTCTTTGCCCCTCAGGTTGTCCCACAGCTACCTGTATTATCTTTCTAAAGTACAGATCTGATCATGGTAACTCATTGGATTGAGTAATGAATAACATAACCTCTTAAGATCTTTGCTGATCTTTTGTATTTAATGACTGTTGTTTTGTTTTGTTAAAGGGAAAGGTTACTTATAACCAGAAACACAGCATCTCTCTTGTAAATGCAAGCCTTTAAACAATCTTTTAGTTTACATGATAAATTTGGAGTTGTTGATAAAAAAGATTGGCAGTCTTTTTTGGTTTCCCACCACATGATGAAATCCAGGGTGATAATGGGTTGGCAGTCAAGGTCTCTCACCACCTGGCACATCTAGCAGTATAGTCCACCACACCATCAGTGCTCTGACTGCATTGAACTTGGTTGATAACAAGAATAGCATGCCTTCACATTGTAGTTTCTTCTCCCTGGAATGCCCTCTGACTTGGCAGAATCTTATTAATCCTGTAGGACAGACCTAAATGTCACCAATGTGAAACCTTCTTGGACTCCTCCAGCAGATTCAGGTCTTCCCTGTGTTCTCTTAGTGTTTGTGCTTTACCATCTACCATGGGGACTGTCGTATTGAATTGTGATTATTTACTTGTCTTTTTCTGTCTTATGACCTTGAGTTTGTTAGGTAAAAGGACCAGACTTTATTTTGTTTGTGTAACCCTAGTACAATTGCTGAATGAACATGATCGTGGAGAAAGTCCCTTTTAAAGTCTGCAGTAACACCCTGACAAGTGTGGCTCAGCTGGTTGGGCATCATGCCACAAAGTGAAAGGTCTCCGGTTCAATCCCCACGCAGGGCACATGTCTGGGTTGCAGGTTCGGTACTTGGTTGGAGCACGTGCCAGAGGCAACTGCTCAGTGTTTCTTCTTTACATCAGTGTTTCTCTCCTTCTGTTTTTCCCTCCCTTCCCCTCTCTCTAAAAAAAATAAATAAAGTCTTTTTTAAAAGTCTGTAGTTGCATGTAAGATAGTTACAAATCAGAGACCTCAGATGTATTTGGTGTGTTTAGCCTCTAGTTCTAAAAACCCCATTTTAGATCCTCCTCAATTCATAGAGTAATAACCTTTAGATACAAGGAAAACTTGGAGAATGTGTGAGTCAGTAATCCTCTCTTGAATTGCAGACTGCAGCGGGAGGAGGAAGAGGCCTTTGCCAGTAGTCAGAGCAGCCAAGGGGCTCAGTCCCTCACATTTTCCAAGTTCGAAGAAAAGAAAACCAATGAGAAGACCCGCAAGGTCACTACGGTGAAGAAGTTCTTCAGTGCTTCATCCAGGGTTGGATCAAAGAAGGGTAATTTTCTGATTTGCTTGTCTTCTTCCCTGCTCAAATGAAGTACTGAGTAGATCCACAATGCATGTGGGCCCAGCCCTCTGATTTCTCTAAGCTTTTAAAGACTATCAACTCAGATTTGAGACTGAAGTTGGATTTGAGGGTTAGGCGGTAAATGAAACCGAAAATCTATTTGGTCAGATGATGTGTTCTAGAGAAGCTTGTTTATTCTAGGAGAAATAAAGATAATTGAAACATATAGTTTTCTTTATAAGGAAATACATAGTTTTCTTTATAAAATTCATTCCATCTAAACTGCTATCTTTTTGGTTGTCTTATATTTTGTGCCTTTAATTTTTGGATGCTGGTTTAATCTTCTTTACATAATATCCTCACCATCCATGCCTTAACAGAAATGGCTGTTTTTAGGCTTGGAGTCATCTAAAAAGGAAGTTTTCTGAGAGCTTATCTGAGAGACAGTATCTTGAGGAAATATATAGAGAACATATGTAAAAAGGCTCCCTTTGGGCTTTTAGAGTGGTGAATGTAATCCTTAGTGTGTGTTTTCTAGTGCATGGACTTATATGTACTTGACCTTATTCACCCTACTTCTTAAAATGCTGTATAACCAGCAAAAGGATTATCACTAAAATCATACTTGTTCTGTCAGTGAGCAGACAAGCTAGTTGACAGGGACCAGCAGGAAGCAAGAAGGAATGTCTGTTGTTAGGACTCGGTCTCTGAACCTTTATGTTGGTGGTCTGTTGTGCGGGGAATTGGGAATGGTGAGGCAGACTGGGAACCGACACGGATGCTATCAGAGAGCTCCTTTCTCAGAGCCCCTGTCTGGCTCCCAACTCCTCAGCCTGGGTGGTTGTGATGAGGGGGTTTTTTTTTGGCCTGCCCGAAGGCAGGGTAATGAATAACATCACCTCTTAAGATCTTTGCTGATCTTTTGGATTTAATGACTGTTGTTTTGTTTTGTTAAAGGAAAGGTTACTTATAACCAGAAGAAACACAGCATTTCTCTTGTAAATGCAAGCCTTTAAACAATCTTTTAGTTTACATGATAAATTTGGAGTTGTTTCTTGGTTGGCTGTTAACTGGACGCAATTTTCTCTCCAGTAGGAGGGGATTAATCCGTACTGGCTAGAGATTAATTTAAGAATATATTTGGCTTGTGATTTATTTATCAGAAGGTAGGGTGGTTAAGAACATAAGCTTTAGAGTCACCTTGGTTGAGTCTCAGCTTTACAGGTTCACTGGCTGTATGACTGAGGGCAAGCTAATCTCTTTAAGCCTTGTCAGTCCTGAGGGACATTAATACTTACCATATGAGTTGATGCATCTAAAGAGTTTAGTACAGTACCTGGCACATATTGTAAGTCTCCAGTAAGTGTTAATTATTTTAAAATGCTTTTCTGAGAGAATAGTCTCTGCTAGTAAGAAGCTCAAGGGCATTGATCAAAGCCATTTGTTCTGATAGCTTACATTCCATTCCCTGTTTTTGGAAGGTCTCACTAACCTTATGAATTTATGATAGATGATGAAATGGTATATGACAACAGATGAAATAGTAAAGCAATTATAAAACCATCAGCTCTGACTGCCTCATTTTACAAATGACATGATAGCCCATAAAGGTTAACTAATTTACTCAAGGTCATATGAGTTGATGTATTAGAACTCAGGTCTTCTATATCCTGGTGTAGTTTTTTCCCTTGCACTCATGTGTGTGTGTTTGTATGTATATCTGTATCTATATCTATATAGGTATATGATGAGGTTCCCATTACTGAAGTGTGTAGGAGTCATGTGCGCTCACTGACCATCATGGACAGTTTTAGAAAAATGTTCTAAGAAAGAAAATTTTTACTTTAAAAGAAACAAGTTCCAAGTTATTTATTTTTGTTTAATAAACCTTTATACAGAGTATTTCTTACTGTTTTTTCTTTGCTTTTAGAATGATAGATTTTTACCTTAAATTTCTGACCTTTAGTTGTTTTTTTTGTTTGTTATAGAAAGCATATAGGGACAAAGACCTCAAAGTATTGAAAAAATGAACGCGTGTGTATTAGTGAAGAGGATGCGGTTGGATCTGTCTCTCACATGTTGCTTACGTAGCTTTGCCAGACGAACTTTGCACTTTAGACTGATGGTTTGGCCTTTGCATGTGGATAAGGTTTGCCTGTACTAAATACAGTTTTAATTTATTGGATCTGGACTAAAATAGGCTTTTTTCATTCTGTGTTCTTTATTTTACTTCATGAATGCATGATGCCTTTGCTCTTGATACTGCACTTCTTTGGTAGTGCAAAAGAAAGCTCTTAAGCCAGGGCAGCTTAGCAATAAACAGAACACAAATAACTTTCTAAGGGATTTAAAGACTATTTTAACAACAGTTGGATGCCCCTTCAGAGAGGGTGATGGAACTTCTTGACTGTAAAAACTCAGAAAGTTTACTTTCAGTTTTCTAATTTCCAAAAGTAAGTTTGAGTGAGCTGTAGTTCAGAATAAATTATGGTGGGTTGGCCCAGTGGGAATAATTGCTCATCCATTAAAAGATGTCCCCCTTTTTAAGAGCTCAAATAGATGTTGTCACCCTGAGTAGAAACTTGTGTACATCTTTTACAAATTACTCTGAAGGCTGTGCTCCTAGAATTAAAATACTGGTCTTCCACCCAATTCTTAGACTCGAATACTGTTCTTCACTAGGGTTCCTTAGAGAAGTGACTGATTCCACTGATTAGGGGGGCAGGGAAAGAAGGCCCCCCTAAAATGTTGGGGACATGTCAAAGACCCAGAAGCCACCTTGAAGGGGTTCCCACATAAGCGTATCAAATAAATAAGAATAATCAGTGGAATATAACTGAATAAAGTAGTAATACATTAGTCCGTCCACTAGTAAAGTAGATAATGTTAAATAAAAGAGAAGGGAAAGTTCTTTTTTACCAAAGAATGTTGACTAATCAATATAGAAGGGATGATGGAAATAGAAAATCACGGTTTTGCAGTCATTATAATGAGGATTAATTCAGGCAAGTTTCATTAATTGGTGCTAAAGCTGGGTTGAGGGGCGGAGTAAGTTATGAACGTGGTCTCAAGTGAACTCCTGTAACTTATTTATTAATTACACATAGAGAAATGGTATCCATATAACTGTGGGGGAAGATGGACATTATGTGCCTCCAGATTTGATACTTTGAAAAGAGCACAACAAGAAGTAGGTAGTATTTATAACCTGAAAATTTATAACCTGAATTCAGTCACAAGGAAACAGCAGAGAAACCCAAACAGAGTGGCATTCAACAAAACAACCGGCCTGTATTCTTCAAAATTCTGAATGTCTTGAAAAACAAAGGAAGGCTGGGGAACGTTTCCAGATTAAAGAAGATTTAAGTATACGTGACCAGTAAATGAATGTATGACCCTCAGTTGTATCCTGTTTTAAAAAAATCACACAAGTTTTAAAAATAGCTGTATTGTAGTTACGTAAAAGAATGTCTTTGTTATTAGTAAATACTCATATTAAGGAGGTAAAGAGCACGATATGTACAATCTACTCTGAAAAAAATATTAGAAAAAATAATACACAGATGTGTAGCAAATAAATAGGTACAATTTAACTCAAAAGTAACAACTGGCAGTATTTTTTCTGAAACATTTTTTTATCAATATGGAAAACCAAAAATGTATTTGTGTGTAACTAAAAACCATTCTTCCGTACATGGAATTTAATCCTTCACTCAGTCTGATAATTTCACTCCCAGTCCTGATGGAATAACAAGGGCTGTGTTTACTCTACTCCCTTAACAGCTAGAAAATTAGACAAAATACAAGACATAATAGTTTTCATACATTGGCCAACAGGCAGTTGGGTGAGGAACCCCTGAGAGAGGGGACAAACGTGGTAAGTCCTGTGAGTGCCCCAGCTCACTGTAGGGAGAGGTGTTAAGCTGTGGCACAGAGAGACACAACTGGAACTCCCCGAATTTGGGAAATGAGTTTAGAGCACAGTGAGTCACTGGAATTGACATGACACAACGCAGAGAGGATGCAGCTGCACTGAAAAATTCCTGATAGCTGCACATGCATGTGAGAATGGCCCAAGACTGGGTGAAGGATTGAGGAGTGAGCAGAACAACTCCCAGAGCACCCGTGGCTGGAAAAACTCATGTTCCCAACAGCCAGGGACAAAGCAGCAGCAACGGCAAATAGGTAGTGCATCCAAATGACTCGAAAAATAAAAGGGACATAGTCCCTGGCTCATCCAGTTTACAACTTAACCACCACATTCAGACAACCTTTATTACTGTTTTTTCGTGTATCCTTGTGTGCTTTTGTTTTCATTTATAAATGTGTATATTCTTATTCTAGTTCCTTATTTTACATAAAAGATAGCACACTACCCATACCCTACTTATTTAACTTTGCAATACAGTTAAGAACTCTTTCCTTATCAGTACATAAAAGCATACTTTTTTGTTTTAAAATGATACATTCTGTTTTGTGAATCAAGCCATAATTTACATGGTCACTTAATCACCATTTTGTGCAGTTGCAGTATTGTGTTAACAAGAGTAGCACTGCACATATTTTATTTTGTACATGTGCGGTGATGTGAGTAGAAAATATCTGAGAAATGGAATTGTTTGGTCGTGGGGTAAGAGTTTTTTTAAAATTTTGATGATTATTGCCAGATTGCACCTCATTGCAGTTATATTATTTTACATTCACACCCCTATAGTATGAGCACCTTCCCCCTATATCCTCATCAATGTCAAACTTTAGGTTTTTGTCTATTTATTACTTTTTTAAATGGCATCTCATATAGTAGTATTAATTTGCACATTTGTCCTGCTTAAGATCCATGTTCATTTCCTTTCTGTGAATTGTTAGTATTCTTGACCAATTTTCATATTGAACTGTTAAGAATTTTTTCTTCTCTAGTTATAGGAGTCTTTTTGTGATATAATGTACAAACAGTTGTTTCTGATTTGCTGTCTGACTTTTGAATGATGTGTTTTCACTATACATATTGAGGGAGGGTTGTGTTTTGTTTCTTCTGTATTTTTTTCTCTGAATGTGGTTGAATTCTTTAAGGGCTTCCACATGTTGAATCATAATTAGGAAGCACTAATTAAAGATGGGCAAATGCTTGATTTTTTGGAAAGATAACTAAAATGCAATTTTGTTCTTCTAACTACTTGATAGTACAGTTTGCAGGGTCAGGGGAGGGTGTTTTTGCTTTAATTTGAGTTTAAGTCAAGCAATTAAGTAACACAGTTTAATAACCAGGTATGTAACAAATGAGATGTGGGGTCTTTAGTTTGCTACAGTTAATAGCATATTCTTGTAGGTAATATACTGTGTTTGTCTTACTTTGAATAAACCAGGCACTGTAATAGGAATAGTGCCTTTATGATATTAAAACTTTATTTCAACTTCATCATTAAAATGTACATCAGATACTAAAGTTCCAAAAATAAGATTATAAGAAACTGCTCTGAGAAACATGTAATAGGTTGATTTTAATACCTTTGAAAGATACTTTTTCTTCTTAATTGTCTTTCTTTTTGTGTTAAAAGGGAATCATGGGTTTATGAGGTACCTAATTACTTACAGTAGGGGTGTCAAACTCATTTTCACCAGGGGCCACATCAGCCTCATAGTTGCCTTCAAAGGGTCAAATGTAATCTCAGCTCCTTAACAGTTAAGGAGTAGTTACATTTATACAGTCCTAAAATTATTTCAACCCTTTGAAGGCAACCATGAGGCTGATGTGACCCCCAGCAAAAATGAATTTGACACCCAGCCTTAATAGGTATTGAATTAGGGAGCACAGTTCAAAGTTAGGAGGCTTAGGATGTGGTAAGAGACCAAGTGATAGTTCCTGCTTTTCTTATATCTCCCTTACCTCTGGGAAGGTCCCGTAGTCCTTTCAGTGTATTCATAGAAGGCGGGAGGAGTTGTGTGGCCAGCTGAGTTGCCGGTGCTTTCAGCTGAGTTGCTTTATGCGCTTCCCCTGCCCCTGTGATGTGTGCTCTGTCATGATCGGCATGCTGATTTGAATGTCACTCTTTCCCTTTGAGCAGTCTGACTTGAACACTGAATGGTGGATAAATACTTGTTAATCTCCACATAAATAAATTAGCCTTTGCCTTTTGAGCAAGTAAAATGGATTTGAAAAATTTAACATTTTAAAAGTCACAGAACATTTTTGTACTTCTGATTATTTCACTTGATTAGTTTTATAAACTCATGCAGACCTTTGAGAAAGTTGTTCAAGATAGTGGTGTCATTTTAGTGTTAATGATTACATGGATCAAAGCATGATGTGTTTTGTCTAAGAAAATCCAAATAGAGCAACTTAAATTTGAATAGGGATGTCTTTTAGGTCATATAGTTTTATCTATTTGTATTCCTACTCATAAAGAAGATTTAGCTTACTTGTAGGAAAGTTGCCCAAATATTGAAGCATAAAATAATTTAAACTTAAGTTTAACTTTGATTAAATATCATTTAAATAATCTTAAATTAGATACTTAAAGTAATTCTGTGCATGGCTCTTCTGTGTAATGAAACTTATTTTTAATTTTCCCAGCAGAAATTCAGGAAGCAAAAGCTCCCAGTCCTTCCATAAACCGGCAAACCAGCATTGAAACGGATAGAGTGTCTAAAGAGTTCATAGAATTTCTCAAGACCTTCCACAAGACAGGCCAAGAAATCTATAAGCAGACCAAGCTGTTTTTGGAAGCAATGCATTACAAAAGGGTAGGTTGAGAATAACCACTTAGAAACAGAGTTTTGGTTTTAGGAAGGGTCTTAAGAGATAATCTAGTGCAACTTTGTCACTTGACACCTGAGAAAATCAAGACCCAGACATGTTAAGTTACCTAAGAAATAATGCCACTGAACCAAGTTAAAACCTGATTCCCTGGCTAGTGCTTTTCCACTGCAACTCAGCGGTGTTTGGACCATCATTGCGTGGAAAGTGTGACGCCCAAGCCACTTCTGTGGCACACTTGAGTGCTAAGCCTTCCTACCTCGTCAGCTTGTAAATAGTATGAACTGCCACAGTTAGTAGATCCTGGACTCTGAAGTAACTAACAATTGTTAGATCTGTAGCAGTCATTTTAGGGTATTTTTGTTTATGTTTTGTTTTGTATTTTGATTTTTAATTTTCTTCTCCTTGCTGAGGTGTAGAGAAGGGAAAGCTAGAATTTAGATGTTGAAAGGGACCACAGTGATTATCTGGTTTTAGTCCCCTTGTTTTAGATGGGGAAGTCGAGAGCGAGAGAGGATAAGTTGCTTGTCCAAGGTTGCACAGCTAGATTCTGCCAGTGTCAGAACTAGAACTTGTGTCTTCCACATGTGTATCTTTAACCTCTAATTTCTAAGTGATAATTTTAGTTACAGTAATTCATAAGAGTACCTGTAATGGGGTTCATTTTGTAAATAGTAATTAGTTCATTTGTAATGTACCTCACCCATTAAACTTAGAATTAGCTCTGTCAAAGTATTTTTTAAATGGTGAATTCAATTAGTGAAGGAGAAAATAAGCTCGCTTTCTTGTTTTTTGGTGTGCAATTACACTGACAATAAATAAGCAGCCTCTTTTTTTCCCCTGAAAGTGTTTGTAAGCAAGTAGTGATATTTAGAGTTAAATAAAGCCAGCAAGATATCACTGACATTTTGAATTAGAAGCAATGATAAACTTTAATATGAAAAGATTCAGGTTTCATATGATATGAAACTTTCAATTTTTAGCAAAAGTAAAAACTAAGTTTTGCAGTTATTTACTCTTCAGCCCTATGAAATGTTTGCAGGATATCTATTCTCTATTGGCATATATACTATATAGTGCATGTGCTGTTATAATACTATATTTTTAAAAACTTCTCAGCTCGGATTTGTTCATTTTTCTTTTGCTTAGAAGTGTAATGTGCCCTTGTTCTGTAATACATTGGTTGACTTCTGAATCAATATACTAAAGTAAAGAAGTAATTAACTGACGCAGATATTGTCATACTTAATTGTTTTTAAGGCATCATAATTGATATCAGAAACCTGGATATGGCCTCAGAGTCCTCCTTGTTTAAGAACCACTGTACAACCTATTTTCCATTTCTACACCAACACTGTGTGTTTTATGGTTAAATGGTCAAGCCCTGTGCATGTGCACTCAGCATCTAGCGTGATGCCTAGCACATACCTGATACTTGAACAGATGTTTGTGAAACTTAATGTCTCTGGGGGAGCCCTTCTTGTCTTTAGGTTCAAGTTAATGGTGTTTCTAATAAAACAGCTATTACACCTGAATAAAGCAACCTTACCTAATTAGCTTCAAATCATTCAATTGTATACATTTCTTGAGAGAATGTGATCAAGTACAAATTGGGATAATTCCTGTGAGGTAAGGAGATGTTACAGTGCAAGGTGCTCGCTGTACTCAATTCATCAAAACTGTTTAAAAATCTGAAGTTAATATATGCTCACCAACTAAACTTTCTAGGTATCTTATTCTTATGAACTACTCAATATGAAAATTCATTCTTTTCTGTTTGAAATCGCCTTGTTGACATTGCCATTAACTGATAATTCTTCTACTGCACATACAGTAGTATTCTTCCCTAATTTGGGAGTTTGAGAACACGAACCACTCTTGCCTACATCTTTTTCTGCTTCATTCTCGTTTTCTCCAATCCTAGTATATGCCAGGGGTGAGCAACCTTTTCTGCATATAGGTCAAGTCTAGAAAATGAAATACATGTTTTCAGGATTCTCTTAAAAATTTTTCAGCCATTTTATCTTTATCAAGGAGCACTTTATCTGCACTTAGACTTTAAAAATTTTTTTCTCATCCCAAAAGAGAAATTTGGCTAAAATTTCATTCACACAGCACCGCATCATTGCAATATGATGCTTTACTATTCAACAGATATTATTATTTGCTAAGACTTTTCTGAAACTGATGTATTTCCTTTTTTTCTTTTTGCTTAATCCTATTAGATACTTAATATTAAGATATGTGTTGTTTTGTAGTCCCTTTTCATATTTTTAATGTAAAATATATTTCTGTTGCAAATGAGGCAACTACATTACTAATGCAAAACCCATTCATATTGAACATACAGTTATCAGCTGTTTTTCTCTGTTTAGAAGTCACCATAGTAAGAATTTATATTTCATTGTAGAAATGGCCAGGGGGTTGGGGAGGGGCTATGAAGAAGCTAAGAATTTACAAGGTTTAGTTTTTTAAACTTATCATTACAAAATGACTATAAGAATCTCACTATAAGAACCAGACTTCAGTTAGAACTAAGTATGGCCACGAATCCAGAAGTGTATATGGTTACCAATGAAAAGAAGGATGTATAAATTTCTGTCGTCATTTAGACCAAGCCTTATATGCCCAGGGTAATTTTATTTTTTAAAGTATATTTTGTTGATTACACTATTACAGTGGTCCCAATTTTTTTCTTCCCTTTATTCCCCACCTCCTTGCACCACCCACCCTCTGGCATTTCCCCCACTTCCTTAGTTCATGTCCATGGGTTATACATATAAGTTCTTTGACTTCTCCATTTCCTATACTATTCTTAACCTCCCCCTATTTTGTATCTACTAATTATACTTCTTATTCCCTGTGCCTTTTCCCCCATTCTCCTCCCTCTCTCTTCCCGCTCATAACCCTCCATGTGATCTCCATTTCCGTGATTCTGTTCCTGTTCTGTTTGCTTAGTTGTTGTTGTTTTTTAGGTTCATTTGTTGATACTTGTGAGTTTGTTGTCATTTTAATGTTCATAGTTTTTTATCTTTTTCTATTTCTTAGATAAGTCCCTTTAACATTTTATATAAGGGCTTGGTGATGATGGACTCTTTTAACTTGACCTTACCTGGGAAACACTTTATCTATCTACCCTTTCATTCTAAATGATAGCTTTGCTGGATAGAGCAATCTTGGATGTAGGTCCTTGCCTTTCATGACTTGGAATACTTCTTTCCAGCCCCTTCTTGCCTGGAAGGTTTCTTTTGAGAAATAGGCTGATAGTTTTATGGGAATGCCTTTGTAGGTAACTGTCTCCTTTTCTCTCCTTATCTTTAATCTTGGGTAGTGTAATTATGATGTGCCTTGGTGTGTGCTCCCTTGGGTCCAACTTCTTTGGGACTCTCTGAGCTTCCTGGACTTTCTGGAGTCCAGGAAGTCTATTTACTTTGCTAGATTGGAGAAGTTCTTCTTCATTATTTGTTCAAGTAAGTTTTCCAGTTCTTGCTCTTACTTTTCTCTTTCCGGCACCCCTATGATACTGATGTTGAAATGTTTAAAGATGTTCTGGAGGTTCCTAAGCCTCCCCTCATTTTTTTGAATTCTTGTTTCTTCATTCTGTTCTTGTTGAATTTTTATTTCTTCCTTTTGTTTCAAATCATTAATTTGAGTCCCAGTTTTCTTCCCTTCACTGTTGGTTCCCTGTATATTTTTCTTTATTTCACTTTGCATAGCCTTCACTTTTTCCTCTATTTTGTGACCATACTCAACCATTTTTATGAGCATCGTGATTATCAGTGTTTTGAACTCTGCTATCTGTTCATTGCTTATGTTGGCTATCTCTTCATTGCTTAGTTCTGTTTTTAGAGCTCAAAGGAACAGATCAAAGGATCTGTTCTTTCATTTGGGCCATATGTTTTTAGTCTCAAGTCTTGTTATGGTGTTAGAGGCGGAGCCTTAGGTATTCGCCAGGGCAGGGCAACTCATGTTGCTGCATTGTGGTGCTGTATGAGGGGAGGGGTCTGAAAGGGAACAATGGCACTTGCTTAGCCCTTTGTAGGCTTTCAGTCACTTCCTCCGCTACCCACAAGCAAATTGGGCCCTTCTGGTGCTGATTCCCAGGTGGGTGGGTTTGTGTATGTTCTAGGACCCTGTTGGTCTATCCAATGCACTCTCCTGTGAGGCTGGGAGTATCTCTTGCCACCACAACCTCCACAGGTTTTTATCAGACGTTTTGAGGCTTATTTCTGCATACTGGAACCCTGGGTTGTGCAGTCTGCCTGGCTCCCTAGTTGTTCCTCCCGGTTTATCTGCATGGGAATGTGGGACAGCCCAGTCCTCCAGCCATTGCCTTGCCACGCTTCCTCTCCACCCCAGCTGCCCATCTCCACCCCTTCTACCAGTCTGAATGAATGTTTCTTCTTTAACTCCTTGGTTGTTGGACTTCCATACAGTTCGATTTTCTGGCAGTTCTGGTCATTTTTTTGTTTTTAAATTTGTGGTTGTCCTTCTTTTGGTTGTGTGAGGAGGCAAAGTATATCCACCTACACCTCCATCTTGGCTGGAACTCCCAGTTTTAAAATTAGAAGCAGCATGGATGAGAAGTGAGGCAAAAGACAATGGGAAAACACCTAAGCTCCTGGAATCAGTGCATCATAAGAAACAAAAATAGATAAAAGAGTGAGTTGATGGCTATGTTGAAAGTGAGGAATGAACAAAATAATTAAAAATACATTGATGTCTGAAAGCAAACTTAAAACATTAATGAGGGGCAGCTGAAATGGCAAACTTAAAACATTAATGAGGGTGACTTGCTGGTGAGGCTGGCAAGACGCAGTCTTCCAGGTTTGGCCTTTTCCCTCAGGCCCTCTCCTGTTGTTCACAGATATAAAACAGAGCAACAATGGCCATAGTGAAGGGGATATGGGTCAAACTGGCACCAGAGAGAAATACTCCCTCTACAGAGGAGTTACTCATGGAACAGAAAGTCAAGTTAGAAGAGCAGCTAAAAGAGCCTGTGGAAAAATGTAAACAAGCTTTGGCAGATACTGGGAACTTAAAGAGAAGCCAAAAATGGTGGAGGTGGCAGATTGCATGGTATTTAGGGCTTCTGCAAGGACATGTTAGAGGTTGTAGACATTTTGGAGGAGGCAACATAATGTATTCCAAAAGTAGAAATTAAGGACGATATTCACCTGAAGCACCTCATGATGACTGAAGGCCACATTCAGAAGGTAGTCATAAAGCAGGACTTACTCAAGTTGAACAATTCATGATTCAGACTGAACCAAGTTTGAACCTTACATGCCTAAGGGCTTGTTTTCCACATCGGTTGAGAGCAAAGAGCTGGGCACAGTGATCTAGTTAAAAGTCTGCATGGGCACACTCTGAGACCCACCCTGGGGAGTGAGGTGGAAGAAACCTAGCTGCCTCCTGAAGGGTTGTTTGTTTTTTTTAACTAGCTTCTATAACTCTTGAAAGCCTTTTTTACTTTGCTTACCTGTGAATGCTTTTGATCTTTTTTCAGATGTTGTGGGGAAACTCAAGTAACCAGTGGCTAAACATGCATTTGCACAATTGCATTCGTGAACTCTGATTCAGGAGCCTATTCATTGATTTTCAAGACTATAATTTTAATAGCTTAACATACTTACTGAAGAATCCAATAGGATACTAATTAACCTCAGTATCTGCTTAAAGTCTGGTGACATTAAAGTATTTTAAATTAATGCAGTGTCTTTGGGAATTCTGATCTTTGGCTACATGACCAAAGATTAGAATTCCCACAGTATTTCTGCATCTCACTGCACTATAGCTTGTGAGTTACTAGAATTCTTAGCCCATAACGTATTTCATTCAATGAAAGAAAAGAATTTAAACATTATTTTGCTAAAAGAAAATTTTACAGTGACCTTTGTGAAGAACATATGTAAACTCATTTGTTATTAGTAACTTTATCCAGATGCTAAAAATGAGCAACTACTAGATTTTCCTCAAAGATAGAAAAGGAACATATGTACCTTATTCTTACCACCTATATTTTGCCAGTAATTAAATTTGACAATCATTTACATTTTGCCCAGTTTTGCTTATCTAAATGTAAAAGTATTTTAATTTATATTTAGCTAGCTGTTAATGACCTCAGAGCATATTCCCTGGTAAGATAGACTGTCTTAAATATGAGGACTGGATACTTGATACACTTTAAATGTTAGTTTGATTTTAAAATTTTATTTAAGAGGATTAAAGCCCTAATATTGCAGCAGAAACCAGCAATATGGAAAGTGTGGACATGAAAGCTAAAACCTAAAATTATTAAAACAGCCAACTGTAGTGCAACAGAAACAATGAATTCAGGACATGGTCACAGAGATTCGGTTCCGGCCAGTGGGAGTTCCAGATGAAATACACAGAAAACATAATTACGGAAATAGTCAAATAAAGGTTTTATTAACTGGAAGCGGGGAAAAAAAGACTTCAGCCAGATGATTAAAAAGGTATAGAGAGAGCCTTTCAGTATTAATATTCAAAGGAATATACCCACTTGTCAAACCTTTTAAACTACAAAGAAAAAAAAATTTAGGAAAAAAGTAAAATGATTTCATACAGACTTTATAGAAAAGATAACTCCAGGCAATGGTTAGAGAATACTTAAAGAAAATGATTGCTTTACACTATTATGCTGTGTTTTTTCTTATAAAGCTATGCGAACAAATGTTTGGAATTTTGTAGAACCTAAAATAATTAACCAATACAAATCTGCTGTCATTTAGCCCTTTGGCCAGAAGTGTAAAGGATCTGAGATTTACCCTACTTGTGAGTTAACAAATTAGCCTGCCATGGTTTCATGGATTCTGGCAGAAGACACAGGTCTCCTAAGTCAGGAAGAACGGTGAGTTCATAACAGCAGTAGGAGTAGCCAGAGTATATCAGCATTTGCACCAATTTCCTGAGTGTCAGTTCCCACAGGGCAATGCCTGTGAATGCAGTTAGTTACATTACAGAAAAGGATCTTTTATGATGGGCATGAGCTTGCCTGACCTTTGCCCCAGAGGGAAGTATTGTACTGAGCAGTAAACAATTTACCCTGTTTTTCACTTGAGGGAGGCGCTCTCCTTGTGTTTCAAGGCTGTTAGTTACACAGCTGTTCTTGAAGAGAGTACTGAAGAAAGGGAGTCAGTGCCTCTTGCCACAAGATGTGTGGAAGTATAAGAGATCTATGTAGAATCGTCTCCAACATCTTTCTAGTATTATAAAGGGAAGAACTATACTAGCCACATTCATTCCTTCTTCTGTTCAGTTAACACTGAGCCCTAGCTAGCGCTGTGCCTGGCTATGTTACAGGCACTGGGGATGCGGTGGTGAGCAGGGCCCTCGTGGGGCCGACACGTTGGTGGAGGAAATGGACAACAAACTGATTTATAATACAGCACAGCCGTAAGTCCTAGGAGGAACCTAAAGCAGGATAAAAGGACAGAGTGGAAGGGGAGTTATTTTACATTCTAAAATGAAGTGTGAATCTGCATATGAATAGAAGTGAATTTTCTGAACTATAAAATCACAGTGATTGTGTGGCACCAGTGAAACAGGCCACAGTCTTTCTAGTTAAAAGTCAGCACTAGTGATGATAATCGTAAGAATGAAATGAGTGTAGTTTGTTCTAAATTAAGTGTTACAGTTTGGTGCAAATGAAGGGTAGGCACCTAAGTAGATAAAAAGAATAATAAGTTGTAGAAAGCATATAAATAAAGGAATAACAAGTAAAATTATAGCATAATAAAGGAAAGTAAAAGTACTATAATTAAAATGTTAAGCCCCCCCATATAAAAATACAATTAAATTAATAGGTTTAATACTTTTAAAAATTTCCTCACAAACACCATAATGGTAGTCTGTCTTTTGTTTATTTTAAGCCTAATTTGCTTATTGGAAGGACTTGAACTTTATAAAATGATTTAAAATGAGAATCAGAAAACAAAAGAATCATTTGATACTAGAATTTATAAACATGTTCTTATGGACATATTCTTCATGAAGCTACTGCTATGACTGTCCACTTTGAAATCCAGGCATAATATTAAAACTAGTTCTCTGAAGAAGTGTTTTCAGTGGGCCTAAAATTGTTTTGTCAGTGGATACGAGTATATTTGTCTGGAGATCGAGTTTTGTACAAAGGTGAAGCTTAAAGAATTTACAATATAAATCTCTTTGGATCAATTCATATGTTAGGGTTATATAAGAAACAAAAGATTGAGGTCTCATTGGGAATTGACAATACTGACGGGAAAGCCATGTATTTGACCTACTGAGCATGCTCACAAAGAGACCCACCCCTCCCTTCCCATAGAGGCAGCAGCAGGGGTGTGTAGGTCAGGACTTGCCTGTAGATTAGCTGTGGGTCTACTTGGGTCCACACCCCAGAGCATGGAGGAGACAGCCTTTCTTGTGACAGTCACTGTCATGTTGTACAGGAATTGGAATGAAACAAGAGTACGTACTGCTGCTACCACCATCCTTGTTTCGAGATGATCGTTGGCGATTGATGGAATAAGAAAAAGAAGTGAGAGATTCCCTGCATGCCCCGTGACACATTATCCTTTTGGCTTATATTTGTCATGGAAGAAGATAATCATTTATTCGCATTGTCTTCTCATTTAAGCTGAATTCTCCCAGAGCATTTTATTAATCTTTCATATTGTTGCTTATACAGTGTCTGGCAATTCTATATTTTTAGAATAGATGGAAATAAATTTTCAGTAAATTCAGGGAAAATAATCTTACGAGGATAATCCCAAGGAAAACAATACTAACAGAGGTATAAATTTAGCAACATGCCAACGTGGCAAGATAAAGTCCATAAAATTCAGTTACAGTATGATGTGCCAGTGATAAAAAACCTAGCACGGTCTTAAAAAATAGCAGTTTTAAAGACAATAGCAATAAATAAGATTAAGTGTTAATAACTTTAATATAGAAAGAGGTATTTCAATAAAAGACTAAGGATTACATCTGTGATCTAGCTGAGAAAAATAAATTTACAAGTACTCTGCAGGTTAATATGAACACTTAAAATATTTAAATTACAATATTATGTTGTTTAGTCTAGAAAACAAGGGAGCAAATATACCATATAATTTTGAGGGGCAGAGAATGCAAGGATTTGGGAGAGAAGGTTTCTAAATTTAGCAAACTTCAAAGTATATTCTAAAATGAAAATAATCAAAATGCTGTGTCATTTTTTTTTACAAAGTTTTTAAATAAGAAATAGGCAAAATCAGGTTTTTTTCAGAATCAAAATGCGGAACAAATGGAAAAAGTATAGTATTTAACCTTCACAAGTTTGAACCTCCACAGCTATATGGCATTTCAGTGTTAAAAACTATATATTATATAGATTCCAGAAGTAGATTTAGTTCCTCAGGAGCAAATTATGTGACAATGGGGAAGCAAAGGAGAACAGGATTGTGTTTTACTAATTGCTGCTAAAATGACAGGAAACTTGTAAACAGATTATTTAAGGTCTTGTGTTTCGTATTATGCACCTTACATTCCAACCAAATAAAAGAGCTAAATGTGAAAAAACTTAGAAGAAAGTAGATTAGAATATATATTTCATCTGTGCACCTGTGGCAAGGAGCTGAAATTGAACCGTTGAAGAATTGTTCTTGAAAAAAAAATTGTTCTTACTTACCAGATGAAGTGTTGAATGCTATTAACTTTTAAACATCTGTGCAATGAAAAAGTCAGGTCAAGTGGATGGAAATGGTAGGAAATTGTGGTGAATATAAATAAAAGCTTAACATTACAAAATTTCTTAAGGTTAGTGCCTAGTCCTTACTAGACAAAGCATCAATTCTTTTTTTTTTGATAAGCTAATTTTATTAGGTTTTCAAGCATCCTTCTTTTCTACTTTATTGCGTATAGATTAGTTACCTAGAAAAGTGATACCTAAAATATTTTTCCTAAAAAGTTGTTCTTATCATTATAAAAAATGTTTATTAAAATTATGTTCCTCAAATACTCCACCTTCATATAACAGAATTAAACTCGTTACCTGCATTTTAGTTTTCTACTTCAACCAGTGGCTCTTATATAAATAATTGGGAAAGTAATGAGAGCTGTTGTCAAAGGTAGTCACAGAGTGCTATAAGTACTGTGAGTCCTACATGGTTTTTTCAGACTGAGGGAATGAGAGACAGCTTCTTAGAGGAGGTAAGATATGAACTGAGCCTAAATGGTGGTAACTATTGAGGACTTTTGGGACAACTTTTGAAGAGAGTATCCATCTATTGACCACCATTGGAGGTTCGAGGCAGTCAATTTTAGGGGTGCGTGATCAGTTGGACTGTGCTGTGTAAAAGATGGGTTGAAAGTGAGAGAGATCAAAGGTGGGGAGAGCAGCTAAACAGGTGAGAGACCGTGAAGGCCCAAACTAGGAGAGAATAGAAGGGGAAGACATTGTAAAAGCAGATAAGGCAAGGTTTGTCACTGCCTCTGACACCAGGACATCCTTTCTGAATGAGGCCAGAGTGTAGGGTCTTATGCTTTACCAGGGCTTTATTAGCCCTTGGTGTATGGGGTCTGTCCTGAAAAAGTCCAGCCACTGTTAATATAATGAGAACAGTTTGCAAGATATCAACATAACCTGGTAGCCAAGGAGAATGGAATGTGCATGTGTGAACAATGATGACTTCACTGCACTGGTCAGTGGGGGCAGTAGATGCTGTTGAGCATGTGCACTGTGTGACTGTCACATTCAAAATGACTGAGTGCGTAGAGCAATGAATCTGCATCAGATTTTGTGTTAAGCTTGAACATTCCTCTGTGGAAACTATTCCAGTGATTCATAAGGCCGTAGCCTTGGACAACTGGTGACTGGCAGCTTCATCACAACAACACGCCTGCTCCTGCATCATGTCTCATACAGAGTTTTTTTGAAAAACATCAAATCACCAAGGTGACTCAGGCCCGCTACAGCCCAGATTTGATGCCCTGTGACTTCTGGCTTTTCCAAAACTAAAATCACCTTTGAAAGCGAAGAGATTTCAGACCATCAGTGAGATTCAGGAAAATAAGACGGGGTAGCTGATGGTGATTGGGTGAGGGTGAGGTCCCAAGGTGCCTACTTTGAAGGGGGACTGAGGCGTCACTGTCATATGTACAATGTTTCTTGTATCTTAAATAAATGTCTCTATTTTTCATATCACATGGCTGGATACTTTGTGGGCAACCTTGTATGCTGGCATTGGCCTATGCAGAGGCTGTCTGAGAAACAGTCCTGTGGGATTTGTCTTTCTACAGTGACATCTTTATGAGAATGCCTGGGAGAAGTTTCTGATTTTGATGTCACAATTTCACCTAGAGAATGTTTGCTTTTTTATATTTTGGGCTCTTAATTATGTGACTTTTTTCATCGTAGTAGGGATTGCTAGCAAGTTTAGTTAGAGACATTTATGGATTGACTATTGACTTTTGTATCTTCAAGGAATACATTTTTGTGTTAACCATTTCTGGTTTACATTTTTTTAAATTATATTTTATTGATTATGCTATTAAAGTTGTCCCAATTTTTCCTCTTTGCCCCTCTCCATCCAGCACCTGCCAGTCCCTCAGGCAATCCGCTCACTGTTGTTCATGTCTATGGGTCAGTTCTTTTTGGCCACTCCATTTCCTATACTGTACAGTACATCCCCATGGCTATGCTGTAACTATTTGTACTTCTTAATCCCCTCACCTCCTCACTCATTCTTCTATACCCACCTCCCATCTGACAACCATCAAAAACTGTCTGTACCCATTATTCTGTGTCTGTCTTTGCTTAGTTTGTTTTTCAGATTCAGTTGTTAATAAATACATATTTATTTCCATTTTATTCATAGTGTTGATCTTCTCTTTCTTAAATAAGTCCCTTTAACATTTCATATAGTAATGGTTTGGTGATGATGAACTTTCTTCAGTTTTCTGGTTCCTGGGAAGCTCTTTATCTGCCCTTCGATTTTAAATGATAGCTTTGTTGAGTAGAACAATGTTGGCTGTAGGTCCCTCCTGTTTATGACTTTGAATATGTCTTGCCAATAACTCCTAGCCTGCAAAGTTTCTTTTGAGAAATCAGCTGGAAGTCTTATGCAAACCTCCCTTTAGGTAACTAATTGCTTTTCTCTTGCTGCTTTTAAGATTCTCTGTTTATCTTTAACCTTTGACATTTTCATTATGATGTGTCTTGGAGTGGGCCTCTTTGCATCCCTTTTGGAGAGTCCCTTTGTTTGGGACTCTGTGCTTCCTGGACTTGCATGTCTATTTTCTTCACCAAATTAGGGAAGTGTTCTTTCATTATTTTTTCAAATAGATTGTCAATTTCTTGCTCTTTCTGTTTTCCTTCTGGCACACCTATGATGAGACTGTAGGAATGCTTGAAGTTCTCCCAGAGGCTGCTTACACTATCCTCACTTTTTTAGATTCTTCTTCCTTCTTATTATTCTGCTTGGTTGTTTTTGTTTCTTTATGTTCCAAACCATTGATTTGAGTCTTGGCTGCATCCAATCCATTGTTGTTTCCCAGTAGATTGTTCTTTATTTCAATTAGTGTATCCTCCATTTCTGACTAGATCTTTTTTATGCTGTTGAGGTCCTCTTCAAGTTCCTTGAGTATCCTTATAACCAGTGTTTTGAGCTTGGCATCTGAAAGATTGCCTATCTCCATTTCATTTAGCTCTTTTCCTGGAGTTTTGCTCTGTTTGGGGGCCATGTTTCTTTGTCTCCACATTTTGGCAGCCTCCCTGTGTTTGTTTCTATGTATTAAGTAGAGCTGCTATGATTCCCTGTCTTGGTAGCATGGCCTAATGTAGTAGCTGTCCTGTAGAGTCCAGTGGCACAGCTTCTCCTATCACCCAAGCTGGGTACTTGAGATGTGCTTTTTGTGTGGGCTAAATACACCCTCTTCTTATAGTTGTGTCTTGGTTGCTGTTGGAAGGTCAATGAGAGGGACTTACCCAGGCCAGTCAGATGCAAGGATTGGCTGTGACCACAGACCACCAACCTCTCTGCCTTCTGTAGAGGATCAGCTGTCTAAGAGCAGGATGGTGATGCTTCCATAGGTCTGTAGCTGTCCACTGGGTGCATAGGCTCTGGGTTTTTTTTGGGTGGTGCAGGCCAAGGTCAGCAATTGGTTTTTGCCTAGGACATCCTGCCTGAGCTATAAAGCAATCTGAGATGGCTGCTACTTGTGCTGGGCTTGGAGATTCCTAGGTGAGGCCAAGCTGTGAATCTTGGATCTGCTACTAGTGCCATGCCTGGGGCCACTTAGCAAGAGGTACAGGGGCTGGGGGCTCACTGAGGCCAGCTGTTGCTTGTTCAAAAGAATTTAGGAATTTGTGAAGTTGAGCCAAGACCAGCCATTCATGTGGAAAAGCCACTGTTAACAGCTGTAAGTTAGGTAGGAGGGAGTTTCAGGGGATCTCCAGGGTGGGGCAAACTATGTTAGGTTGATGAAGTCTCAGATATGGCACCAGCCTGCTGGCTCTATGGCTCTGTGGGAGGAGGGTTCAGAAAAGGAACAATGGCCTCTGCTCACCTTGATGACAGACACTTCAGATTCTCCCTGTATGCTGCTGGTGCTTTTCAAGCTGCTACCCCAGTGCATGAGCTCAGAGGGAGTGAGTCTGAGTAGGTGAGTCTGTGTGTGGGTTATTTAAGAGGAACTACTTGGGACCCTAGCTGTTTCTTCCACTGACTCAATCTGGGCTGGTTATTGCAGCCAGAAGTTATATGGACTTATATTCTTGTCACTGGAACCCTGGGCTGGGGGACCTGATGTGAGGCTGGGACTTCTGGCTCCCAAGATATCCCTCCTGAACTTTTATCCACCACACGTGGATGTGAGACTGTCCTGTTTGGTGTCTCTGCCTCTCCTACCCGTCCAGATGGATGTGATTTCTTATACTTTTTAGTTGCCAGACTTCCATTCAACTTGATTTCTGGTGTTCTAAGTGATGGTTGTTCTATAATTTAGTTGTAATTTTGATGTGGTTGTGCGAGGAGCTGAGCCTTGTTTACCTATATATTCTGGCTCTACTTTCTTTTTTTTCCCATGTTTTGTTTTCCTTTTTTTTTTTTTTAAAGATTTTATTTATTTATTTTTAGAGAGGGAAGGGAGGGGGAGAGAGAGAGAGAGAGAAACATCAATGTGCGGTTGCTGGGACACATGGCCTGCAACCTAGGCATGTGCCCTGACTGGGAATCGAACCTGCGATGCCTGGTTCGCAGCCCGCGCTCAATCCACTGAGCTACACCAGCCAGGGCT